>CAIGQV010017835.1:2389621-2408394 GCA_903798115.1 Danio jaintianensis | reverse complement strand
TAACAAATCTGTACAAACAATTCATCATCCAGAGCTCTTTTGTCTAATTACATCTCTGTTTAATGTTTGTCGTATTTTTCTCATATTTAGTTTGTGTTGTCACTTGTCACTTTATGTACACTGGAAGCATCTGTAGCCAAAACAAATTCCTTGTGTGTGTAAGCACACTTGGCAATAAAACCGATTCTGATTCTGATATATAAAATATATAATAGGCTCTGGGCTGCACGGTGGCGCAGTTGGTAGCACGTTCGCCTCACAGCAAGAAGGTTGCTGGTTAGAGCCTCGGCTGGGTCAGTTGGTCTGTGTGGAGTTTGCATGTTCTCCCCGTGTTCGCGTGGGTTTCCTCCGGGTGCTCCGGCTTCCCCCACAAGTCCAAAGACATGCGCTATAGGTGAATTGAGTAGGCTAATTTGTCTGTAGTGTATGTGTGTGAATGAGTGTGTATGGATGTTTCCCAGTGATGGGTTGCAGCTGAAAGGGCATCCGCTGCGTAAAACATATGCTGGATAAGTTGGCGGTTCATTCCGCTGTGGCGACCCCAGATTAATAAAGGGACTAAGCAGAAAAGAAAATGAATGAATGAATGAATGAATAATAGGCTCTGCTTTCAGGTGCAACTGGGTTTAAATAAGCTCTCTAAGAAGGGCTACATATATAAGCACACGAAAACAACATTAATATTATACCATACACTGTAAAAAGCTCATTCCCTCTAGACTGAAAGGGTATTCGAGTGTCAGATGTGAAAGTATGTTATGGGACTGCTATAGACCATGTCAATGTGGCGGTGTCACTGGCCCTTAAATATTTCCTGCTTGTTACCAAACTATTTCATAACAGTAACAAAAGGCAATTTAATCATATCATAATATTAAAATGGCTGCCATAACATTATTTATCAATATGTGGACCACTACACTTCACTTCACTTCACTTCACTTCACTTCACTTCACTTTTTGGATTCTTGGAAGCTGTATAAATTCAAAATGTAATACAGGAAATTCATTAGGACCATTGTTATTGTTTACATCCCTCAAAATGGTCTATACAGAAGTTATTATTATGGATTATAGATAGCGAAATTTAGCAGTTTTTATTTTATTGTTTTGTTTTTTTTTAAAGCATGATGGTAAAACACAAACGCAGTTATGAATGTATTAAATCATATGCTTGTTTGTTTTAAAAAATCGTAATAATGACAGAAAATACTAATTTGTGCATCTCCTTACTTTCATGTGCAGTCATGCTGCCGTTGTAGATGGTGTATTCTGGGAAATTTTGATACCCTTTGATTTCGAGTGTGGTCCTGACAAATCTCTATTTCGAGGGCTATCTAGCCCTTCCCCTTAGCCCTACGTCTTCAAGCTAAAGACAATTGGGACACTCCTACCCCTTCACATGAACGCGCAAAACGAGGGGTAAGGGAAAGGGCTAAAGGGTAGAATTGGGATTGGGCCTTAGTCACGTGACCTGGGTGTTTCAAATTAACTTAGTCACATGACCTGGGTGTTTCGGATCATGCTTTGGTACAGTGTTTCAAAACACTTGCGCTTCAGGATCTCGACACTGTGTTGAAACGTCAGTTTCGCATCAGTGATCCCTATCAAGAGTCAGCATATGCATTTCAACAATGATTAGAGATTTTTTGCTGCAATGCATTCATTCATTTTCTTTTCGGCTTAGTCCCTTTATTAATCAGGGGTCGCCACAGCGAATTGAACTGAAAACTTATCCAGCATATGTTTTACACAGCGGATGCCCTTCTCGTCACAACCCAACTCTGGGAAACACCCATACACTCCCGCATTCACAAACACACTCTCACACTAAGGCCAATTTAGCTTATTCAATTCACCTATAGCGCATGTCTTTGGACTGGGGGGGAAATCGGAGCACCCGGAGGAAACCCACACGAACATGGGGAGAACATGCAAACTCCACACAGAAATGCCAACTGACCCAGTCGGGGTTTGAACCAGCAACCTTCTTGCTGTGAGGAGGTCGTGCTACCCACTTCACCACCATGACAACCTTTGCTGCAATGCAATGCTTGCTAGGCAAATCATACAACAATTATCCATAACTCCCAGCATGCATTGCAGAAAAAAACTCTCACCTTATGTCTGTGTGTTTTGAGTTCATTGTGTTCAAGTGTTGTTGACTTTCTTTTGACTAGTGACTAAATCACCACAGAATCAATTATCCTGATCACATTTGCCTTTTTATGCTGTATTTGCCATATCACACTATTTGATAAGCAAAGAGAAACTAACATTAGTAATCTAGTCAAAAAGTCCAAGTAGATCAACTAATGTTCTCCACAATGGTGACAACTTAAAACACAAAAAAGTGGAGTTGTTTTTTATTGTTGTTGCAAAAAATTACTTAATCAGTTAATTCTCAATAATATCACTAGTATGTGGAATTTTGTAGAGTCTGGTAGAAATAAGGCCAAACAGGTTGGTAATAAGTAAAGCTGCTGTTTGTGGAGTTGCTTAATGAGCCTTTGCTGAGATTTTGAGAGATTCAATGTGTTTTATTTCAGCTGATTTCATCTAAGCCTGTGACTGAAGTCAGTTGTAGTTGTGCGTTTCACTTCTGCATTTCTGCTTATTAAAGGTTCAGGACACCCTAGAGTACGTTTTTAAAAATTTTAACAGATTTGTGTGTGTTGAGCATCAGTTAAGACAACATTAGCACCTGTCAGCTTTAATTGTGGGGAAAACTGGATAATTTTGAGCTTTTGTCAGCTAATTTCATCTTCCAGGTTTAAAATTATTTTTGGGGCAGATCAAAATCAGTGACGAAGCACAAATCTGCTATTGGAGTGATGACACGTCGGTCACTCATTATTATTCATAGCGGAGTTTTCTTAACCTATGAGAAGTCAAGTCAAGTTTATTTATATAGCGCTTTTCACAATGTAGATTGTGTCAAAGCAGCTTAACATAGTTCTAGTAAAGTCCAGATTTCAGAGTTGAAGTTCAGTTTAGTTTAGTTCAGTGTGGTTTAAATTTCACTGCTGAAAGTTCAAATACCTCAGAGCAAATCCACCGAAGCACAGCTCCACAAGTCCCGATCCGAGCAAGCCAGTGGCGACAGTGGCGAGGAAAAAAAACTTCACCAATTGATGAAGTGAAGGGAAAAAAAAACTTGAGAGAAACTAGGCTCTGTTAGGCACGACCATTTTTCTTCTGGCCAAACTTCCTGTTCAGAGCTGCAGTCTAGGCGCTGGAGGCTGAAGAAGCTGGACGTCCATTGTGGAGAAGCTGCAGGTGTGAGTAGGGCACCGGCAGGCAGTCAGGTTGGCCCGCAGGATCAATGTGGGGACTCCTTTATCACAGTGGTCATTCAGGAATCAGTCTCATGCACTCCATTTCTCCATGATGACCACAGCATCAGCTCGACCATACGACCTGGTGCAGGATTATGGATACCTTGGGATCATCTCTTCACAGGTCTTGGATCGCATCAATGGCGCTGCATAGTCTCTAGGGACCTCGGAATGAGTGTCCCCAGGTGGAAATAGAGAATAAAGAAAATAATTAGTGTAGCTGCTGTTCATAGTGTATTTAAATGAGATGTAAAAATGGAGTGTTATAGATGAAAAAAGTAGTTAAATAAACAAGCATAGAAACAAACATGTAAAGCAAATGAGTGTTTCTAACACAATGTCTGGTGTATTGAGGAGTGTGTCCTACAGGTGATGTCGAGCCAGCTCACCTGCGTGGAGCACATTCATGCATCATACCGTTATGCGATGCATTGAGTGTATGCTTTACTAAAAAGATAGGTCTTTAATCTAGTTTTGAACTGAGAGAGTGTGTCTGAGCCTCGGACATTATCAGGAAGGCTATTCCAGAGTTTAGGAGCCATAAATGAGAAGGCTCGGCCACCTTTACTCGACTTTGCTATTCTAGGTACTACCAGAAGCCCTGAGTTTTCAGATCTTAAAGAGCGGGTTGGATTGTAGCGAAACAGAAGGTTGGTTAGATAAACAGGAGCTAGATTATTTAAAGCTTTATAGGTAAGAAACAATATTTTATAATCAATACGGAACTTAACAGGCAGCCAGTGTAAGGAGGATAAAATTGGGGTGATATGATCATATTTCCTAGACCTGGTAAGAACTCTGGCAGCTGCATTTTGTACTAGCTGAAGTTTATTAATAGAGGATACTGGGCAACCAGCGAACAGAGCATTACAGTAATCCAGCCTAGAAGTCATGAAAGCATGAACTAGCTTTTCTGCATCTGAGATGGATAGCATACTTCGTAACTTAACGATATTTCTCAGATGAAAGAAGGTGGTTTTTGTGACATGGGAGATATGATTTTCAAAAGTTAATTTGCTGTCTAGTATAACACCCAGATCTTTTACAGTAGAGCTAATGCTAACTTTGTGTCCCTCTAATTGCAGGTCGAGTTGTGAGATCTGCTGTGTACAGGATTTAGGCCCAATAAGTAATAATTCTGTTTTGTCTGAATTTAAGAGAAGGAAATTGTTGGTCATCCAGTCTTTAACATCTTTAATACATTCAGTTAGCTTAGACAGTTCAGACGTCTTATCAGGTTTTGTTGAAATATATAATTGAGTATCAGTTGCATAGCAGTGAAAGCTGATCCCGTGTCTTCTTATAATGTCTCCAGGGGGTAGCATGTATATTGTGAACAGCAAAGGGCCTAAAACTGATCCTTGAGGCACCCCATACTGTACTGGCCTGACCTGTGAAAGCTGTCCATTTATATTCACAAACTGGTAACGGTCAGTTAAGTATGACTTAAACCATTGCAGAGCCTGTCCCTGGACGCCTGTAGAATTTAAGCGATCTATGAGGATATTGTGGTCGATGGTGTCAAATGCAGCACTGAGATCAAGTAAAACTAATAATGAGATGCACCCTTGGTCAGCAGCTAAGAGTAAATGGTTGGTTATTTTCACTAATGCGGTTTCTGTACTGTGATGAGGCCTGAAACCTGACTGAAACACTTCAAAAACATTGTTCATCTGCAGAAAGGAGCATAATTGGGCAGCAACAACTTTTTCTAGTATTTTAGACATAAATGGAAGATTTGAAATAGGCCTATAATTAGCTAAGTTGCTGTGGTCCAGTTGTGGTTTCTTAATAATAGGCTTAATAACAGCTAGCTTGAAAGGATTTGGAACATGGCCTAAAGATAGAGAAGAGTTGATGAGGTTAAGAAGAGGTTCTCCTATTACAGGTAGCAATTCTTTCAGTAATTTAGTTGGAATTGGGTGTAACATACATGTAGCTGGTTTAGAAGCATTTATAAGTTTAACTAGCTCTTCCTGTTCTATGATTTTGAAGCACTGTAGATTATTTTGGTTCAGTGGAATGTTTAATGGATCTGAAGTATAAGGCGGTGCCGAAAGTTGAACATCTTCTATTTTCTGTCTGAAGCCATCAACGACCTCAATTCCATGAGACAAAATTTGTAAACGCGAGCCCTTATGTATCGTTAGCGTCATCTATGTGGATGTTAATGTCTCCTACAATTAGTATTTTATCAGTTTTAACTAGTAAGTCGGAAATAAAATCAGAAAACTCCTGGTCCTGGGGGTCTATATATGGTTATTAAAGCAAGAGATAATATAGGTTTTTTCGTAATATCTGGAAGCATAACATTAAGCATCAATACTTCAAAAGAGTTAAACATAAGTCTGTTTCTCTGATTAACATTAAGAATATCACTAAAGATTGAAGCAACTCCACCACCATGAACAGTCTGATGAGCCTCATGCTTATATAAGAATCCTGAAGGAGTTCATTTAAACTAATATAGTCATTTTGTTTCAGCCAGGTTTCAGTGAGACAGAGTGCATTAAGATTGTTGTCTGTTATTATTTCATTTATGATAAGTGCTTTAGGTGCTAGTGACCTGATGTTTAGGAGACCAAGCTTTAAAAAATTTGTATTTTTACTTTTTTGTAGTTTTTCTGGTTTGATTCTTAATAGATTTTTTCTAGAGCACACAATAAGTTTATTTCCTGATCTAATAATACGAGGAACAGACACAGTCTCTATGGGGTTAGCCAGATATGCATTACTGTGATTTAAGCGGGACGAGCAAGAGTCTATATGGCTAAAATGTGAATTTTCACTTACTTGTCAGACAGAACAAAGGATCCTGGAGATGTTGTCCAACAGGAGTTCAGCTCCAGCATTGCTGGGGTGTAGCCCATCAGCATGGAAAAACCTAGGCCGGTTCTCCCAGAAAAGATTCCAGTTATTGGCAAAGAGCAACTTCTGTTCTTTACACCATGTTAATAGCCATTCATTCAGAACAAAAAGTCTACTGAACCTTTCATTTCCTCGGTGGTAGGTAGGAAGCGGTCCAGAAACTATGATCTGCGTGGCGGTCGAGGTGCGTCAAACCGTCTCGATCAGGCTCCTGATGTCCCTCTTCAGGATCTCCGTCTGCCGCAGCCCGGTGTCGTTCATCCCCACGATTGCCACATCGCGACCCATCTCGTGGAGGGGGGCGAAGCGGTTCTCCATGGGGATCTCGAACACAGGAGGAGGAGACATTCTGCCCCGAGACCTGGTATACACCTTACACAGCTGCACCCAGGGGCCACAGTAGCCGGGTGTTGGAGTGAACGACCCCTGGACGAGCCGCATCCTCGGTGCGCTGGGCCTGGACAGAGAAACACATGGGGTTGAGGTGGACGGAGTGTTGAGATTGTATCTGGACTTCCACTGCTTCCAGCTCCAGCTCCAACGCCTCCACCGATGCTTCTCCTGCACTCAAGGATAGACACATAAGCGACATAGTACAGGGTGAAGAGCAAAGACAGTAAGTGAGACAGTAAGTGAAAGAAGTCAGTAGCTTTAGCTGACCAGCGGTGCTAGTAGGCTAAAGCTACAAGTGGATGCTCGAGAGACAGAACATTTTAAAGTAATTTGTTCATGTAAATGTATTAAGGGTTTGTTCACCCTAAGTAGGAGAGACAAATACTAGTGAATAGGGAAGTATTTTATGATAAAAATGTCAATTGCGAATCTACGCGACGAAGCTCCAAACACACACAGCGAGGCAACCGTAACAGCAACAACAATGACGTCATTCGAGCATGCCCTGCTTCTTAATTATTCATGAGAGCACGTGTTTTCAGAAAGCAAGGCAGACCTGCCAAAGCTGTGACCCAATAACTAGGTGAGACCACGTCTGCACGGCACGGGTCGTATGTGTTTGTTTCCATGATCCACGGGGTTTGTTGCATGTTTTTCCCCGTGATTCTGTAAGGCCCGATACAGCAAAGCTGTTGGTTTGCAGCAAGCATTTTTGTCGGGAGAGCTGTGAGAGAATTGTAGAATGACTTTGTCTTTTATTGAAATTTGTTGAATTTGTTACCATTCAGACACATCGCCTATATAAGTGCTGCTGTGTTCGCCTATGTTTAAAATCTCCAGATTACCGGCAGGGCTAATGGTTGAAATAGACAGGGAGAGACCTGCTGCACTGCTATCCACTGTATCTGCATTCAGACCCAGGGATTGAGGAGGAGAGAAGTCCTCTTCATTTACAGTGTTTATATAAACACGGTTATTTTTTTGATGATATAACAAATTCTGGTTATGTGTATATGAAATTACGAATAACAAATGTGGCAGGGCATTAAATTACTCACTGTTTATTTCTTTGCATTTTAACTTTGTAAACTATAAAATCATGGGTCTCATGGTTTGTGTCTCATTTTGTTGTTCACAGTTGTTCACTCTCCCCTCCCTCTGCTCGCAGCACTCCACGCCCATAGATATATACACTACATATCACATACGGACCCTAAGCATGCGTCAATAGCACCGCCACATTTGTACAGTGCTCCCAGGATAAATGTCATTCAACCGCACAAGTACCAACTCGCACTAAATACTAGGCTTATGCTAGTTTTGTTGAATAAAAATAAGCAAACAATGTAAATGAAATATGACAACAAGATGCTATAAATATATGTATATATGTTTATAAATCTCAGGCTTTGGATGGCCAGTCCTCCACTGCACCTTGGTCCCACATTCATTTCAAAGGAGCACTACTAAAATAGCAGCTCTATTGACACATTCCTTCCAATAGACAACAATAGCGTAGGCGACATCTAATGTAAATATCTATGCTCCATGCCCATCACAAAGCATTTTTTGAAAAAATTCTGAGGTAGACTTGAACCAAAAGAGGGGGTTTTTATGGCCCTGTAACAGCAGGTGTTCAACATCAGTGCTCAATCAACACCTGATTGTCTCATTAACTTTAACTCTGCTGCTGAGTAACTTTAACTCAATTTAGAGAGGGACCAAATACTCGCTGAGCTTAGTAAATTTAACTCGGAGGATTTTGCTGTGTAGGTGTCAAACTTAATTCCTGGAGGGCCGCAGCTCTGCACAGTTTTGCTTCAACCCTAATCAAACACAGCTGATCCAAATAATCAAGGTCTTCAAGACCTTTTCTGTTCAGGTAACAAGTGTGTAAAAATAACAAATGGTAAAAATATATTTCAGTAAAGATAAGAGAAGACTCTTGTGCCACATACCTGCTTTATCACAGATGTTGTTTTCATAGATTTGAGAATTATGTTTGCAGAAGTATTCCACAACGTATCTCTCATGATGTACAAGTGTTCCATTGTTCCAGAACTCTGCAAGTTTTATTCCATACTCGTTAAATCCTACAAACCTCCCCAGAGTGCTGTCAAAGTGTACAAATAGATATTTATTGAAATAATAGTTTTTAAAATACACCATGCTACTTATATTAGAGGAGCTGAAGATGCATCTTGATATACGGTTTCTGTAATATACATTAGCTGAAAAGAAAAGGAGGAGGGGGAAGACACAGCTTCTTCTCTCCTCACTGTCTTTGAGATAGATGGGGCTTCAGGGTGGAGTGAAATGAGTGTTTCACTCCCAAGTGCTGAAGTGCAGAAAAGATCTGACACAGAGAAGAAAGTGAGAGTAGCACACAGTTTGGATAGCTGTCCTGTAGCTATGTCAAGCTGTGTGTGGCCTCTCGAGTCCCCAAATGAGGTGTCTTTTTTTGCATATTCAGCTATAAGCATCATCGCCAAAAGAACCACAAGAGAGTTTCTCTGTGGATTTTGAGGCAATAGACACACACCCCAACAGTCCAGGAATAATTCGAGCGAATTAGGGGTGTGTGTTACATGAAAAGACATGATATAAGTAAAGTTTTAACAGTTTTTAAATGCTATCTTTGTAGTTTTTAGTGCTGTTTTTTATTAAGCTCATGTCCTTTTAACTATGTGCTCATGGATATCACCTTATATGTGAGAAGTGTGAAATCCATTGTTAGAGCACAGAGCATTGTATCCCTTTTAAAAACTTTTAAATCTGATGTTTTTTTACTACAGGAATGTGCGCTACCCTTTTTATAAAATTATAAAAAATGGGATCAATTGTGGACCCCAGGACCCTCCATATGGAGCGGTTCCATTTACAATAAAAACGATGGGGTAGCCATTTTAATTAACAACCCATACATCTCGGTGAAGGGGAGCACGGTGATAAAAGACGGACAGGCAATTTTAGTTAACATGACTGTTTTAGACAGGGATTTTAATGTTCTTAACATGTATTTATATATATATGTCTTTGGACTGTGGTGGAAACCAGAGCACCCAGAGGAAACCCACGCGCACAACATGCAAACTCCACACAGAAATGCCAACTGACCCAGCCAAGCCTCGAACCAGCAACCTTCTTGCTGTGAGGCAATTATGCTACCCACTGCGCCACCGTGACGCCCCTTTACTAATCTCATCCAGTGTTTAATTTTTGAGTATGTGATGTTGTGCAACAAAGGTTATTTGCTATTGTAGTTACTTTTGCTATTTGAGGTCCATCAAGATAAACAAACCTAGTTTTTAAAGATTCCTAAAACATTAACAGACCTGATGGAAATGCAACAAGTTTTGAATAATGTTTCAGCCTCTTCATTGTTGATTCATTGTCGATCCAATGCTGTTGTACTTTTTAAATAATTATTACCAACCACAAGATGGCAATCTTAACCTTGTGATGGACTGGTTGCTTATCAAGAAGATATCCTTGCTTTTGTTATAATAAGGAGGCTCAAGCATAAGTTAAGGTGTTTGTTGTTTCTTTCTTTCTTTCTTTCTTTCTTTTAGAAAAGAGATGTCAGTTAAGCAAGTTGCCTCAAAGTGATAATGTTTTTACAGAAAGGTGTGATTTGATGAAACTTTTATTAGTGAAATATCTGTTTTATGCAGCATTGTGGACCTTATTAAAATGTCCGACTGGCAAAATTGCTCATGAAAACAATGGAATTACTTTACTTTCAGGATTATAAAAGTAGGGGAATTTTGTTTGTATTGGCAAAAAACTTGTTTACTTGATGCTTCAAGGTAACTGCAAAAGAACCTGTTTAAGTAGGTCTCCAGTGCAATCATACTAAACCAGTTTTGCAAATTCTCAGTGCTCCATGACTGTCATAAACACACCAAACGTTTCGATTTGTGATACTTCCTCATACATAAATCACATGGTTGTGTTAATTAATCATGTGAAACTTCTTCTTCACTTCTTCTTCTTCATGTAATTTTGTCCCATTCTTCCTGCAAATAAGTATTAAGGTGGGCAACAGTACAATGGCTTTGTTGCTGCATTTTGCACTTCAAAATGTGCTACATTCTCTATTGAAGACAATGCGGGACTGCAGACAGGCCAGTCAAGTAACTGTATCCTCTTCCTCCGCAGCCAGGACTTTGTAATGTGTGCAGAATGTGTTTTTGCATTTTCTTGTTGAAATATGCCTAGGCGTCCCTGGAAAAGAAGGCAGCATATTGTTCTCCAAAATCTCTATGTACTTTTCAGCATTAATGGTGCCATCACAGAAGTGCAAGTTACCTTTGCCAAGGGCACTGACACAACCCAATACAACAACAGACCCTGGCTTTTGGACTTGTTGCTGGTAACAGTCTGGATGATCCTTTACTTCTTTGATCCGAAGAACACGGCGTCCATTTCTCCCAAATAACACCTGAAATATTGATTCATCTGACCACAGTACACGTTTCCACTGTGTTATGGTCCATCCCAGATGCCTCCAAGCCCAAAGAACTTCACAACGCTTCTGGACACTGTTAACATAGGGCTTCTTTTTGGCACAGCACAGTTTTTACCAGCCGATTCGAATGTTATCAGTCGATTGAATGGGCGTTACCAGTGGTTTATCAGCTGATAGATATGGGCCAGTAGGGGCCTACTGCGCCTACTGGTAGGCTCAGAAGGCTGTTATCAACCATGCAAATCCAGCAGAGGCCGCTCCGATTGACCTGCCCTCCTCCTTCCCTAAACCCAACGGTCATTATTTTTTCAAAAGCACCGATTAACCTGCCCTTCTCCTTCCCTAAACCCAACCGTCCGTTTTTAAAAAAGCAATAAAAACAAATAATTAACTTTTTTGGCTTTTGTCGTACCTGCTTTCTGAAACCGTTCTTCACCAGACTCAAACTCCGTCATCACTGTCAACTCCGCACCACGTCACAAGTCTGCCGACGTACACGGTGAGCCACTGGAGAAACTGATAACAGCTCAAAATCCATTCATATGGAGGTAAGCGTGTATACCGTTACGCAGCGTTCGTTTTGAAGACAAAATGATTTATTAAATTATTATTAATTTCCCATTAATTGTATTTTATTAACGTCTACCCCTACCCCAACCCTAAACCTAATCGTCACAGTAATGTAAAATTTCCCATTAATTGTATTTTATTAACGTCTACCCCTACCCCAACCATAAACCCAACCGTCACAGTAATGTAAAAACACATCTGGATCTGAACTCTTCTCTATCAGTATAGCTGATAAATTATGTGTATGGTTGATAACAGCCTTCTGAGCCTACCAGTAGGTGCAGTAGGCCCCTACTGGCCCATATCTATCAGCTGATAAACCACTGATAACGCCCATTCAATCGACTAATAACATTCGAAGCGGGTGGTTTTCACTGGCATTTGTGGATGTAACTACGTATTGTGGTAGTTGACAAAGGTTTGCCAAAGTAGTTTTGAGCCCATGTGGTGATATCGCTTATAGATGAATGATGATTCTTGATGCAGTGCCGCATGAGGGATCGAAGATAACAGTTGTTCAGCTTAGGCTTGCGCCCTTGTCCTTTACGCACTGGATACTTAATTATAGTATGCACTATTGAAGGTGAAATATCCAAATGTCTTCCTATCTTTCTTTGAGGAACATTATTTTTAAACATTTAAATGATTTTCTCATGTATTTGTTGGCAAACTGACAGTCCTCGGCCCATCTTTTCTCCTAAAGGAGTAGACCTTACTTGGATGCTGCTTTTGTGCTATATCGTAATTACAATCACCTGTTGACATTAGCTGTTTCAAATCATTTATATTTACAAATTGTGTTCATATTGTCTGCAATGAAATACAAGTCAAAGTAAATTTGAAAATCACTACTTTCTTTTTTTATATGCATTTTCCATACTGTCCGAACTTTTTCTGATTTGGGGTAGTATTATTAGTAATAATAATAATAAAAAATAGATAGCTCAAACTGTATTTCTTGCAAGCTATATATTGTTTCTATCTTGTCTTGTATATCCGGTTTTGCATCAGAAAGAAAACATGCTGCTGCAATTTCTTACAGAATGCTGACTATAAACTCTCCCTGTAGCTTACTGGTTGTAACATGTCATTCCTGAGCCACTATCCAAAACTTGCCAAGAGAGATATTTCATTCAAAGCAAAAAATATTTTGGGAGATTTGTTACGTACTAAAATAATCAGTTTCTTACTAGTCCATCTTTGCTAGTGTTAAAACAACACTGAAGACAGTGCTGGTGTTTCATTTCAATCTCAAGCTTTACGTTTGTGGTCATTAAGGTTGGTGTTCAAATTTAACTTAGAAGAAACACACATAGATTAACTGCAGAATATATTACCAAAATAAACCCACAAAACAATACTCATTTACAATTATTATATTTTTAATTGAAACATTGTAAATCTTTTCCCCAGCACCAGAATGATTTCAGTAAACATAAAGAACATGGTCTTACAACAATTAAAGAATCACAATATCAAAGCAAATCAGTGCAAAGTTCATATTATGTTTATAAAGCTTACATTTATTGGCTAAAACAGCAGCATCCCATTCATTTCCACCCTTGCTGAATGCATGTTAATGCTCACTGAACAAAGTCTTTGCTAATGGAGTTTGGACCTTCTTGGAGGGAGCTGCACTGTTAAAGATTTTCCTGTATTTTTACAGTATGCTACTGGCAGCATGGTTGCCAGTAAGGTACTGCAAAAAGGATTACAGTAGTTACTATAATTCCTTTTTAACAGTACCTTACTGGCAACCATGTACCGGTAGTGTATTGTAAAAAAGGATGCAGCACAGTTTGCCGTTTTCTGTCAGACAAGACATCCACTCACAGTTGTAGCATCACAAAACTGCTTCTGTAAAATAAAAAATAAAATAAAAAAGAGGATGATTTTACGTCCATTTATCAAGTGAAATTTCAGAGACATGTACAAATTACAATATAATAATTTTCATAAAATTAAACAGTATACTGATGTGGTTACACACCTACAACTTTCTGTCTTCTGAGGAACACACACATCTTCAGAACACAAGTAAAGATATTTTAGATGAACTCCTAGAGCTCACAGTGGAGTAGTGCAAACTGCGTAGCTCTCCTGACTTATTTTGGTCAAACAACTTGATTAAACGAACCAAAGTGAAACTGAAATTTAGCCTACCGCACAGGTACAATGAATTATTTTGTCATTAACAACAAAAACTAAAACAGTTTTAAATAGGCCACTCTTTTATTTTTGGTCATACAAATACATAATGTTTAGTATGCCCCAAATAACTACGTTGAATAGTTCGGACTGCTGAGCGAATCACTGGTACAATCCTCCCTACTCTCCAAGAACTGTACTTATCCAGAGCAAGCAGAAGGGCTGCCAAAATCACTCTGGACCCCTCACACCCAGCACACTGCCTCTTTAAACTTTTACCTTCTGGTCGACGCTACAGAGCACTGTGCACCAGAACAGCCCGACACAGAAACAGTTTCTTCCCTCAGGCAATCCATCTCATGAACACTTGAATGATAGTAATTATGGAACAAACATCACTACTTGCTATACACTTTTATACACATAAACACTTATTTAACAACATATTTTACATGCTAATTTGCACATAACAGCTGCTGTTGTATATAGTAATATTCCTGTACATACACTTGTCAATTTGTATATTTGCATTCACTACAACTTTCATTTTTTAAATATATTTATTATCTGTTTTTTGTCCTGTCTCTGTAATTCTGTTGCACTGTAGAAGCTCTGTCACGAAAACAAATTCCTCGTATGTGTGAACATACCTGGCAATAAAGCTCTTTTTGATTCTGAAATAATTAGTATGTAAAATGTTTCCGCACATGTGGCACGTTGGCTCAGTGGTTAGCACTGTCGCCTCTCAGCAAAAAGGTCACCGGTTTGAGTTCCAGCTGGTCCAACTGGCATTTCTGTGTGGAGTTTGCATGTTCTCCCCTTGTTTGCGTGGGTTTTCTCTGGGTTCTCCGGTTTCCCCCACAGTCCAAAGACATGCTGTATAGGTTAATCAGATGAACTAAATTGGCCGTAGTGTATGAGTGCGTGTGTGAATGTGAGAGTGTATGGGTGTTTCCCAGTACTGGGTTGTGGCTGGAAGGGCATCCGTTGCCTAAAACATATGCTGGAATAGTTGGCGGTTAATTCCGCTGTGGTGACCCCTGATAAATAAGGGACTAAGTGGAAGGAAAATGAATCAATGAATGAATGAATGTTTTCGCATACCAAACATACCTTAGTATGGTTTGTGTTTATGTTTAACATGCAAGTAAGACAAGTGTGGTGCTAATCGACTAGATGCGGCACCAATAAATGTACATACACTATATTAATCAAGCAATACAAATGTCTATTTCTGGTACACACAGCTAATATCAATTATCACAATAATAATCAATAATCATGAATAATAATTATGAGCATCATTAATAGAAATACAACAAAAATGTATAAAAGGCTTATAACGTGAAATAAAGACGAGTCATAATGATTTGAAATGAATAAAAGACAGAAAGTAAATAAGTAATAAAACCCCAGGCAACATGATATAATTATATATAATCTCAGAGATATGCCATCATTTTCCTATACAAAGACTGGGGACCCCTTTGCAGTCACATTGGAAAAGCTAACACGTGTTTGAGAATGCCGGGCGTGGCACGCTTATCTTACGGCTGAGCGACCAATGCTTCCAATGTTTCCAAAACTCTCACCATTATAGTCAAAATTTGGGTGCTGGCCGAAGGTCAGTCTATAGACCCTTTTCACAAGAAAAAAATAAGTTATGACGTGCCTAACGGTCATCAGAATCTTAAATCCTTGAAACTTTTTAATATATATATATTTTTTTTAAACATATAACCATGTATATTTATTTATGTATGTATTATATCATCTTTGCATCAAATTACCACTTACGCAAGATGTTTCTAATGCAGTGTCTATAGGGCAGGATAAGAAATGTGTCATTATTTGCTCTTTTGGCTGCTGTTATCAGTCTTACATTTTTTTTTTTTTTCTGAAATTATAGATAACACCATCGTGGAGTTATTTTTTCAGCAAAAAGGATTATAAAAAATTATTTGTTGTACTCTCCCATTCACTGCTCTCCAAGTTTACCCAACTATGACAACTTCCGCTACTGAAAAACCCGTAAATGTGAAAAGGGTCCATTAGGTAAGAGAAAGGAGTTGATCAGGCTCACCCTTCCTCCCAACTAGGTGCATGTTATTTTCTAATTGCAAAGCATGAATCTGAGGTTTTGTAGTGTCAGCATGATTATCTACAGTGCAGTCAACATTCTTCCACCTGAAATTTCTAGAAAACTATGGAGTTAATCTCAAGGTCTTGTTACCTCCCCTGATGGTCATTTGGTCATTCTTTGAGTGCACCAGAAAATGATTATTTTACAAATAATCTTAAAACTACTGCTTTTAAGTGTGTGCTTAGTTTGCCTTACTAAGAGAGAGAGCACATAGGATGAGTTATGAGGCATAGTCAGACTGTTTTTATTTTAATTTAGGTTTTGTTATGAATTATTTAAAGGGGGGACATCACTGCCTCTGATTTTCCATAAACAACAAGAGTCACAAGATTTTCAATGACCAGAAAAGTACAAATAAATAAATAAATGAAAAAAATCAGTCCATGTGATGCAAGTAGGGTATATATCCTCAGCAGCTCGACTAAGCGTCTCACAGATACAGAGCACTGCATTACACAGAGCTCTTGTCTTGTGGACATCCAACCCCCATAAGCTGACAATGAAGAGAAGAATCTGTAAAGTCATTATTTTTGTTTTATTTTTACACATAATAATATTCTCTGATGACTTGATGACACATGATCTGTTTGATGATGTTTTGGTAACTTTCTGGACTTTGAATATTTCAGGACTCTTGCTGTCTAAGGAGGGCCAGAGAACGATTTCATCCAAAATCTCCTAATCTGTGTTCTGCAGATTAACAATACCTTCATGTTGTTTTTGAATATTCATTTTTGGATAATATGAATAACCTGCACATATTTTAAAATAATTTTAAATTGACATAGTTCATATAAAGTGGAAATATACACATTCAACTCTTAATTAAAGTTATTAACATATTTTATGAATTCTCTGCATTTTATTATAGGAGGCAAATGAAAAGGAAAACAAATCTGTACAAAGAATAGCAGTATAATTTTTTTTTTCTTTTTTAACGAGGTAAAAAATAGAAATGTTACATGAATTGAAACTAACCTGCTGTTTTCTTGTAGTAAATAAAACAAATAGCTGGGATGATGATTCCCAGCACTATACCAGATGCCCCAATGGCAATTTTATTCTTCTCAGATGCAGAATGAGATGGATCTGTAGGATACAATAGTATGTCAAATTGTGCCACAAACAACGTGCTTATATGACAGTAACCAATTTCCTCTTACCCCACTTTGTAATGATGGGTTTATTAGAGCTGGCATGTTCAATCCCACAGGAGATCCTTTCTCCAGATTTCGGAATGTACTCCAGCTCAGAGTGGATCTGGTAATACCAGTCTCCATCAGCCATCTCCATAGTTGAGGTCACATCAGAGGTTATCACTTCACCATTTCTCAACCAGTACACTATGATGTGTGGAGGATAAAATTCATATGCGCTGCACAATAAAACTGCTGGATGTCTTCCACCAGCCGGCTTCACTAAAGTGAGCTTAACCTTTGGTTTCACTAAATCAACAAGAGTAACATTCCAAATTTGCTGCTTTTACAAATCATGAAATTGTGGCTTTTACCAAATGAAATGGCAACATTATAATATGTACTCATATATAGATTATAGTCTTACAAAAGGTATGCACATAGGTCATTATTGCAATGTATATGCATTTCTGTTATTTGGGTTTAATCATAAGCAACAACATGGCTGTAATGTGGTGTTTTTCTTCCCAAACATTAATTGAAATGTGACACTTTTAAGGAGAAATGATCATGTTTGTGTAGAAGATTTTAGACAGATGGATAGTTTGTTTAAGTTTTGATATATCTATTCAAGCATGGAACAAAACTGGTCTACCTTGGTAGAGTTTACTTCTGCTTTCCGAATGAGAATTGAGAAAATGCCATTGTTTATTCATTGATCTCTTTGGTTCAGGGGAATTTTGCATGTTGAAAATCTTTTGGAATCATGTTTTAATAATACATCATATCATTGAATGTATGAACACAATCCAGTTTGTTGCTTATGCTCCAGTTAAAAAAACAGCAAATAATAGATAAGAGCCTTGGGTTACATACCTGCTTTATTTCGGATAAACTTGTCATGGTTTATAGCATTATTTTTGCAGACTTTGTTCACCGCAGCTCTTTTTTTCAGCATTAAATTGGTGTCATTGTTCCTAAACTCTGCATTTCTAATTCCGTACTCACTAAACCCCACATACTTTCCAATATTACTATTAAACTGTGTAAATAGATATTTATTGAAATAAAGGCTTTCTATAAACACCATGTCACTAAGATTTTTAGAGCTGGATATGCATTGTATCCAAGTGTATCTGTAATATACATTAGCTGAAAAAGAATGTAGAGACAGAACAATCACACATTTGGTTAAATAACACAAAACAAGAACCTCACTTCGGTACCTCTCATTGAACTCACCACTTTTGGCTCCAATTAATACAGACAACGTCAATATGAGATGACCATAGAAAAGCTTAAGCAGTGACATTTTCACTCGCTCTGAATACCTGCTGAATCTTGCCCAAAATGTTGTTCATCTGGTTGGTAAGGTGAAAGCCGAAAGTTAAAATGTAATATGTTGCTAGGCAGTAAACTGTTTTATTTTAAAAGACATCCCATCTGTCAGGAAAGTGAACAGAGTGCGCCCCCCTAAGGGTGGAATTATACCCATGGCCATAACTTGGGATTCAGAGAGGTGTGCAGTGGAGTGTTCTAACTTATAAGCATTGATACTGTGCGTATGGACATGATGATCGTTAGTGCCTGCAATGTTTAGTAACATGCCAGAAATCTAAAATAAAGTGTGTGTATATATATATATATATATATGCCCAAAATGTTGTTCATCTGGTTGTTAAGGTGAAAGCCGAAAGGTAAAAAGT
>CAIGQV010017835.1:2305093-2319815 GCA_903798115.1 Danio jaintianensis | reverse complement strand
ACCTTTCCTTATCAAGCAAACAGATCTATTACGCACAGGACATTCTAAATGCATTTGACATCCCCTCCCCCACAGACCCTTTCCAGACCCTCCTAGCATGCATACACTCCAGGAGAGCCCAACCCCCTCGCCCCTCTCTTCACTGACGACGTTAACCGTCCAGTAACACGTTTCTGGTTCCAAAAACATTTAAAAGAAGTCCTCCGCCTTTCAGGCTTCCCCTCCCCGAACCATTCTCTAGCCATTCATTCAGAATAGGGGCAGCCACCAGAGCAGCCCACAATGGGCTCTCTCAACAACAGATCCAGACCCTCGGACGTTGGTCTTCTGACGCCTTCAAATTCTACATCCGCCTCAGCCATTACCACCTCAAGGAAGCCCAGCTGATTCTCTCCAGCCAACTTCCACCCACCCAAGTTCAAGGGCACGAGCACAACTCTGCCTTTTCCTCCTATTTCCCCTCTCTCTAGCCCCTTCGCTACCTTTCCTATTCTCTTCCTTCTAACGTTCCAAGCGCGAGCTATACTCCGCTTCCCCACCACTCCCGCTCAACACAGCTCTGACTCCCGCAGGTGTCGCTAGAGCTTCGACTCCCGCAGGAGTCCCGCCAAGCCCATCCCCAGCCCACCCCTTAGCAGTCACACGGTAGCAAGAGCCTCACTCTCCCCTCCCTTTTCCCGCCTCTTGCTAAGACCCCCCCCCCCTTTTTTCCTCTTTCTGGCGACGAGATCCTCCGCCCCTCTTTCTATCTCCCTTCCGGCATTCATTCGCCCCTTCTTTTACTTCTTTCCAGCGTTGAGTAATTCCGCTCTTCCATCCCCCTTCTTCAAACCCCTTTCCCGTTCTCACATACCTAAACCCCCCCCCCCCCCCCTTTCCGCGTTGAGTTTCTCCGCTTCTTTTCTTTTCAGCGCTCAGTTTCTCCGCTACACTATTTTCCTTCTAGCGCCGAGTTACTCTGCTACTCTTTTCTTCCACTTAGGCCCTTTATCCCCAGCTCTAACTCCCGCAGGAGTAACTAAAACGAGCTTCGACTCCCGCAGGAGTCTCGCCCCCGCCACCTCCCACAGGAGTCTTCACTGCCCCCTCCCTCTCCCAGACTCCCGCGGGAGCAATGCCCCCGCAGCTCTGACTCCCGCAGGAGTTACCCCGAGCTCCGACTCCCGCAGGAGTCAATCACCACTTCTTCCCGGCCACTAGAAAAGAGAAAAAAAAACAACAACAACACACAACTCCCCTTTTCTTCTTTCTGGCGTTGAGATCCTCCGTCCCTCTTTCTATCTCCCTTCCGGCACTTATCCGCCCCTTCTTTTACTTATTTACAGCACTAAGCGCTTCCGTTACCCCACATTTCCAAAATGTTTCCCATCTTTACCTTTTCTCCCTTCTTCTACTCATACTCCATGACCTTCCCCCCCTACCCCCCCTCTTTACAGCGCCGAGTTCCTCCGCTAATTTTCTTCCTTCAGCGTCAAGTTTCTCAGCTATCTTTCTTTTTTCTAGCGCAGAGTCATCCGCCATCCTTTCCTTCTTTTCGCATAGGCCTTTACTCCCCTAAGCTCTGACTCCTGGAGTCCCCCCGAGCTTCAACTCCCGCAGGAGTTTCATGCCCTCCCCCAACTATTTCACCCCTCTCCCACAGGAGTCTTCACCGCCCAAAGAATATCTTCCCTGACTCCCGCAGAAGCCCCACCAACCCGGCTCTGACTCCCGCAGGAGTCTCCCCAGAGCCTCGACTCCCACAGGAGTCACTCCTGGCCCCTCCCATGCCCCCCGTCCAGACTCCACAGAAGTCTGTTTCCAACTTTGCTCCAGCAGGAGCCTCTCTCCTCTAACATCTTTCCAATATTGTATCCAGCAGCCGGATATAGCATTGATATTTGCCTCTCGGGGGGTTTCTTCAATATGCGGCTGCTGTCCCGAGCTAATTAAGGCATCCTGGGGAGTTCTCGAGATCTACCTGAGCTCAAACTCTCCTATCGCCTTGCAAACGGGAGGGAGCCCCGGGCTCGAGGATCTTATGAGCTCAGGGCTCTCTCCCGGGACAGCATGCCAAACAAGCTTTATAATCAATCATCAGCTAAGTCTGAACTCTTGAAGTGAAGTTTATTTGTAAACTAATTTCGAGAGGATCACGTGCTTATGATTGCTTGCGCCTGATCCGCATTATCCAATTTACGATTCACCAATCAGACGATTCCTAAGCCACTATAAAGTTCCACATAACAGCTACCTTCGTTTTTGAAGAATCCCCCCTACTCCTCCTCCTTTCCAGGACGGGTGACACGGTGGCCCAGTGGTTAGCACTGTTGCCTCACAGCAAGAACGTCACCGGTTCTGGCCCTTGCCGGGGTGGCCGGCGTTTCTGTGCGGAGTTTGCACGTTCTCCCCGTGCCACGTGGGTTTCCCCAGGGTTCCCTGGTTTCCTCCCACCGTCCAAAAACATGCAACCTAAGTTAATAGACCAATCCAAATCAGCACCACAAACACGAACTAGCAATAGTCATCTCTTAAGAGCAAACACTATTAGTTCACTAGCTACTACAGCAGGGGAGTTCTCGAGTTCTACCTGAGCTCAAACTCTCCTATCGCCTTGCAAACGGGAGGGAGCCCCGGGCTCGAGGATCTTATGAGCTCAGGGTTCTCTCCCGGGACAGCATGCCAAACAAGCTTTATAATCAATCATCAGCTAAGTGTGAACTCTTGAACCCTCATTTAAAGTACATGTACACTGGAATTGTGTGCACCACATTATGGCTTCAAACAGGTTGCGTCCTGTCCTGCACCTACTGCCAACCTGATGGCAGATGAGGAAGAAGGGTCTTATCTAGCGAAACCATTTTTTTTTAAAGATGTTTTTCAGGATCGCTCCAAAGGGTCCGTTTTGTCTGTATCTTCAGAGCTATCATATACTTCTCAGATATGTGCCACTTTGCTCAGATGACCTCAGTGTGCGATCCCTTATGCAGAACATAATCTGCTGTGATCAGGTTAGCCATGTAGCATTATTAAAGCTGAGATGAAAGCTAGGTTACCTTCTTGGCATCTAAAACGCATGATTGGCGCAAGCTAAAATGAAACAGGTCCCAGGTATGTTGAGGATGTCTAAAATTAAAAAGTGTACATCCAAAACCCAGTTAACTTAGCTAAGAGGATTTTCTTAATTTTACATCTGTGCATTGATTTTTTTTTTTTAAATCACACTCACCCCATGTTTTGGTCTGAGCTTGACCCTGAAGTGCTTCATGATTCACTGTGCAACTGTAAATGTCTCCTTCAGCTGGTGTGAACTTAAGAGTGGAGAAGATGTTGAAGCTGCCATCTGCCCTTGGACGGTATTGGCTTAAATGCTCTCTGTCATGTTAATATTATTCTTTTTCCATGAGATTGTAATAGATGGAGGATAGAAGCCAGTCGCATGACAGATAAGGGAGTTCTGAACACCCAGCTCTACATCATCCTTTGGATAGACAGATGTATGCGGTGCATCTAGAAAAAAACAGATAACAGTCTGTATTCATTCTCTTCAATTAAAATAATATTCTTACCAATTAACTTAAAACAAATAATTTATTTCTGAGGCACAACTTTGGTTGTCTTTACACTGGTGCGTATTTGTTCAACACAGCATTTAAAAAAAAAAAGATCCTCATCTATACTGGCATTTCTCACTTTATAAATTGTCATGAATAAATAAATGTGTTATGCTGCTTGTGTGTACCCTGAACACAACAACGATGGGGGCTGTGAGTGAAGAACAGTTTTAAAAACATCTGTAAGCATTGTTTTCTAATTGGTGCAGACAAGACACCAAATGGAACAGTGTTTAGAACTGTAAAACAAAGATATGGCATGACATGATGGCTCTTCTTGTAAAGTGATTGACCCCCTGCTAGTTTCTAAAATGTTGGATGTTGTTCTCCTGTCTGACCTTCATGGACATGAGATACGAATCAATCACAAGTCAAAGAATGCTGAGTTCCAGAACACACCCATCTATTTGGCAATGGTCAAGGATCAATGGTAGCTCAGAGGTGTTTAGGAGTCAAAACGAACTCCCCCAAAAGTTTGCTATGGATAGCTGTTTCAAATTGTCAAAAGAATCTCCAGATTTTAGTTCATTCTTTAATTTGGTTTGAAGTATAATGGGGCATGAAACCAGCACAGACTGTACAACTGAATATTTAAATTGAGCAGTGTAACTTTCACTATAATTGTTTGTTTGACTGCAAGCTATGTTGTTAAGTTAGCGATGGTATGATATATTTAGCCCATATTTTGCCTTTATGGAAAATAATGCAGGTTCTACAACTTATTTAAATTATTTTCACATGGTTTGCATATTTCACAGAGTTGTCAAACTGAGGCTCCTGGAGGATCGTATCCTGTGGCTCCAAAAGTGCAACCTGCACAACCAAATCCTCAGTGTTGAATTTACACTTACTGGTGTTTAAATGGGGCGTCACAGTGGCGCAGTGGGTAGCACGATCGCCTCACAGCAAGAAGGTCGCTGGTTCAAGCCTCGGCTGGGTCAGTTGGCACTTTTGTGTGGAGTTTGCATGTTCTCCCCGTGTTCGCGTGGGTTTCCTCCGGGTCCTCTGGTTTCCCCCACAAGTCCAAAGACATGTGGTATAGGTAAATTGGGTAAACTAAATTGTCCTAAAGTGTGAATGAGTGTGTATGGATGTTTCCCAGTGATGGGTTGCAGCTGGAAGGGCATCCGCTGCGTAAAACATATGCTGGATAAGTTGGCGATTCATTACGCTGTGGCGACCCCAGATTAATAAAGGGACTAAGCCGAAAAGAAAATGAATGAATAAATGAATGGTGTTTAAATGGGACCTGCCAGCTGAATAAGTCATGATTGAGCATTCGTTTTCAGCACATGAGCTGCTAACAAGCAACATAACAGAGAGATGTCATGTCCACAGGTACACAGGTATTTTTATAAAATACTCCCGCGTTTGTGAACCCAGTTGTGTTAAGCAATCAGAAAGGAGAAAACAGCACACACAATGTCATGAGGCGAAAACTCCGGTTATAATGTACACATGACCACCCTGTATTTTGGAAAAACATCACCCTGGCTGGAGTTTTCAGAAAGTTCGGTTTCAGTCACCTGATACTGCATTTTCATTTGGACAAACAGTGGACTCCTCACCATGTTAATTTGATAATGAGTTAGCTTTACTATATAAGTGCTACTGTTTCAGTTGTGTGACACCTTTTGTGGATTTATCCCTTGTTGCTGTGCCTCCCGATCAGTATTTACAAACCTTATTCATTTCCCATTTGTATTTCCTTCCTTAATTACATTTCTCATCTTGTAGGAAATTAGGTTTATTTTGATCGATTAATGAATTACTAGTTAGACAGTTTTGTCTACACAGAAATGCTCTAAAATGTTAATTTTAACATCTCACTGGGGCAGTAAATATAAAAGTGCTTTTCCCTAAAAAAGTTGAATCATGCATTATTGTTGTTGCTGTTGTTTACTTATAGTTGTTGTTTAACTATATTGTTAAAACATGATTCCTGGTAACCCTAGTAAGTTTGTGGATACTACCATTTCTACTACTGCTACTGTATGGTGACAGGTTCTACTGTAAAGGGTAAAACGTTGGGGATCTTCTGCTCACCATTTTTTTGATTGTTCTGCTATTTTGTGATAAATTCAGTTTTCTTTAACATATAGTTCAAAAGAACAGCATTTATTTGAGTGCCAGTGCCAGAAGAAAAAACTGTTTGTGTTTAATTCTGTGTTTCTAAATTTGCATATGTTCAGATTATCAGAAGTTCAATCCTGCTCAGTTATTTACCTATGCCAATTAATTTTTACAACCTCAAATCAGAAAGAGTTAGGACAGTATGTAAAACACAAATGAAGAATAAAGAAGTTATTTCTAAATTTACTTAGACTTTTATTTCATTGCAGACAGTACAACAGCACATTATTTAATGTGTGTGTGTGTGTGTGTGTGTGTGTGTGTGTGTGTGTGTGTGTGTGCGCGTGTGTGCGTGTGCGTGTGTGTGTTTTTTTATAAACATATTCCAATTTTGGTTCTTGTAACACATTTTATAAAAAGTTGGAACAGCAAAGCATTTACCACTTTGTAATGTTTCCATTACTTTTCTAAATACTTAAAAGATGTTTAGGGTCTGAAGACACCAAGTGATGAAGTGCTTCAGCTGTAATTTTATCCCATTCTTCCTGCAAACAAGTTTTAAGGTGGGCAACAGTATGGGGTCTTTGTTGTCGCATTTTGCATGTTTCAACCACACATTGTCTATTAGAGACAGGTCAGGACTGCAGAGAGGCAAATCAAGTACCTGCACTTCTGTGGTGCAATCACAGAAGTGCAAGTTACCTTTGCCAAGGGCACTGACACAACCCCATACCATGACAGACCCTGGCTTTTGGACTTGCTGGTTGCTGATAACAGTCTGGATGATCCTTTTCTTCTTTGGTCCAGAGCACACAGTGTCCATTTCTCCCCAAAAACAGTGATTCGTCTGACCACTGTATAGTTTCCACCGTGTGAGGGACCATCCCAGATGCCTCAGAGCCCAGATAAGTCAACGTCACTTCTGGACACTCTTAACATAGGGCTTACTTTGGCACAGTACAATTTTCACTGGCATTTGTGGATGTAACTATTGTGGTAGTTCACAAAGGTTTGCCAAAGTAGTCCTGAGCCCATGTGGTGATATCGCTTATAGATGAATGACGGTTCTTGATGCAGAGCTGGCTGGAGTGATTGGAGATCACGGTTGTTCAACTTTGCGCCCAGGGATGGGCAGTATTTATGATACATGTATTTCAAATACGTATTTTAAATACAAAATTTAAAATACTGATTCCTGACCACTGTGAAAAACGAGTCCCCACATTGATCCTGCGGGCCAACCTGACTGCCTGCCGGTGCCCTACTCACACCTGCAGCTTCTCCACGATGGACGTCCAGCTTCTTCAGCCTCCAGCGCCTAGACTGCAGCTCAGAACAGGAAGTTTGGCCAGATGAAAAATGGTCGTGCCTAACAGAGCCTAGTTTCTCTCGAGGTTTTTTTTTTCCCTTCACTTCGTCAATTGGTAAAGTTATTTTTCCTCGCCACTGTCTCACTGTCACAGTGACTTGTGGAGCTGTGCTTCGGTGGATTTGCTCTACAGTCTTTGAACTTTCAGCAGTGAAATTTAAACCACACTGAACTAAACTAAACTGAACTTCAACTCTGAAATCTGGACTTTACTAGAACTATGTTAAGCTGCTTTGACACAATCTACATTGTGAAAAGCGCTATATAAATAAACTTGACTTGACTTGACTATTTTGCCATTGATAGGGTTGATGAAATTTGTGATTGTGATTTCTGATTTGTGCTTTCTCAGTTATTTGCCTAGGCTTGGGAACAGAACAGACAATTTATTTATTTTTAAGAAGGTGGTCAATGCTTGGAGTATGGATGGAGATTACTCAAAGAAAGTAACAGACAATGATGGTATATTCAAGAGCGACAATCATTGATTAGTATAGTATACAACTGTAGAAAATAGTGTACTGTGCAATGCTAAGACCAGATATATAGGTCACATGTTATTTTGATGGTCCGTTTGTTGAATTTAAGTTACATTGCATCTACATGCCAACTAATTGTCGTTAGATTATAAGTAGACTGTTAGGTTGGGGTTAGGGTTAGTGTAAGTTGACAGGTACTTGCAAAGTTTCTTATAGTCAGTTAAATGTCTGTTTAGCAGCAGTATCAACAGATATTAAGCAGACAGTCTACTAATACTCAAATGGACCATCAAAATAAAGTGTTACCGATATATATATATATAATGGCTATAGTGTACAATTCAGCATCTTTGCTTAAGAAATGAAATGGAATAAAATCTCAGTCTTTAAGAACAGGATGAAGAGCCTTCAGATCAACATCAGTCTCAGTGCTGCAGGTGGAAATGCAGAGGACCTTTAGAAATAATAATATAAACAATTAAAGATGATGTACTGGTGTTTTTAAGAAGGTAAACTGAGACCTTTCAGTTAAATAAGAACTGAAAAAATCTTGGGAGTATGATTATACTGTAGAAATAATGGATGGATTGCTGATGTAGATCCCAAGAAAATAAGACAAACAACATTAAGATAAGTTCTACACTGATGATACCTACAATACTTCATTGGCCGTTTTATATGCCAGTATAGCTGATCTGCAGGTGCACTTCATTAATTAATGAAGATGAAAGACGTCTACCTAAAGGTGTCCAAATGTTACAATATATGAAACACAAATATTTAATAATACTCCAGTCTATACAGACACGTCTAAAACTCCTGACTCCCGTTTCACGACAGCTACATGATATATATGAAGTTTATTTGCAAAAACAGATATTTTTGTAATTTTGAGATTTTTTTGAGAGTTTATTTGAAAGAAAAAAACAAACAAAAAAATTTTGACTGATGGAAATTACTAAAACTGGATCTTTTAGTATTGAAGAGGTCTATTGCAAAAAAAAAAAATAGATTTATGAAAAATTCTGTAAACAAAAAATGAAAATGAACTGTTAAAAAAATCCATTAAATTTACGGAAAAAAACCGGCAGCTGTGGTTGCCAGAATTTATCTGTAAAAAATACAGAAGTTTAATAGAATGTTTTAATTTACGGAAAATAACCGTATTTCATTAACTGATACAATGTTCAGTTCAGGGCGACGCGGTGGCGCAGTGGGTAGCACGTTCGCCTCACAGCAAGAAGGTCGCTGGTTCGAGCCTCGGCTGGGTCAGTTGGCATTTCTGTGTGGAGTTTGCATGTTCTCCCCGTGTTCGCGTGGGTTTCCTCCGGGTGCTCCGGTTTCCCCCACAAGTCCAAAAACATGCGGTACAGGTGAATTGGGTAAGCTAAAATTGTCCGTAGTGTATGTTTGTGAATGAGTGTGTATGAATGTTTCCCAGTGATGGGTTGCAGCTGGAAGGGCATCCGCTGCGTGAAACATATGCTGGATAAGTTGGCGGTTCATCCCGCTGTGGCGACCCCAGATTAATAAAGGGACTAAGCCGAAAAGAAAATGAATGAATGAATGTTCAGTTCACAAAAATGTAGCTTAGTTCAATAAATGCATTTAATAATAGTTGTATTTAATAATAGTCAATAAATGCATTAACGTGTTCATGTGTGACTGCACTTAACAAACAGATTTTCACTGCATCAGTAACTACACAGTTACATTTAAACAAAAGAAGATGCAGCATAACATCAGATAGTCTTAGTTCATCTTGGACTTGAACACAGACGCTACTATCCTGCACAATGGTGACACAAAAAAGGTTTTACAGTATTTTGCTGTTTTTCTTCTTGATTTTACGGAAAAATACCGGCAGCTGTGGTTGCCAGTAATCTACTGTTTTTAACATTTTACATTCGTAAATTCAATTTACAGAATATTTCTGTTAAAAATACATTCCATAGTGTGTATTTTTCATCGAACACATTTAACCCCCCAAATCCCAGAGCAAAATCCTCACTACAGACTTTTACTGTTAAAATCACGGACGTTTTTTACAGTGTAGGTGAACAAGGTGGCAGAGAAATGTTGTTGCTATCAAACATTGTTTACTTCACTGAGTCAGTTTAATGGTGAAGGGACTGATCGAACATGCCTATCGATGGAAGGTCTGCGAAGAAATTTCATGCTACCTTTTAAAAGTATGTTGTAGTATTTTCAAAATACAAAAATACAGTATTTTATTTTGATACATTTGTGACTGCTGTATTTTGTAGTTTATTTTGATACACTTAAAATTGATGTTTTGTTTTTGTTTGTTTTTTAATACATTTCAATGTATTTTTGCCCATCCCTGCTTGCGCCCTTGTCCTTTACGCACTGAAAATCATCCAGATTCCTTGAATCTTTCAATTATATTATGCACTGTTGAAGGTGAAATATCCAAATGTCTTCCTATCATTCTTTGAGGAACATTTCAATAATTTTCTCATGTATTTGTTTGCAAACTAGCGATCCTCTGCCCATCTTTGCTTCTAAAGGACTAGACCTTTCTTGGATGCTGCATTTTGTACCCAATTATAATTACAATCACCTGTTGACATCACCTGTTTTAAATCACATCATTTAACCAATTTACCTGATTACTAGCCCTAAATTGCTCCTGTCCCAACTTTTTTTGGGATGTGTTGCAGGTCTGAATGACAGGAAAGGGTGTATATTTACAAATGAAATGAAGTTGACCAGACAAAACATGAAATATTTTGTGTTCATATTGTCTGCAATGAAATCAAAGTCAAAGTAAATTTGGACATCACTGCTTTCTTTTTTATTTGCGTTTTCCATACTGTCCCAACTTTTTCTGATTTGGGGTGGTAGTAGATTGCTTTACACACCATAATATGTACTAAATTAATAAAATTACTAAATTACTAATTAATAAAATGCTAAGATCTGTCCTTTTGATGTCATATCACATAGCTAATGTACTCTTAACGCATTGTTAAATGTGTTATTATTTAGTAACAACCCCCTTTATAGACCCTTAATAATAAAAAATAATGCATATGCAGCATTGATATTCATTTCGAAATAAAACCCATAGCACATTATCACGACTTACCCATTGCTGGTGGTGGGCTCTTGAAACCTCTAATGTTGTTTGCTAAGTTCCTTCTGCATCCTGCTATTGAATCAACACTCATTTCATAAAACCCAGGAAATCCAATACGATCTGCAAAATCAGGTAATGTTATTACTCCCGTCATCTGCTTAAAGTCAGCATGCCACAACTCCTCTTCATCAGCTCCAACCATAGCCTCGCTTTCTGTGTCAGAGCATACATAAATTTCGAATTCTTCTCGCATAACTGAAATAAAAAAAAACAATACAACTCTTAACAATTCAAACTACATGATATGTCTTCAGAAAACACTTGTTTTTCTATTACAATTGTTTTCCTATTTATCTTTCTCATATCAGACATTTCTGAAGATTGGGAAAATAAAATATATACATTATGATATATGCATGGTTTTAATTTATATTTAAAAAGTAGGCCTAACTTTACTGTATGTACAGTATATGCAACATTTCTGCAATATTTTGAATGTCAAAATTTTAAGTAGTGAAATTAATCCAAATAATACACATTGCAAACATTACAACTTTGTAAAATGTTATTTCTGAAACCAAATGTAGTTTTAAAGACAACAAATACATGATAATAGTTTACGTCATTGTATGGCCATATACATGTTATCGTGAATGTTTTTATTTTTCAATTACAATAGAACAAAATATAGATTCTTCTCAATAACATTTGTAAAACAAAGGAAATGCCTTGTTTAAATTAAGTATAATGAAAAATATAGAGCAAAGCAAGCAAACAACCTTTTTTTTTTACCCGTATTGGATAAACAAATTAATAAAAATTAATTACACACACACGCACCAAACACACACATACACAAACACACATATACAGGGATTGGACAATGAAGCACTGGCCAATTTAGTGCTGAAATTTTCATTTTATAAATTTGACCAGTCTGGAGATCAATCTTTATTGATGGCATATTCCATCAGTAAGAGCAGAGTGTGAAGGTTTAATTATAAGAGGAATAGCCCAGTTTTGCTTAAAACATTGCAATGCACACAACATGGGTGACATATCAGAGTTAAAAAGAGGACACATTTTTGATGCACGTCTTGCTGGTGCATCTGTTTACCAAGACAGCAAGTTTTTGTGATGGAAAATACGGAAGTTTTATAGAATGTTTAAATTTACGGAAAATAACAGTATTTCATTAACTGATACAATGTTCAGTTCACAAAAATGTAGCTTATTCACAAAAATGTAAAGTCATTAAATGCATTAATGTGTTCATGTGTGACTGCATGAAAAGCTGTGCTGTTGTCCCAAATAACATCACATAAAATAAATTGCAATTTAACTTAACAAAATACTAGCAATTATATCTGTAACAATTATGTACATACAGTTTCTCATTGCCTTTCTTGCCATAACCAATATGTTTCAGAAACACAGTTATAACAGCCAGAAAAACATTAAGAGTGAAAGGTCAAGAGCTCAACTAAAGCAGCCTCTGATCTCCATGATGGTGAGGTCAAATTAAACATTTTCAATAAAAAAATATTGTTGCAGACATGACAGAAATGAAGTCAAACTGTAATCAGTGAACTGGTAATGCTGTTTGTGGAGTTTTATTTCTTGTTCTTTCCTTCAGTGATTGTGTTTGTTAACAGCAGGTGTTCATCAGTGTCTGAATTCACTCATTTGTGGTCATTCGCTCTGTCTAGTGGACTAAACTAATGAACTAATTTAGGGACTAGTGAATGAGGGTGGATGGTGAGATTTCAGACACTCTGCTACTTTCTCGAAAACAAAGGTTAGATCTGTTACAGTTATTTTCCGTATTTTATACAGAAATGAGCTGTTAATCATTTAACAGGATTTTCATTGTAGATTGTACAGACTTTTACTGATAAAATCACATAAATTTTTTACAGTGCATTACCAGGATGCTATGGCCCAAGGGTGTCAAACTTAGTTCCTGGAGGGCCGCAGCCCTGCACAGTTTAGTTCCAACCCTGCTTTAACCCACATACTTGTAGGTTGCAAACAAGCCTGAAGGACTAAATTAGTTTAATCAGGTGTGTTTAATTAGGGTTGGAACTAAAATGTGCAGAGCTGCGGCCCTCCAGGAACTGAGTTTGACAACTGTGCTTAGCCAAACCTTTGGTCACTCATGCCAATGCCAAACGTTGGTTTCAACGGTGCCAGCAGCGAAAAGCTTGGGCTGTGCACAATGTGAAGCATGTATTGTTCTCTGATGGGTCCACCTTCACTGTCTTTCCCACGTCTGGCAGAGTTACATTGTGGATAAGCCCCAAAGATGCATGACTGTTGCATGTCCAGAGTTAAGCATGGGTGTGGATCAGTGATTTCTTGGGGTGCAATATCATGGCATTCCCTAGACCCAATACTTGTGCTAGATGGGCGCAGGACTACCGGATCATAATTCTGGAGGACCATATGCACCTAATGGTTCAAATACTGTTTCCTGAAGGCGGTGCCATGTATTAGGATGATAATGCATCAATACACACAGTAAGACTGGTGATAGAGTGGTTTGATGAACATGAAAGTGAAGTTGAACATTTCCCATGGCCTGCACCAGATCTAAATATTTTTATTTGCTTTGGGGTGTTTTGGAGGAGCGAGTCAGGAAACGTTTTCCTCCACCAGCATCACGTCGTGACCTGGCCACTATTCTCCAAGAAGAATGACTCAAAATCCCTTTAGCCACTGTGCAGAACTTGTATCTGTCATTGCCAAGACAAATTGATGCTGTATTGGCCGCAAAAAGAGGGCCAACACCATACTAATGAATTATTGTGGTCTAAAACCAGGCGTTTCAGTTTCATTGTCCAACGTCTGTATGTGTATACAGTTGAAGTCAGAATTATTAGCCCTCCTGAATTATTAGCCTCCCTGTATATCCCACCCTCCCCAAATTTCTGTTTAATGGAAATAAGATTTTTTCAACAGATTTCTAAACATAATAGTTTTAATAACTCATTTCTAATAACTGATTTCTTTTATTTTTTGCCACGATGACAGTATATAATATTTTAATAGATATTTTTCAAGATAATAGTATTTAGCTTACAGTGCAATTTTATTTTTACTAGGTTAATAAGGTTAACTAGGCAAGTTATGGTAATTAGGCAAATCATTGTATAACGATGGCTTGTTCTTTAGACAATCAAAATATATATTGCATAAGAGGGCTAATTATATTGACCTTAAAATGATTTTTTAAAAATGGATGTGACCACATGAAAACAACATTAACGTTATACCAGAAGTGCTGAATAGCTAATTCCGTCACCAGACTTTCTGAAAAACTGGCCTGTCAGGTGAAGTTATCCGAATTTAAAATATGTAGTGTAATAATTTGCAACCGTTATTATAAGGGACTATCATTAACGAAACAGCATTTTTTTTCTAAGAATCTGCACATGAATCTCAACAATAGTTGAACTTTAACTCTAAAAAATGGAATGACAAAGAGGGACGACATGGTGGCTCAGTGGTTACCACTGTCGCCTCACAGCAAGAAGGTTGCTGGTTCGAGTCCCAGCTGGAACAGTTGGAATTTCTGTGTGGAGTTTGCATGTTCTCCCCGTGTTGGTGTGGGTTTGCTCCGGTTTACCCCACGGGTCATTATCACTATAAGGTGCCTTTGCCACAAGATTGAATCAGTCCTTTATGAACATAATGAAATTCTGATGTTTTAATATAATTGGTTAAACCTTTACACACATGCAGATAGAATTATAAGTGTTTTGAAATATGTTTTTGTCACTTTTTGCCATATTCTTTCATTGAATGGATGTGATTTTGCCATGTCCCACACACTGCTCAGCCAACTTCAGTGAGTCTAAAAAGTAGGTAAATTAGATAAAATTAAAAAGATTTTTAAATATTCTTATGTCTTTAAGTTATTTGATAAAATAAGTCATTTTGATAACTTTTATTTTGTTTTCATAATATTATTAATCATTTTGCACGTGTCCTTGAAATTGCTGTCCACCCTGTCATGATGTGGTAAATGCCCCTTTAAGAAACCCTCTGATGTACTATCCAAGCATCCTTACCCAAGGAGAAAATCGATCGCATCATCTCGCTA
>CAIGQV010017835.1:2286933-2302547 GCA_903798115.1 Danio jaintianensis | reverse complement strand
CAAATCTGCTATCATAGTCGAGCATTATCAAAGTGCGAACTCTTGAAATATGTGCCGCAATCTACAGCTGATCGATCCGTAAATCAAAACCAACCATCATTTTCTGCTAGCCGTTAAGTGTGCAATAGTTTCAACTTTCTCTGCTGCATAAGACAAAAGTGTCGTTTTTTGCATGTCTGTAATTTTTGTGGTGGTGCGCATGCCCGCCCAGTGTGCCCAGTATATAAATCCTCTGCAAGAAACAATAAAGATCTTAAAAAGTATCTCTCCTCTCCTGTCTCTCTCTTAGCTGCTGAACTCGAAAATCACCCTGATAAGCAGTTCACACACTACGTTCTGTCTGGTTTGAGACAAGGCTTTAATCCCGGTCTAGACAGCCTCCCAGAGGCTACTTTCATTTGCAACAATTTACAGTCCGCTTTATCAGACCCGGAAATCGTTGATTCCCTCTTAGCAAAAGAGGTGAATTCTAAATTCATGATCGGCCAGTTTGATTCCCCTCCATTTAAAATTTTTCGCATTAATCCTATTGGCATAGCTACAAGGAAATTCTCAGAGAAAAAGCGCTTAACTTAGCTCGACTTAACAGCGCCTCACGAATGCTCCGTCCCGAGCATTAATAGTTTAATTCCACTTGCAGAATTCTCGTTACATTATCATGACGTAGACCAAGCAGTCCAGCTGATTAAATCCGCCGGTCGCGGAGCTTGGTTAGACTTAAGCCTTCAAAGTTATGCCAATAAACCCTGATTTTTGGCATCTCTTCGGAGTGCTTTGGCGAGATAAATATTAATTTGCCGTCCGCCTGACCTTTGGGTGTAAAAGCAGCCCAAAAATATTTCACACTCCATCTGAAGCCCTTTGTTGGATTCTCACAAATTATTATAGCATACCTTACCTCATTCATTTACTCGATGACTTCCTTATAGTCTCTCCCAGCTATTTCCCTCCAGCTGCCCTCCTCAACACCGTCCAAAAGGTTTTTTCTGAATTAGGCATACCGATCGCATCTGAAAAAACCGAGGGACCTGCCACCTCACTCGAGTTCTTAGGAATTCGCCTTGATTCAGTAAAATTCCAAGCTTCGCTCCCTAAGGAAAAAATCAACAAAATAATCAGCGTGATCCAGAATCACTTCACAGTGACATGCATTTCAAAACGTGATCTTCTCTCCCTTCTCGGCCACCTAAACTTCGCCATGCGAATATACCGCAAGGCCGCCCGTTTATCTGCCACCTCCTCTCGCTAGCATCATCAGTTCCCTGCCTAAACGACCTGGTCATCTTCCAATAAACCATCCTCTCTACCATCTTCATGATTTCTCTACTCACACCATTTTCAACGCCGTGTCCCCCAGGACGCTCAGCTCCTACTGGACAGCCTGGAACATTTTTAAATCTTTTCATCCTCAACACAAGTTACAATTCCCTGTTTCCTATCTGCATCTTCATAAACGCATAAAAGCCGGATCCTTCAAAATGTATCTCTGTGGTATCGATTTCTTTTACAAACTTATTTTTGGTAGTCAATGTCCCGCCATCACCCACCCCCAGATGTCCCTCCTTATCAAAGGAATACAAAAAACACAACCCAGCCATATTGACAAACGTTTGCCACTTACCCGTGAAGTACTAGGCAAATGCCCGCTCACCCTCCGTTCAGGCTACCACTCAGCAATTACAGCCAGGACGCTAGACGCTCTTTTCATTCTCGCCTTTTTCGGATTCCTCAGATGCTCAGAGTTCACCTGCAATGCCAAATTCGATCCTCAAATTCATCCAACCTTCTCAGACCTCCAAATCCTGGACAACGATTCTATTCGTTTCAACAATAAAACAAGCAAAACAGATCAATTAAGACAAGGCCACACAGTATATATTTTTTATCTAAACACCCCCCTTCAACCTTACCAGGCGGTCGCATTGTTTTTAGCACACAGAAAGACTCGGGTCCTCCTCCCCACCGAGCCCCTTTTCGTAGACGATAATAACGTTCCAGTTTCTAGGCATTGGTTTCAAAAACATCTCAAACTAGTCCTACACAAATCCGGCATTCCTGCAAAACCCTTCTCCAGTCATTCTTTTTGCATAGGAGCGGCAACCTCAGCCGCCGAAAAAGGTATCCCCGAAGTTCAAATAAAAACTTTAGGCAGATGGTCCTCAAACGCTTTCCAAACATACATCAGGTCAGACATTTCCCAAATTAGACAAGCGCATCAGTATCTCATTCAATAACGGCGTCGCTAGCACCTGTTCTGAATCAATCAGCAAAACTCCACCCGCTTTTTTTTTTCTCAAAATAATCAAGCCTCGAACCTTCTTCAAAGACGGGAGGTCCGAGCTCTCTTAGGGGTTTGATAGCTCGGGCCCCCGCTTCAGGACAGCAACGCCAAAATCGTTTACCATGTTGACGCAATTGATTGAGCAGGTGAACTTGTGAAATGAAGTTCCTAATGTAAGTTCGGGAGAAGCCTGATCAGTAAGGTGGGTCAGTCAATTATCACGTGTGTATATAAGTAGCGGCCTTTGCACTGTTTCAGTTTACTTTTGTTCCGGTGTTCTGACGATCTGACCTACCTATCAGAATGTGCTACCTCCTGTACTGCGCATGCCCGAAACCCTTCTGATGTCCCGCCCATAATTTCGAGCTACCGTAATTATCAGAATAAGCGAATACTTTAAATAAGAGTATAAAAATGGGTAGCACATTCTGTCAGCTTTAAAATGTCTATCCGAATAAACTACCACCTTTCATTACCGTGAAAAACAGGGGTAGTGCATCCTGTCAGCTTCAAATGTCCATCAGGATGAACTACCATCTTAATTTATCATGAAAAAACAAGGGTAGTGTATCCTGTCAGCTTCAAATGTCTATCAGAATGAACTACCACCTTAAGAAAAAACATATTGACACAGGGGTAGCACATCCTGTCAGCTTCAAATGTGTATCAGAATGAACTACCACCTTAAAAGGTAGTTCATTCTGATAGACATTTGAAGCTGACAAGATGCGCTACCCATGTTTTTTCATGATAATTTAAGGTGGTAGTTCATTCTGATAGACATTTGAAGCTGACAAGATGCGCTACCCATGTTTTTTCATGATAATTTAAGGTGGTAGTTCATTCTGATAGACATTTGAAGCTGACAGGATGCGCTACCTTGTGTCAATATATTTTTTTAAAGGTGGTAGTTCATTCTGATGGACATTTGAAGCTGACAGGATGCGTTACCCGTTTTTCATGGTAATGTAAGGTGGTAGTTTATTCGGATAGACATTTTGAAGCTGACAGAATGTGCTACCTGTTTTTCTACTCTTATTTAAAGTATTTGTTTATTCTGATAATTACGGTAGCTCGAAATTATGAGCGGGACATACGATGTACTGCATTTCAATTTGAAAGGGTTTTGCACATGCGCAGTACATGAGGTAGCACATTCTGAGAGGTAGGTCAGATCGCCAAAATCGTTTACCATGTTGACGCAATTGATTGAGCAGGTGAACTCGTGAAACCAACATTGAATCAGCAGTGGAAAGGTTGAAACTTAAGGGAAGGTTCAGTTCAGAGGTTTAATCTTATGCTGAGTTTGACTACAGGTCATTGATCCTTGTTTATCAGGACTGGAATGTTACTTGGTTTGCAACGGCATGTACAGGAAAACTCAATCCATTGGTTTGACTCTTTGTTTGGTTTTATCATCATTTCCTTTTGTTGTTCCTTGATGTTTCTCCTGGATGTTCTTATGTCCAGAGATGTGGATGTGTTTGTTATGTTTACTTTATGTGATTAAATTCTTCTGGTTAGTACTGCACAAGCGTTACAATATACTGCCATCATGGCAAAGACAGAAGTAATTTGTTGTCAGAAATTAGTTATTACAACTATTATGTTTAAAAAGTGTTGGTAAAAAAAACTTCTCTCTTAAACATCATTTTTATTTAACCTCTAGGTGACAGCATTACACCAACTGTAGCTTAAAATCGTATACACAGGGAACTGATTTTTATAATTTGCTTAACTGAAGATTTTAAACCACAAGTTGGCATTTTGTCTCAATGTAATTATATATTTATTGTTTTATGGTATTTTTATGGCTTTATATAAATTGTTAAATAAAATGGGAATCCCGCTGTTCTGGCACAACTATTCAAGCAATCATTAAAACACAAATTTCATCTTTCTTTGGTTTTCATAACTGGACATTTACAGCTGTGTAGACATCTATTTTAAACAGAAACTTTTTTTTTGTAAAATAAAATTGTAAAAGTCCACAACAGTGTTTCTATGACTTTCTAAAATATATATATATTTTTAAATGACAGTCATTATATAGAGTAAGATGTCAAATTTATCATCACTCCCTCTGCCATTATTAGGAATAAAAAGAAATCTATTTTTTGTAATTTAATGTAATACAACAAACCAGACTGTGAAAATGGTCCATTATTATCATTAGTGTATTGTATAAAGGGAAGTTTTTTTTAGAATCTGATAAAAAAAAAAAATCCTTATAGTTCTCCAAAAACAACATCTTTGGTAAACACATTTGTTTTTTGTATTTTTCTGTAATTCCAGAAATGCACTGCATTTTTTGTTTGTTTACTACATTATACAACAGGATACAAAAAAGTTCCTCATTGTTCCCCTCCAAATATACCCATGAGTTCAAGCTTCTTTGCTCTTTGTAAAATAACAAGTTTGTAATGTTGACAACAATGACAGTAAACCATTTTCTCTCTCTTGTCTTTTTTTAAGATATATTGCAAAACAAACATTTCAAATCCCAGATAGCAGAACGTCATTGAACTATCATTAAATCAACAGCTGAAGAGTTAAAAATTCAACGTTAAGCAAACTGGACATTTCAACGTTCTTGGAACATTCCAAATATTCTTAGTACGTTATATTTTGGTGGAAATTTAGGTTTTGGGAACGTTGTAAGAACGTTATTCTAACCATAAAAAAACGTTCCAGCAACGTTAAGCAAACAACATTTCAACGTTCTTGGAACGTTCCAAATAAACGTACTTAGAACGTTATATTTTGGTGGCAATTTAGGTTTTGATAACGTTGTAAGAACGTTATGCTAACCTTTAAAAAAACGTTCTAGCAACGTCAAGCAAACTGGACATTTCAACGTTTTTGGAACGTTACAGATAACGTTATGAGAACGTTCTCACAACCTAAATTTGTTAGCTGGGTAGGACCATGTGATATTTCAGGGTTTTTTTTATAAATCTGCAAAAACTTTAACAATTTTGTGTTTTTCTGTCAACATGGGGTGTTGTGTGTACATTAATAAGGAAAAAAACTTAAAACGTAAATTATTTTAGAAAATGACTGCAATATAGCAAAGAGTGAAAATTTTAAGGGGGTCCTAATACTTTCCGTACAAACTGTAAATAGCAAGTGAACAAATAGATGTTCCCTAACAGGGACCTGACTAAAGCTTTATTCTTGTTTTATTATTGTTGTATTTTTGCTGTGATTGCCATATGTATCATGTCAGCTTATGTCATCACCATAGGTAAGATGGTAAAAAGTTTCTTAACCTTCTAAAATGAGATTAATCCTATCCTCCAATTACTATTCCATATTACTTTCAAACTACAAAACTCTATTCTCTTTTTCTATTGAAAAGAGAAAGGATATTGTCTATTATGTAGTCAGTGGAATTAGCATTTATAACCTCTAGGTGGCAGTATTAACCCAACAGTAAATATCACACTAATTAAAAATAAAGGGACATGTCTTTGAGTTTGCAATATTAACAACCACAAGATGGCAGTCATATCCCTGCGGTGAACTGGCCCATGTGGAGGACCGTATAGGGTAGTTTTCTTTCATAAAGACAAGAATAAGACATGTCACAGCTGTAAATGGTCTCATTAGATTTGAATATAAAATATATATATTTTAAAGCTATTGTTAAGACAACAACAACAAAAATATAAGATAAAATTAATATATTTTATTGAAAAACAGTGTATTGAATTATGTAAAATCATAAATAAATATTGTTGCATAAAACAATTACTTGACCCATCCATTAATTGTCCAACATCCATCTATCCTTTATTTATTTATTTATTTATTTATTTATTTATTTATTTAAATGTATGAGGACCATCGTGCAGGGTAAAATGGAGGTGTTTAATATGATTATCAAATGTCAAAACACTATTGTGACTAAACATTAAAATAATGTGAAGGAATCATTATCAAGATGACAGTAACTTTCAGACGACAAAAGAACTTTATAACCATGTTAATTTTCAAATGAGGAAGTATCATAAATCTGGTGCAGGTTTGGTGTTTTGTTGACAGCTGTGGAGCTCTGGGGACTTTCCAAAACTGGTTAAACTTCATTGTACTGAAGATGACGTACATAAACTATGTACATATTTTCAAATAGAAAACATTTAAATCAAATGTAATGCTTTTTTAATAAAACATTTTTTATAAAATTTTAATACAAAAAGAAACGCTTAGCGCATGTACACTGTTAATTTGTATTTAACTGTTATGTATATACTGTATATGAAAGTTTTTTCCTAACAAAATTAAAATGAATATTCAAATGCCTAAAAGGATCAAATAATAAATCGAACTTTCAAAACAACTACCCAGATGATAAATCAAACGCTCAAATAATAAATCAAAATGCATTCTCAAATGAGAAATCAAATGTATTTGATATTTAACGTTCATGATCAACTCAGTAAAATCCTGTAATAATTAAATGGCAATTCAAATGCTCAAACAGACACTGCAACTGATAAATCATATGCAAATGAGGACTGCCAATCAACCAGCCTGGGCAGAGCTTTAAGGCAGAGGAGTTTAGTGATAACTACCAGTAGCGCTATGACTTTTTTTCAATAATGTTTTAACTACTGTATGTAGTTTTTGTACTTCAGTGAAGTATTGCAGGATTTATTTTTCTTTTTTATGGTGGTAGGAGTTACTATTATTATTGATGCTCCTGTTTTGGAGGTTTCCTGTAAAAAATAACTAAAGGGATAGTGTACCCAAAACTGATCATTTATCATCATTTACTCATTCTGTTCTTTCTCCAGCCTTATGAACTTTCTGTTTTTATTTACTTGAGAACACAAAAAAAATGTCACAGACTACACTGTAAAACCTAACAGTCAAATGTATCAAATGAAATGAGTGTAGTTAACTCAAAATTTACTGGAAGTTAATTCTACTCATTTGAAAAGAGTTTTGAACTCAGTGTTGAAGTTAATGAGTTAATTAGGTGATTATGTGTTGATTGAGCATTAATAATGTACACCTGCTGTTAGCAAGCAGAATTACTGAAGAGAAACACAAAACTACAGCTGACTTCAGTCACAGCCTTAAAAAAAGTTAAACACATTCAATCTCTTAAAATCTTAGCAGATGATCATTAAACAACTCCACAAACAGTATCAGCAGCTTCACTTATTACTAACCTGCTTGACTTTGTTTCTGTCAAAAGTCCACAAAAGCCCTTTGCAAGATTCACTGGAAATAATCTTGTTAGATGCCACCATAGATGAGAACAGCGGTTTCTTTACTAGGGCTCTTTGACTTTATTTCTCATGTTAGTTTTTCTTTGAATGTTGTAATTATATGTTATGACAAGAGAAAGGAAATAAAAGCATGTTATCAGGTTAAACAGTCAAATTGCATAATCGTAAGTGTTATTTAAATTAATTTCTAATTAAGTTGATGATATGGTATTGGATATGAAGTATTGAATAAAATAGATGCAAAATTTCAGGGATGGGCAAAAATACATTGAAATGTATTTTAAAGAGCCCCTATTTTGCATTATAAATGGTCACATTTTGGTTTTGGGGGTCTCCAACAACAGGCTCATATGCATGCAAGGTCAAAAAACACTTTCATTGTCTTATAATATGCATTTATTTTAACCTGATTATTGCAGCGACTCCCATATGATTCGTTCAGCGATTCATTTGTTCCCAAACCCCTCCTTAGCGCGAAGCTAATCTACGCTGATTGGCCCGATGACCCAGTCTGTTGTGATTGGTTGTCTGCGTTCATTGTTTATTATGTTTATTTTTTACATTATAAATGCATTTACTTTCACTCTTAAACTATTTATTGTGATAAATAAAATATTTTTTATGATACATTTGAATGGCATTGTATGTCTCCCAAACTGACAACAACAACAACAATAATAATAGTTTCTTCTTGTGCAGATCATGATAGTGCAATATCTGAAAGATTGTGTGAAACTGAAGATTAATCTTGCTTAAAATTCAGCTTTGCTCCCACAACTATTAATGATTTTTTTTAAAACTGCATTCAATAAAATAAGTTATATAGAATTGCAATAACATGTAATAATTTCACTATTTTCACTATTTCACTATGTTTACTGTATTGAAATTTAAAATGTTCCTTGTATTTCATTTGGCTTTTTTGACAATCGATGTGATGTCTTAGATGTGACATTGAAACATGTTGCTGTTTTTTCATTTGATAATTCAGTAACCATCATTTTGTTATTGATAATCAAATGAGGGTGTGGCAAAAAAAAGTTGCCTTAGTTCTTATTGTAATGTCCACCCTGTTACTTTGTGTCCACCCTATTACTCCTCTCTCCACCCTGTGAACTATGTAGTTTTTTTCATATTAATTAAATAAAATCAACATATATTACACGTTTTTCTGGTTACTTGCATCCAAAGAACTGACAAAATTAAGTCACTTTAAAATAGGATTTAATTGCATTGCAGTCTCTTTTTATACTAAATGAAATACATTAAATTTACAATGTGCCATAAATCATAAGTCTTTTTTAGATAATTCTTGTTTAGTAATACCTTTTAAAAAATACTGTTGCAGGGTAAAGTGAGGGACATTTTAGCTCTTAGAAAATGTATATATGACAGCAACTATTTATTTTAAACACCTTTTAAAAGATACAAGAATGTTCTGTAACGGGGGACATTTGGCCTGTGTTACATGTGAAAATTCTGTTAAAAATGCTAAACTGTAATATTCTGAGCTGGACTAGTATATTTTTCTTATAGTTTAATAAGAACTCCTTTAACTGAAATTATAAAATCTTGGAAAATGTAAACATTTTTCAGGGACAGTTACTACCCAGAAATGGCACCGAATAGTAGGAATGACCCAATTATATATAAATAGAAAATATGAGCACAAATCACAGTATTAGTAATAGTAATAAATAATAGTAACTTTAATAGTCTCTTGGTCTCTATCCCGCGCCAGCACTCGGTCTCTCTCGCGTGCACATACAGTCTCTCTCGCACGCACATTCGGTCTCTCTCGCGCGCACATTCAGTCACAACAGTAAATGTGCACCAACGAACTGGGCCCCAACGTTAAATTATGCATACTAACTTTATTTGTGACTGTTTGACTGATGGACTGTGGCTGTTTTGACTGACTGATTTATAAAAGGTTTGTGAACTAGACTGATACCATTCAAATTGTAAAGATTTGGAGTTTTTCATTTTTCCTTTTGTGTTCAAGTATGAAACGATCTGAGTTAATATTGTTGGAGTTCAGGCCTGGCAGAGTTGTTTAACTTTAGCTTGTATGTGAATTTTCATCTCATCTGTTGATTTGGGGTAAAACAAAAATGTAAGGAAACATAAGAAATATAGAACAAAAGAGGTCAGTGAAGAACGACACTTAAACTTGTAAGTCTAGTTAAAAACATTTATTTTGCAGAATTAAGGTGCTTATTTTCTGACTGAAAGAGTAAACCATTATCTAGGGGGATTTCCAATTAAATTGTTTATTTTTCTTTATTCTATTGTTGTTGTTTTTCTTGTGGCGTAGATAAAGGGCTGATTCTTTAATTTAGGTTTTTTTCCCACTTTAAACAAAACTGTAATAAATTGTTATTCTTTTTCTTCAAACTTAAATTTGATATCTCATTGTTTTTTTCATATTGAATTCATTTTACAAAACTTTTAAATATATACAAACTACAGTTTAATTTAGTTGATATAAATTTTATGAATATCAAGGAGTAAAATACCGGCCAATTCACCATTCTACTGCCGGGAACCCAGGTATTCCTGATTAGGATATTTTAAAAGAATTCTTAGGGTTAAGAAAAGGGTTACATTTTTGGAGGCACCGCTGGGATACTGTTTTTTCTGTCTACCAGACTTTCTTTTACACTTTAGCAGCAAAGATTGATCTGAAATAGTGTTAATTATTATTGATATATATATTTTTTGGCTTATTTTGCATAGTAACTCATTAGGTGAAGTATGGATCTCTCTCAGACTGCTCAATGGAGTAGAGAGGAGAACGTCAATTCCTCACGTGCCATTGTGTTAAGCAATGTCCCTTTTTAACATTAGTGATGACACTATTGAGAAAGTGTTTAACACAGTGAAGGTTTTCGGTCATACTAAAATTCATGGTCGCCGTGGTGATGTGACTGGAAAACATCTGTTTGTGTTAGTGGAGACTAGAACCGATCTTGATCCAAGCACCATACGTCCCGAAATAGGTATTGAAAGTGAAGCTGGACCCTGGCCGGTACACTTTGTGGGTAGGCTAGAAGCTGAGGACTCTGCTGCGGGAAATGACACATTTCAGTCCAAGTTGTTGGCATTAATGCAGCAGGAGGGCAAGTCTATGGATGAAGTGAAAGCCATTATGATGGGAGAACATTCTCCTAAATCTGATATCAGTGTGGATTTAGTTGATGCCATAGGTAAATTAGTAGACAGGTGTAATCAAGCGTCTACTGATGGACCCAGTTACAGAAAACTCAGGTCTGAAACCTGTCCCTCCAGGTGAGGAGGAATATGAAATCTGGATGGAGCAAGCCGCACAGATGATCAGCGAATGGCAATGCACTGAAGCTTCTAAGAAACAACGCATTGTTGAGAGCTTGCGAGGTCCCGCTGCTGATATCGTTAGGTTTTTAAAAGTGAGCAATCCATCTGCCACTGCAACTGAGTTCTTGGCTGCCCTTGAAACTGCACATGGAAATACTGAGTGTGGGCCTGACCTGATGGCTAAATTTCATCACACTTACCAGGATAGTGGAGAAAAACTTTCAGCTTTCTTGTACCGCCTATACAAACTTTTTCACAGAGCATTGTTGAAGGGTGGGATTGATGTAGCTGGAATAAACAAAGCTAGAATGGAGCAGCTAATTAAGGGAGCACTTACCAATGATATGGTTGCTTTGCGGATCAGAATGACTCACACTTTGCAGAGTCCCCCATCTTTTTTACATTTGTTGAAGGAAATACGTGACGAGGAACACTGGGTGGCTGCAAGGGAAAATGTTAAAGCTTCGGTTGCCACTGTTATCTCTCCTCAGTCATATGTGCCCTCTGAGTTGCAAAACCTAAAGAAGGAGGTTAAGGAGCTATCTTCTCAGATAAGTCACCTCTTGAATGTGGCTACTGCAACGTGTGCTTCTGAGTGTGCTCCTCAGAAAACACCTAATCAAAACTCTGAGAGTGTGAAACGAGACAACTCACAACAAACTAAACCCACCCAGCAACCAGTGCCTAGGATCTTTTGCTACAAATGTGGTGAGGACGGACATAAGAAGTGGGAGTGCAAGGGACAAGAGGACCTCAGGAAAGTAAATCAGAAGCTGATCAAAATGCATCGTTTGCAGGAAAACTGAGCAGGAGTTCAGTGAAGGAACGGCACGGGGTCCTGGGACAACACGTTCCAATTGTGATTCTTTTGTACTTGATGCCAGTAAACAAAGATTGCCAGAAGGGTTAGTAGGACCTGTTTCTGAAGTGCCTGTCCAGATAAAAGGTGTTTATGCAAAAGCCCTTCTTGATAGTGGCTCACAGGTGACTCTATTATACCGCAGTTTTTATGACACTTATCTAAAGCACTTGGACCTTCAGCCTGTGGAAAACCTTGAGATTTGGGGTTTAAGTTCGCATAAATACCCCTATGATGGGTACTTGCCCCTTAGACTTGAGTTCACAGAGAGTGTAGCTGGAGTGCAACAAATAATTGACACACTTGCAATTGTATGCCCTGACCCTGTAAAACGAGAAGGAATAGCTATTTTGCTCTGGACAAACACTAGTCTAGTGAAGAAGCTACCTGAGTCTTGCCGTAAACAAGCTGGCGAGGACTTCTTGAATGTGCTGACCATACATCCTGTAATCAGAGAAGCATTAGAGACTATTCAACAAACAGATTTTTCTCAGGATGACCCAGACAAGCATGGAACAGTTTGGTTCATAAAGCATAACCCAGTTGTCCTAAAACCAAATCAAGTTAGGCAGCTTCCTGGTCTATTGAAATTTCCTGGTCAGTTGACTATTAGTTATTATTATTAGTTGACAGAGTAGTGTTGTGTTTCCGGCTTTTCTCTTAATGAATCAAACTTAGTCTGGAGGTCATGAATATCAGAAGAATATACTTTATTGGAATATTTTCCAAAAAAGCAGAGACAGCCTGGAGCAAACTCATCTCAGTCTCTCCCCAGGACAAATCCAATGTCCCTCAAATTTACCATACCCTTTATCCTTGCTTCCCCCCACCTTTGTTTTCACAGCTGGTTCCTGGTTCAACAGACCTCTCCCAGCTCCTACTACTTTACGACCCCAATTTAAAGCCTCATACTCATACCTGTACTCATAACTGTTTTTCCACATACAGTTCAAATTTGGCAATCATGACTAGTGTTTGTTTTCAAACATCTACACTGGACACTTCTCTACCATACAGTATGTGTCTTTTCAAACATACATGATAGTTTCAACATATGTTGTATACATTTCATGCTTTTCTGACACAGATGGTTCTCATTGTATCCCCAAGTCCTCTCTCATGCTCTTTTATGACCCCTTTGGCTTAACCTATCACCTGTTTTCAAAGACATATATTGGCAGATTCATATGGTCCTCCACTCACCCAATTAAATGTCTTCACATAATCTTCTTCAGTAGCAGGTAGTGACACAAGTTCTGAGCACCTAGATGTGAGACCTGAACTGCATGCAGTATCCAGTCGGCAAGTTACAGAAATATGGGTGAAGAGAGGAACTCTGCTTGCTCACTGTTACATGTCCATGTATTTATTGATTTATTTTTGTCGCCCTCTAGAGTTTTGTTGCTGTTTTTATTTGATTTGAGTAGATTCCTTCACACCTGCGGATCATTGACCGCCAGCGTTATAAGAGCTTATGCTGCAGTGCTTCAGGGCGGGGACTTGAGCGGCCGTCCAGACGTGGAGTTGTGCTCCTTTTGTGTTCAGCCTTTGTTTAGTTGTGTTTCCTCCCCATACTTTGATTATTTTTGTTTGTTTATCTTAATAAAACCCCTAGACCGATCCATTTGTGTTCTCCCTCATTTGTGTTATGGCTGTGGCTGTAACACTCACGTTCTTCCTGTGTCCTTAGTCCCACAATTGACTGCTAAACAACCACCAGTACAAAATCCTTTGTCGCCTGTGTCTGTTGATTTTGGAGTTTCTCCAATGCCTAAGGAAGCAAAACAGAGCTTACAGGAGAAAATGATGCAGAGAAAGGATGTGTTTTCTCTACACGAGTGGGACGTGGGCTGTTCAAAAAGCACCACTCATGAGATAAGGTTAAATGATTTACGCCCTTTCAGAGAGAGATCTCGTCGTCTTGCCCCTGCCGACTTAGAAGATGTGCGACTGCATCTACAAGAACTGCAGAGTAGTGGTATTATATCTGGGTCTTGTAGCCCCTACGCTTCACCTATTGTTGTTGTGCGTAAAAAGTCGGGGAAGGTTAGAATGTGTGTTGACTATCGAACTCTCAATCAACGTACTATGCCAGACCAATATACTGTGCCCCGCATTGAAGATGCTCACCATAGTCTATCTGGAAGCAAATGGTTCAGTGTTCTCTACTTGAGGAGTGGGTACTACCAGATACCCATGAGTGATGCCGATAAGGAAAAGACTGCGTTCATATGCCCGTTAGGGTTCTATCAATTTGAACGTATGCCTCAGGGTATTTGTTGGCAGTCATGGAACGTACTGTAGGAGATATGAATTTTTTGGAAGTGCTCGTATACCTTGACGATTTAATTGTCTTTGGGCGAACCATTGATGAGCATAAAGAGCGTCTTTTGAAAGTCCTCGATAGGCTAAGAGATGAGGGACTAAAGATCTCCCTTGACAAGTGTCAATTTGGTAGGATTTCGGTGAACTATGTAGGACATATAGTGTCACAGGATGGAATTTCGACAGATCCTTCCAAGATAGAGGCTGTTGTATCCTGGCCTAAACCCCAGACAGTGACAGAGCTCAGGTCTTTTCTGGGGTTCTGTGGATATTACAGGCGTTTTGTGAAGGATTTCTCGAAGTTGTGCCACCCTCTCAATGAATTGCTGAAAGGATATCTATCTACAAGGAAGAACAGAGATTCATCTGTGAGCAACACTAAACCCCGCTATAAGTCCTCTGAACCGTTTGGACCCCGATGGACTGCTCAGTGTGATACAGCCTTCCAAACGCTGAAAAAGTGTTTGACACAAGCGCCAGTGTTAGCCTTTGCGGATGTACAGAAGCCATATGTCTTGCACGTGGACGCGAGCATGGATGGACTAGGAGGAGGGCTGTATCAAGAACATGAGAAAGGATTACGTCCAGTAGCTTTTATCAGTCGCAGCCTTTCCCCTTCAGAGAGAAACTATCCAGCCCATAAACTGTAATTCTTAGCACTGAAGTGGGCTGTTGTGGATCGACTGCATGACTATCTATATGGTGTTCCGTTTGAGGTTATAACCGACAATAACCCTCTAACCTATATGACAAAATCAGCAAAACTTGATGCGACAGGTCACCGTTGGCTGTCTGCCTTGACCACCTACAATTTCAGCCTAAAATACAGACCTGGCCACAGAAATGTTGATGCTGATTTGTTATCGAGGCGTCCGCATACTCACCACAGTAATGACGATGAGTGGCAGGAAATTCCAGCTGTGGGGGTGAAGGCTTTTTGTCAAGCCGTGTCTCTAGAGAAGAGAGTAGAGAATGGATCTTTCTTTCTATAGCGCTTTTACAATGTAGATTGTGTCAAAGCAGCTTCACATAGAAGATTATAGTGAATTGGAATGGTGTCCGTTCAGTTTTTAGAGTTTAAGTTCAGTTCAGTTCACTGTGGTTTAAATTTTCACTGCTGAGAGTCCAAACACTGAAGAGCAAATCCATCGATGCGCAGCTCTACAGGTCCCGAACCATGCAAGCCAGTGGTGACAGCGGTGAGGAACGAACTTCACCAATTTGCGAAAGTAAAGGAAAAAAAACCTCGAGAGAAACCAGGCTCAGTTGGGCACGACCATTTCTCCTATGGCCAAACGTCTTGTGCAGAGCTGCAGTCTAGGCGCCGGAGGCTGGTGAACGCTGGACGTCAGCGAAGACTCGTCTGTCACTGGGGTCTCACAGGAATCAGACTCATGCTCTCCACTCCTCCATGACCACCACAGCAGCTGCTCAGGATACGGCCTGGTCCGGGATTATGGAAACCTTGGGATCATCTCTTCACAGGTCTTGGATTGCATTAGCGGCACTGCATAGTCTCTGGGGGACTCGGGATGAGTATCCCCAGGTGGAAATAGAGAATAAAGAGAATAAT
>CAIGQV010017835.1:2232930-2257496 GCA_903798115.1 Danio jaintianensis | reverse complement strand
GTTTGCATGTTCTCCCCGTGTTCGCGTGGGTTTCCTCCGGGTGCTCCAAGACATGCGGTATAGGTGAATTGGAAGCTGGAAGGGCATCTGCTGTGTAAAACATATGCTGGATAAGTTGGCGGTTCATCCCGCTGTGGCGACCCCAGATTAATAAAGGGACTAAGCCGAAAAGAAAATGAATGAATGAATGAATCAAAATGTTTGTATTGTGAGATTTATCTGAAAATACATTTGTTAGACGTCACCATCATGGAGAACAGTGGTTTCTTTATTTGAGCTCTTTGATTCATCCTTGCTCTTGTGATATTCTCTTTAATTGAGTTTTATAACAGTAAAACAAAAGGTAACAACAATTATGGTGAAAAGGCATTATGTGATAGTTTGTTTCAGTTTTGTCTTGACATAAAAATATTGTGACAATATTATATTGAGGATTGTGTCAATTTCCCTGTATACAACCATTCAGTGATTCTACAGAATAGAATTTAGCAGTGCTTTGATCAAGTAATAAAAATGTGTAACTTCTGAAGAACTTTAAAAACACAAAAAGAATGAGCGTATGAATCTTGGAGATGGTGACATGCTGCAGTGCATGCTGGGAGAATCTTACAAAACCCATCTATAACTCCCAGCATTCAATGCGACAAGAAATGTGTCACCGTTTTGATGTCTGTGTGTTTTGAGCATCTATGTTTTTATTACCTGCTCAAAACACTGCTGAATTTTAATCTGTTGAGGTACAGGATGATGGTTTACAGCATGAAAAAAATAATAATAAACTTAAACTTTTATGTCCAAACATATCAACTCAAAATTATTTTAATATTAATGTTGTTGTATTTTTTTTTTTAATCAAAACAGGGCTGCATGGTGGCGCAGTGGGTAGCACGTTCGCCTCACAGCAAAAAGGTCGCTGGTTCGAGCCTCGGCTGAGTCAGTTGGCGTTTCTGTGTGAAGTTTGCATGTTCTCCCAGTGTTCGCGTGGGTTTCCTCCAGGTGCTCCGGTTTCCCCCACAAGTCCAAAGACATGCGGTACAGGTGAATTGGGTAGGCTAAATTGTCCGTAGTGTATGAGTGTGTATGGATGTTTCCCAGTGATGGGTTGCAGCTGGAAGGGCATCCGCTGCGTAAAACATATGCTGGATAAGTTGGCGGTTCATTCCGCTGTGGCGACCCTAGATTAATAAAGGCTTTTCTTGCTGGAAGAAAATGTTGCTGGATAAAGTCAATAAATAAATAAATAAAAATAAATTATAAATTTTGGTGACTAAGAATAATTGAGCTTAATCAACTTAATACATTAAGATGAAACCAAGAATGTTACACTGACTCAACTAATCACTGTTGCATTGATTTTATAATCAATTTATGTTCACTGAAATAAACATTGTTAATTAAATGCAACCTAACCCAGTTATGTGGAACCTGTTGTTATAAAAGTGTTAAGTAATGCCAACATTTAATATTGTTAACTGTTTTAATTTCAATACACAAATGTAATTGAGTTATTTAATTTGACCAACAACAGCTGTATTTAATTTCCTTGAGGATGTATAGTGTCTGCATTACGATGGACAAACATGGACAATAAAAGTTATTTTAGGTGTTTTAAAAGAAAGGCTTGTTAGAATTTAATAGTCACTTAGTTTGGAGATTTAAAAGAGTTTATTATTTTAAGTTTATACGTTTTGAGGTTACCAGTGTGCAGAAGAGTAGGCCAAAGGCAGGTCTGAGATTAGAGGTGTTTATTTTCTTTTTTTTGTCGTCAACAAGTTGCTAAAAGAAAAGATCATTACAGTACATTGAACTGGAATAATTAACATTAACTATTCTGTCAAAATAATTAAGTAATATAAGAACAGTAAACTGTGTTCAAGCATTAATCACAAACTAATTCAAATGAAAGTTTTGGTTCAATGGGAAATTAAAATCAAAATATCTTAAACTAACCAATGATTAATTTTTTTCAGTGTATGCAATTTAGTTTGGTTAATAACCTAATGCATTAAAGCAACATTAAGAATGACACATTGATTCAACTAATCAACATTGTTAACTTTATGCAATTAACTTTAGTTACTGAAACTAACAGTTACTTAAATAAATGCAACCTTAATCAGTTATGTGGAACCTGTTTATGTAAAAAGGCTGATTAAAGCCAACACATCATTTTTAAATCGTTTATAAAATCCCAATAACTGATCCAATCATCTTTTACTTAAAAGTTTTAATTTGTTGCTGAACATGCTTCAGGGATGGTTTTAACTCTCTTTACATTTTTCTTTACATCACAAAATTTTACTTTTACTCATGCGTGAAAACCATTGCATTTATTGTATATATTGTATTTGTTCGTGCAGTCAATAAAACCCGTGAGATTTATATGTATCGATAGATTTATGCAGAAATTAAGAAAATGTATTCATGCAAAAAAAAGAGAAAAAAATCTTTAAAAAAAACTTTCAAGTCTGTAAAGGAATATTTATTAATAACTAAAATGTACAGATTTAAAAAAATGTCTCAATATATTGCATGTTTTGAGGAAGTTTTTTTTTCTCTGCAAGTAACAGTAGTATTAGTAAGATCATTTAAATTAAGCAATCACACTGGAAACTGTGCACGATTAAGAAAACTGCCAGTAGGGGCAGCAAAGACCCATGGATAAATGCTTACATTTCATAAGCGTTCTCTACAATGCAAAAGACACATTTTTAACCATTTATGCAGAATGAGCTCAGACTCAAATCAAAACTTTGAATAGTTTTATAATAGTATAAACTGGCATGAAAGCATAGACTAAAAAAACTTTTTACATCATCATTCCCTTTTCTTCTATCCATATTTGAGCTCAAGCAAACATAATTACTAAAATAATCTCTATAAAGCACACATTATTTGATCACAAACAATATTACATGGAGATTCTCAAATACAAATCATGTAGTATGCTTGATGTTGTTTTTCTTTTCTTTTTTTTCATTATTACTTTAATTATTAAGTTTAAAGAAAGAAAATTTAAATAAATGATTATAAGGAGAATGTGTATGAAAGTTGTGTTATGAAGAATGCATCAGTTGTCCACTCAGGTCTTCTTCCAGTAGCCATCAGGTACCATTAGACTCACTGCTGTCAGTTTGGTACCAGGATCCTCCCTAACGATAACAAATTAATGACAAGTTGGATCAACATAGTTAGATTGTTTCTGTGTGTTTGATTATAATCATCAGAGCTAAACTCTACCCTTCTGTATCTGTTAATCTGATTTAAACTGATCATCTAGACTGACCTGTTGATTTCTTCTTGTAGTAAATGAGTCCAGCAATCGCTATGATGAGTCCCAGCACCAGACCCGAGGCTCCAATGGCGAATTTATTTCTGTCAGACTCAGAGATATGGGGATCTGTGGAGAATGGAAATTATGATCTGTTTGTAAATTAAATATTTTTTATTTACATTTACATTGGTTTTAGCCATGCAAGTCTGACAACTAAATATTTTCTGTGTTTTCTATTTGATCCCATATAAATGTTTCAAAGTCACAAAGGAAAGACAATGAAGTAATTTTCCCTCTTACTCCATTCTTTAGTTATCGGTTGAGTTGAGCTGGCATGCTGCACCAGACATTTGATCTTCTCTCCAGATTTAGGGGTGTATTCCAGCTGAGAGTGAATCTGATAGTACCAGTTACCATTAGCCATTTCCATAGTGGAGGTCACATCTGAGGTCACCTCTTTACCGTCTCTCAGCCAGGACATTTTGATTTTTTCAGGGTAGAATTCATATGCACTGCACAGCAACACAGCTGGATGTCTGCCTTCAGCTTGCTTCACTGACTTGATTGTTACCTTCGGTAGTACTAAACAAGACAGAAAAATACTCAATAGCTTACAGTATTCTTATGTATTTCACACATATTTATAAATGCATGGGTGGTACGTGTGCAATACAGGAATTAATTCAACTGAATGAGCGTCTGGGAAAAACTTCATAATTATAAAGAGCGCACTTCCCTTAGCGTTTATTGTAATATATATAATGACATTATATTTTTGCATTAAAAACCATGATAGGTCACTGATGACCGCCACATTGTTCAGACACAACACCACCACAGCCGCAGATCTCTGTTTCACACATTTTGAGTATGTTTAATCTGAGCACATGGACATGCATGATAAGACATCTTTATTAAAGAGAGAAGATGAGAAGAGTCTGTGAGCTCACCTGCTTTATCACGGACAGCTGAGTCCAAGATCTCAGCATTATGTCTGCAGAATGTGTCCACATAAGCTTTCTGTTGCTGCAGGTATGCCTGGTCTTTGTTGAAGTTCTCTGCAAATTTCACTCCCTGTTCAGTGTATCCCACAAACTTCCCCACAGAGCTGTTGTACTGAATATCCACAACTTTATTGAAGGAATATGAATCAATCATCACCATATCACTGTAATCACTGGTGCTGTAGATGCATTCACTCATCACATAGTCATAATATCCATCAGCTGAAACAAAAACATAAAGTTAGAACTTCAGATGTTGTAATATTTCATGTCAGTCATAAAAAAGATATCTGCATTCATTTTCATTTTACTATTATTTTGCTAGTAGCTTCTCTGTAGTCCTGTGCTACTATTAGCTGATCCTGCTCACATTACTTACTAGAATATCTATATTGTCAAAGCAAAGCAGCTGGATTAACAGCAGTATACATATAAAACATAAAGCATAAATCATTAATGAATTACATCTTTATATTTGCTCAGTATTCGCTTTACTTGCCTGTTCCAGTAAATGTAGTCAGCAACAGTATGGCAAGACATTGTTTTAGCAGTGACATATTGACAGTCTATGAATCTGCCAAATGAAGAACTTTCTCTCAGTGTCTTGTTCTTGTGGTGGATTTCTAAATAATCTGACCAATCAACTGACTCTCACATAAGTGTTGCTAGGTGAAAAACTGCTTTCATTTTCCTGTTTTCAAGGCAATTACTTTGAGTGCATTAATATATGTGTTTATAACCATACCGGTTGAGTATAACCGTACACAAAAAATTACAAAATGTAAGGATATTTACTATTTGTCTGTTTTCTAAATTAAGCACAGGTGTATAGATTAGTTTAGTTTTTCATAGTAACAGATGAAACTGTTTATAATTGTGACAGTTTTATTAAATATTTATTAAGTAATATTTTTGTAAATTCTAAATTACTGTTTTGTTTTGTTTTATTTGACTAAAGTCTTGAAATGTAATATTATTTGTTAGCCAATATATTTCTATGCAAACATTTGATTTTTAAATTCATTTGATTTTATTATTTTAGTTTAGTTTATAATTTTATTGTATTTTATATTTTATTTTTATTGAAGTTTAGTATTTTATTTTATTTTATTTTAATATTTTACTTTATTTTGATGTTTTATTTGATTTGATTTTACTTTATTTTGCTTTGCATTTTGTTTTATTTTATTTATTATTTTTATTTTATTAGGTCAATATATTTTTATTCAATATTGTTTGAGTATTCTATTAGTTTTATTCTCTTATTTCAATTTATTTTAGTTTAGCTTAGTTTATTATTTTATTTTATAAATTTTATTAAAGTTTAGTATATTATTTTAGTTTAATATATTACTTTATTTTAATAATTGATTTTATTTTACTTTATTTTGCTTTGATTTTTGTTTGATTTTATTTAATTTATGGTTTTATTTTATTCAGTCAATATATTGTTGTTCAATATATATTTAATTATTGTATACATTTTGTTATTGTATTTTATTTGAGTTTAATTTATTGTTTTACTTTATTTTGATGTTTTATTTATTTGTTTATTACTTATTATTTATGCCTGTGTAATATTTTTGTAAATTCTTTAAATGTGTTGTTTTATTTTAGTTTAACATTTAATTGAAATTTAGGTTTTTAATAAATTTTTTGTCAGTCAATATATGTTTATTCATTTTTTTTTTATTATTTTATTGTTTTCTTTTAGATTATTTTCTTTTATTAATTTTTTTTTAGTTCAGTTTATTTCATTTTAGTTTATTAGTTTATTTTATTTTATTATTTTTTATTATTTTATTTTAGTTTATTGTTATTATTTTTATTATTTATGTTTATTGTTCATTTTATTTATGTCTGTGTGGTATTTTTGTAAATTCTCTAAATGTTTTGTTTTGTTTAGTTTTATTTTATTTTAGTTTCAAATTTAATAAAAAAATTAAATAAATATTTTGTCAGTCAATATATGTTTATTCAATATTTTTTATAATTTTATTTATTTTAATATTTTATTTGAGATTATTTTATTATTTTATTTTATTAATTTTAGTTTGTTGTTTATTTTATTTAATTATCTTAGTTTATTTTAGTGTATTATTTTAGTTTATTATTTTATTTTTGTTTTGGTTCATTATTTTAGATTATTTTATTTCGTTTGTTTTATTTTAGTTTAGTTTAAAATTAAATAAAAAAATAAAAACATTTAAATAAATATTTTTGTCAAGCAACATATCCATTCATTCATTTTTCCTTCGGCTTAGTCCCTTTTTTATGTTATTTTATTAATTTAGCTTATTAATTTTATTTTAGTTGTAACGCCACGCCAGCAGAGGGAGCCCTCGCCCGAGTACTGACCCAACTCCGCTTCCTGTTTGGAGCATATTTCAGCCATATATGTCTATGTATTTGAGTGAGGACTCAGTAAATGCAACTTTGCGAAGTATTTTCCAGTTTTCCTGCCATACCGAGCGTTGTTTCAAGTGACTTTTCTGACTGCTTTCCTATGTATGACCTGGCCTGTTTACCTCACGTACGTTCCTTGTTATTGCCCCTTTGCTCTGTTTTGGACTGATTATTGTTGCCTTGACCCATTGCCTGCCTTTCTACTCACGTCTGTTGGATTTCCCTTGTGTTTGTTGAATGATCTGGACTGCTCACCTGTTATCGACTCTGCCTGTGTACACGTTTATGTATCTGTGCAAGCCCTTTATTAAACTTCCGCAAATGGATTCTAATATTGCCTCAGCCTCCTCGTTACATTAGTGTATTAATTTAGTTTATTACTTTATTTGAGATTATTTTAATTAATTTTATTTGAGTTTATTATTTTATTTTATGTAATTATTTTATTTCACAGTAAAAAGTGACCAATGTAAAAAAAAATAATAATAATAATAATATATGTATGGAATATTTTTGTGATAGAAACAGATGAAACTTAATTGTAACACTGTTTGCAAAATATTTATGAGGATATATTTTTTGATATATATTTATATTTTGTTAGTTCTCCTAATTAAAAAATACTGCTTTATTTGACTCTATTTATTTTATTTTAGCTAAGTTTACCAAAGCCTTGACATTAATTTGTCAATATATTTTTATTTGATAATTTTCTTTTTATTTTCTATTTTAATATAAATCATTTTGTTTGTATCACAGCAACTCAATTTAAAGTATGCTAAACAGATGTTGTTAATAATAAATATATTAATATTTCAAATAATCATTGCTTAAAGATTTGTTTGTAACATTTTTCACTGCCTACAGAACTGTGACATTGTGATTGTGACATGTAAAAATACGTTTTTAATGACTAAAAACAAACACAATGATTACCTTTCAATCAATTAATTTATTTGTAAAGGTTTGATTATTCAGTATCAAACAACTGTGCAAAAAAAAAAGGTTTAATATCATCCATAGAGAGACTGAATAAAAGATCTTAAAGTACTACCATTTGAAGTTGCATTATAAAACACTCACATTGCCTGATTTAAAATCCAATGAAATGCATAAAAAAATGATCAAAGCATGAAAAAAATTACACTTCAACTTAGCTTAAAAATTAAGTTTAAATGTAGCATAAACTTCAGGACACTTTTGTATTTGCTTATCATAAGATAACACCAGAACACCAGAATAAAGTGTAGAATTGTCAGAAGTAAAAAAAAAAAATACAATAAATCCCAAAACAAAAATGATTTAATGAAACAATTAAATGGTGCATTTGTGTGACTGTTTACTTCTGAGGACAAGTGGATTTACTGGCAAAAAAAAATATGAACAACCGTTTTGTGAAGATATTTTATGTGGCTTTAGTTGAGGCAAATAACTGAAAAAAAAGAACAGTTTTTGTCAGGATTACTTTTATGGTAAAGAAAATATAATTAATCTAACCTAAAAGCTATGAAATCTAAATGTCCTGAGAAGTAAATATTCCCATAACTGTATGAATGGCTGGTCATTTGTTTGGTAACTTTCATTATCATTGTCACACACACGCACACACTGTCTTTTTCCTTCTACCATCATCTTGTTGAGTAAATGTGTAGTAAAAGAATATTGGATTGTTTGAAAATTCTGTCCTATATATTTAAATGAAAGAAAAACTCATATCCTGCCAAATATGGTGTGGCATAAATTTTGTTTTCTTAGAGACAAAACACCCAATTTTTATAAACATTAAGGAAGGATGTTCTTACGGTACAATAGCAGTGCACAGAATCAGAATTACAAAATAAGATTGTGTTCATGTGTATATCAGAGCTTTCATTTGCAGTTGTTTCCTTTAATGAGGAAGAAAGTTCCAGCAGCGACCCCCAGCAGCCCCAGAGCCAGACCCACTCCACAGAACACTGCTGGACCAACACTGGGCAGCTCGATATCCACCTCTGTACGAAACATACAAGAACATGATAAAGGAAATGTTACAGATGTTAAAACAGTATCTAGGCCAGATCGATAAGATCCAGCCCCAGATTCCAGATGTTTTTTTTTCTCCAGGAATTAGGAGATTGAGCCAGCAAATCTAAAACATAAACCTGGCTAACAGTATTTAGGACTAAATGAGCTTTTTTTCTATCACTATAGGAGTCGGCAGAAGAGGAAGAGCATAAGGCATAAGTATTAATGATAAAGAAAGAGCAGAGTTTATTGAATATTTTTAGTTGCATATGTTTTAATGTTTATACTTCATCTGACCAGCAAAACTCTAACAAGAATTACCAAAATTGCTCAGTGTTGTTATAAACCCAGACATTGAGACATTGTCTTATCTTTCAATCATTAAAACAAGAATCCCTTTTTCTGTGAGTCTAAAATAATAAAACACATCAGAAACATCACTTAAAAAAGGACAAATGGTTAATAAACAATCCACTAATAAAATATGACATTATTATATAATATACTATATATGTGACTAACGATTATTAATGATCATATGATTTAATGAAATAATTGAATGAATAGATGAAATAATAATAGAAGAATATAAAAGAAAAAAAACACACCACAGATGAACGGTTGCTTGCTGAAGCAACACACACACACACACATTTTGCGAAACAAAGGATCCTTGAATACTTTGTTATATTCTACTTGCTTTTACCTTATTTTCCCTGTAAAATGACATGAAAATATTATTCATCAACAACATAATAGAAATAGTATCTGTTTTTATCTGTCTATCAGATTTTTTTTCAAGATATAAAAATGTAATCATGTCTAAAGAATCTTGCCAATTAATTTCTGCAGTGTCTTGCTACCTTATGGTAAACTAACGAACTTCAAGTTTGTTATAGAGTAATGCACAACATTAGTAAAATAAAGTTTTGTCTCACCCCATGTTTTGGTGTCAGGTCGGCCTTGAATGGATCTGTGTTTCACCGTGCAGCTGTAAATGTCTCCCTCAGCAGGTGTGAACTTCAGAGCGGAGAACATGTTGAAGGTGCCGTCACTGTTTCTGCGGTACTGGCTTAAACTAATGTCCTCCATCACAATATCATTGTTTTTAGTCCAGGAGACATTGAGAGATGGAGGGAAGAATCCAGTCACATGACAGATGAGTGTGTTCTTTTCATTCAGCACCACCTCATCTTCTGAATAGATGGATGTCCGAGGAGGGTCTGTAACACAGAAATAAACTGTGCTTTACATTCAGAACTTATGTGCATTTCTATCTTGGACTACAAGAGATAACCTGCAGCCTAGATCAAAATCTTGATTATATTAGGTGAAATGTATTTTCAATTGATCAGGTAAGATTATTTTCTATTAAATATATACATTGTGTGAAAATGCATTAATTATATGCAACGTGTATGTTACCTAGTTGCTCTTCCGGGGAGTTGTATGCTTTAATGTATGTGGCTAAATTTTGTTTGCAGACCTCCATTTGAGCAACACCACCCTCATACCATCCAGTAAAGCTGATAGGATCTGCAAAGTCAGGCGGTGTCACTACTCCTTCTTGCCTAATGAAGTCTGAATGGTACAGCTCCTCTCCATCAAATCCATACAAATAATTTTTCTCTGTATCAGAACATCCCATAAACTGAAAATCCCTGTGCTCACCTGAAACAGATCAAACATCAAGATATTAATTAAAATGGATAAAATGAAGAACAATTAACATGTAATCAATACAGTTATGGTGTTTACAAACACTTTAAAATGACATGATAATTAAACCTTAGAGTTCTCCTTATGTGAAAAGTCATTTAATAAAAAACATAGTTTAATCAATTTTTTAAACTTTATAAAGCAGATGTAATTTTACTCAGCAAATGTTCAGTCTTACCTTGAGCCCCATTACTCACAATAACAGTGAAAATCAGCAGAAAACCAAACAGATCCATAGTTCAATGAGAGAAGACTGAAGCAAACACCATATCAAATAAACTGTCCTGGAGTGAATAATAGAGTCTCTGATCTCTGGTCAAGTAGAATCACATCATCCAATCAGAAACTGAGCCCCATTCTGACATCACTGTATCTAGGTAAAATGATCTTCTTTTTAAGACTTGTGTGCACTCTAAACCCAATCTGTTGACTTTACTAGAAAACGGTGTGGAAACCCGTTGCATAAAATTAAGTAGTTTGTACACGAGGTGAAACTAAAACTCTAGTTGAATAAACAGCTTCACTTATTACTAACCCGTTTGACTGTATTTCTTTCAGACATCTACTCAAGTCCTCATTCACATTTATTGAGAACTATAAGTTTACATTTTTATTGAAAATACAAGTTTTTAGACATCACCACTGTGATGAAGAGTGATTGCTTTACTTGCACTCAAAAAATATTTGGTATTGCTTAGTGTTAGCATTGCTTTATTTATTTTCTTTTCTTGACAACAGGTTCCACAAAGCAGAGTACTTTATTTATTTTATTTTCTTGACAACAGGTTCCACAAAGCAGAGTACTTTTTTTTTTTTTTTCTTGACAACAGGTTCCACAAAGCAGAGTACTTTATTTCTTTTCTTTTCTTGACAACAGGTTCCACAAAGCAGAGTAAAATTGCATTTAAGTAACAATGTTTATTTAAATAAATTTAAGTTCATTACATGAAACTAATGCAATGTTTAGTTGAGTCAATGTAAAAATAAATTAGTTTTAGTTTTATTGTATTAAGTTACTGTAATTATGCTGAATTATTCCTAAATTTATGCACCAAAAAAAAAAAAAATCATTGGTGTAGTTTAGAATTTTTGATTTCCTTTTGAAACACTGAGATCAAATCTCTTTCTTCACTGCTAGTGTTTCCAATAAAGTCACAAGCATTGTAAGCATGAGTTGCTTTTCTGCACACTGGTAACCTCAAAACATAAAATCTATAAAAAATAAACTCTTCTAAATCTCCAAACTAAGTGAACATTAAACTCTAACATGTCTTTCTTTTAAAACACCTAAAATGACCTATAATAATTATAAAATAATATGCAAAGCACCCTGGAAACTATATATCTTCAAAGAAGTGAAACATGGTTATTGGTCCAAAGAATTTAACTGTTTTCATTTTAAATTACTCAGTTACATTTTTTTTATTCATCTTTTTAGTTATACAGTTATAGAATACAGAAAAACATCATAAAATAAAACACATAGCATATACATGTTTTTAATAAATAAATAAGTGAGGAGATACAAAATAAACCAATAAAAAAACTATTTTATTAAATTAAAAGAGTTGCCTTAATATTAAATGTTGGCATTACTTTTATTATTATTTATTTTTTCAAAGTTAACATTAAGCATATCCATTTAAAAAAAATTATAATAATAAATTATAGCATGTAAATTGGTCACACTTTATTTTGATAGTCCGTTTGTTGAATTTAAGTTACATTGTATCTACATGCTGGGGCGGCGCGGTGGCGCAGTGGGTAGCACTGTCGCCTCACAGCAAGAAGGTCGCTGGTTCGAGCCTCGGCTGGGTCAGTTGGCATTTCTGTGTGGAGTTTGCATGTTCTCCCCGTGTTCGTGTGGGTTTCCTCCGGGTGCTCCGGTTTCCCCCACAAGACATGCGGTACAGGTGAATTGGGTAAGCTAAATTGGCCATAGTGTATGTGTGTGAATGAGAGTGTATGGGTGTTTCCCAGTGATGGGTTACAGCTGGAAGGGCATCCGCTGTGTAAAACATAAGCTGGATAAGTTGGCGGTTCATTCTGCTGTGGCGACCCCAGATTAATAAAGGGACTAACCCGAAAAGAAAATGAAATGATCTCAACATTGGTGACAATCAAAAAATTTAAATAAAATAAAAATCAACCCGGAACAATACAAAGCAATCTACTGAACTATTATCCCCAAAAAACAAAATAAAATAAAGGCAACGAAAGAAATTGTAAGAACATAAAGCTGCATAATTTATTTATGCTGTAATGCAAGCTGGGAGTTTTCTACTATATGCTGGCACCCAGCATGCATTGCGGCATCAATGAATTATACAGTTTTTTGGGGGTTTTTTTTCTGCAAACATGGTTGAGATTCATTTGCTGATCCTTGATGTCTGTGTGTCTCAAATGTTAAATGTGTTTCTGGTGATCTCAAGGTTTTGTGCACGAAACTCTAATTATTAATTAGAAATTATTATTAATTTCTTAATAATTATTTGTTGACTCACCATGGAAAGCAGTTGTATTATCCGAAACAACCCACAATAAATAAGTACTTAATTATTTTATTACTAATATTAAAAAAATACCAGAAAGTCATTTCAGAAACACAGTTGATACAGCCAAAGAAACATTAAGGTAAAGGATCGAGCCCAACTAAAGCAGCCTCTGATCTCCATGATGGTGAGGTTAAATGAAACTAATTCATTTATTTTCTCTTCGGCTTAGTCCCTTTATTAATCTGGGGTCGCCACAGCGGAATGAACCACCAACTTATCCAGCATATGTTTTACGCAGCGGATGCCCTTCCAGCTGCAACCCATCACTGGGAAACATTCACACACACTCATTCACACACATATACTAGGGACAATTTTAGCCTACCCAATTCAACTATAATATAATATGTCTTTGGACTGTGGGGGAAACCGGAGCACCCAGAGGAAACCCACGCGAACACGGGGAGAACATGCAAATTCCACTCAGAAATGACAACTGACCCAGCAGGGGCTCGAACCGGCGACCTTCTTGCTGTGAGGCGATTGTGCTACCCACTGCGCCACCGTGCTGCCCTAAATGAAACATTCATTCATTCATTTTCTTTTCGGCTTAGTCCCTTTATTAATCTGGGGTCGCCACAGCGGAATGAAAACACAAATTTATAATTGCATAATTTCATAATAATTAATTTAACTTTTATTTTACTGTGTGAGACTGCTGATGCACAGAAAATTGCTGTCTGCCAGAGGGATGACCAACAATGTGGACTTCAGTTGGAGGATGAACAAGTCATGGCTGGCTTGGAAAATCTGTTATAGCTTTTATAAATGTACTGGTTTTCTATGTTATACAATACACAAATTCTGTCAGATTTGTTTAAAATGTGAGTATTCCTACAAAAAGAAAGTTTGTGTATGCACAGAGTTAAAAATGACTGAATTAATTTTTCATGACATGGATAAAGCACTTTTTTCAGAGCTTAAAACTGCTGTCAATTTTAAATAGATTTGTTTAACAAGTTGTGTGTACCGTTTTGTTATCAGTGGAACATGTAATAAAATTATGTTTGGCAAAAAAGCATTGTGTATTTCATAAATTATATATTTAAAAATGTTATGAATAAGTAATTTTCATTAATAAATATGAGTAAATTGTGGTTGATTTGCTTAAATTATAAAAGCAAATTAAAATAATGTAGTAATTTTCACATGATTTTAGTAGTTTTTGCTGAAAACAATCGTTTTGAAAACTACTTAAAAATAATGTGTGTAATATTGTTACCACTATTTTTTAAGTAAATAACACATACAATTTTTTACAGTGTGGAGAGCGTGAGACTGATTCCTGCAAAGATCGCAGAGACAGACAAGTCTCTGCATTCCCAGATAGCAGACCTTTATTGAATTATCATTGAATCAACAGTCGAAAAGTTGACACTTCAACATTTATTTTTCATCAGGTTTGCACCCTCAAGTAATGTTTTTTCAATGGTAGAAACAGCTTCAAGAACTTAAGCCTGGTTTATACTTCTGTGTCGAGTGATCGGTGTGACCCACGGCGCATGCCTTGCACGTTGTCGTGCATTTATACTCCTGCGAGCTGTTTGTTTTGCTCTGCAATAACACTTCAGAAACGCTAGCTGGCAGTGAGGTTTTTATGTTCCTCTGTGTCGAGTTTCTTCGCTGTTGTTTTGTTTTTTCTGAACGCTACCTTAATGTAGAAGTAGCTCAAACTCTGTCATTTTGAGGCGGGAACCGGGGGACGTGCAACAACTTTAATCATAAGGTGAACACAAAACAACAGTTTCCATCCTGGGGCCTGTTCCATAAACCAAGCTTACAGAAAAAGCCAGGCTTATTGTGGTAAGTCAGGTTTATTAATGGCGGATTTGGTTTCATAAATAAAATTTTCGATAGCTCAAACTCAGTTGCTCTGGCAACTTATGCTGGAAACTAGCCTGTTCAAAATGAGTGAGTTTGAGCCACTTGTACATTTAAGGTAGCGTTCAGAAAAAACAAAACACCAGAGGAAAATTAAAACCTCACTGCCAGCTAGCGTTTCGGAAATGTTATTGCAGTGCGACACAAACAGCATGCAGAAGTATAAATGCACGGCAACGCGCATTGCATGCGCCGTGGATCACGCAGATCACTCGACGCAGAAGTATAAACCAGGCTTTAAGAGGCTTTAAGATGAGATTGATGAGTCTTAAAAAATAGATGAAAAACAGCTGCTTTTAACAAGCAGAAACACTAAAGGAACACAAAACTACAGCTGATTTCAGTCATAGCTTTAGATAAAATCAACTGAAATAAAACATTCAGTCTTTTAAAATCTGAGCGAATCATTAAACAGCTCCACAAACATCATCAGCATCTTCACTTATAACTAATCTGTTTTATTTATTACTGCCAGACATCTACTAAAGCCCTCAGTCACAATTATTGAGAATTAAACATTTTAGTTGTTTTATTGAAAATATGAGTTTTCAGAAGTCACCGCTGTGGTGAAGAAGGGTTGCTTTTCTTGGGGTCTCTGCACTTTAAAGTTAGCTTGTTTTACATTGTTGTTACTGTATGTTATGGCAAGAAAAACACAAAGTAATTTGATTATTTTTTGTCAAAAGTTTAAATCACTGATCTAGTGATGATTAATTGTGTAAAATAATGGCACTGTGTTGAATAGTACATTGAGCTAATAGTAGAATGACATCCAGCAATACTTTGGTCACATTAAACATCAGAATTGCTCAAAACACACAGACATCAAGAATCAGCATAAGAGTCTCAATGATGGTGACAAAGTGCTTGCCACAGTGCATGCTGGGAGTCATAGATGAGTGTTTTATGATTCTCCCAGCATTCACTGTGGCATGTGTGTTTGGAAGGGTTCAGATGTTCAATGCGTTTTTAAAACCTGATCAATGCACTGCTTAAAATGCAGAATCACATGATTACATGAGTAGATCAATGAAATCATCATAACATTATCATCACAATACAAAATTAAACCACTGACACAATCAGAAAATCAAAACTACTAAATATGATGCACCAGTCACTTTACTTTTAGTCTGTCGCGTCATAACACAAAGCTTCATTAAAGACAAAATTAACATGATAAATGAAGAATCAAAAAGACCAAGTAAAGCAACCACTCTTCGCCATAATGGTGACTTCTGAAATGGTATTTTTAATCAATTATTTCTCAATAATTATATCAATTTAGTTGTCAATAAATGTAAATGAAGACTTGGGTAGATGTCTGAAATAAAGTCAAACAAGGTAGTAATACGTGAAGTTGCTGATGATGTTCATAGAGTTGTTTAATGATCCTCTGCTGAGATTTTAGAGATTTACTGTGTTTTATTTCAGTTGATTTAATCTACTGCTGTGATTGAAGTCCAAATAAGATTATAATAGATATTTTTCATCATCATTTGGACACTTTGCTTAATGGAGCGTTATTTCAACTATGACTGTTTAGTTTCACCTAGTGTACAATTTTGATTAATTTAATGCAATTTTCTAGTAAAGTCAGTGAAGTTGCAAGATAAATGAGAAGAAAATCATAAAATGATGTCTTCATGTATTAATTTGATACAAACTGAAGTCAGTTGTAGTTTTGTGTTCCTTCGGTGATGCTGCTTGTTAACAGCAGGTGTTCATTATCAATTATCAATAACACTCAATTAATAACTATTAATGATATCGTTAACTTAATCACTGTGTCTGTGTTCATGAATCTTTCTATCGTTGAAAAAACATTCTTTGAGGGTGCAAACCTGATGAAAACTCAATGTTGAATTTTCAACTCTCCAACTGTTGATTCAATGATAATTCAATGACGTTCTGCAATGGGCTGGACAAACGCTCAGACCTGTAGCACTTTCCTGACCGTCGGTCCACAGACTGCAGCTCTGCACAAGACGTTTGGCCAGAGGAGAACTGGTCGTGCCCAACTGAGCCTGGTTTCTGTTGAGGGTTTTTTTTCCCTTCACTTTCGTCAATTGGCAAAGTTTGGTCTTTGCCACTGGCTTGGTTGGTTTGGGACTTGTAAGGCTGCACATCATTGGATTTGCTCTTCAATGTTTCGGCTTTCAGCAGTGACATTTACATTAAACTGAACTTCAACTGTAAAAACTGGACTGAAGCAGTTTCAATTTACAAGAACTTCATCTATGTTAATCTGCTTTGACACAATCTACATTGTAAAAGCGCTATATAAATAAAGATGAAATGAATTTAATTGAGAGAAACAGCTATCCCTGGTAAATGGTTTTTTTTTGTTTGTTTTTTTTAGCATTATGAATAACGCAGATAATCTCCCAATTACAAAACCGTTTGGTCTGGATTAATTAACTGAGGAAGAAGAGTTTCTAATCTTTTACTTTCCATTTTAGTAACTAATGTTCAATCCAAATTGGGAAAATTGGCACATGGGAGGCACATTTCATTGTATTCTTACCATGAAAAGGGAAAACCTCATTCATTTCTACAGGATTGTATGTTTCCTTGTTGCAGTATATGGCATTTATAGTTTGTTCCTTTCATTTCAATTGTCAAACCAAGACTTTCTGTGCTTTCTCAGCAAATTCATAATAATGTTGTTCAGAGTAAATAATGGATTTCTCTGCTTAGTAGATGTTCAGTTTATTATATTATTTTTTTTAGTAATTCCTTATACACATTCTTTGTTTTGTGGATTATGGTATAATTTTTTTTAAGTGCTATTTTTTTGAGTCTCTTAAAATGCTGTATAAGAAAAACAACAAACAATTTGATTTGTCCAAAACCACAAATCTTGGTTTGTCATATACAAGTCTGATTCACTGATCTAGTTAGGGAGTTTTGTTGTTGAATAGTAATGTGAATGAGAGTGTATGGGTGTTTCCCAGTGATGGGTTGCGGCTGGAAGGGCATAAAACATATGCTGGATAAGTTGGTGGTTCATTCCACTGTGGCGACCCCATTTAATAATTAGACTAAGGGACTAAGCCGAAAAGAAAATGAATGGAATGAATGAATATTTTATATATAAATATAACAAGAAGTGGCGGTTCATTCCGCTGTGGCGACCCCAGATTAATAAAGGGACTAAGCCGAAAAGAAAATGAATGAATGAATGAATGAAAGAATAACAAGAAGTTATAGCAAGCAAAAAGAAAATAACACAAGATGTATGGTGTTAAATATCTCAATAAAGCAAACAGTTCTCAACTATGAACACTGAAATATTTTCAGTGAATCTAACTTGGGCTTTTGTAGGCATCTGACAGACAAAGTCAAACAGATGCTTCTCATGCTGTTTGTTTAATGTTCCTAGCTGAGATTTTTAGAGATTCAATGTGTTTTATTTCAGTTAATAAAGTTTAAAGATAAAATCAGAGTGGAAGCACGGTGGCGCAGTGGGTAGCACAATCGCCTTACAGCAAGAAGGTTGCTGGTTCGAGCCCCGGCTGGGTCAGTTGGAGTTTGTGGAGTTGTGAAGTTTGCATGTTCTTCCTGTGTTCACGTGGGTTTCCTCCGGGTGCTCCGGTTTCCCCAAACACATGCGGTACAGGTGAATTGAATAAGCTAAATTGGCCGTAGTGTATGTGAGTGTGTGCAAGAGTGTGTGGGTGTTTCCCAGTGTTGAATTTGCAGCTGGAAGGGCATCCGCTGCGTAACACATATGCTGGATAAGTTGGCGGTTCATTCTGCTGTGGCGACCCCTGATTATTAAAGGGACTAAGCCGAAAAGAAAAGAAATTAATGAATTATAAAATCAGAGTTGTAATAAGCTGGTGATGTTGTGTGTGAATTTAAAAGAGATTGAATGTATTTTATTTCAGTTGTTTCTATCTAATTTTGTAACTGAAATCAGTTGTATATTTGTGTTTATCTTCTTTTTTAAGGATTTAGAGATCTCAGAAATTTCTGTTGAACAATTGTGTTATACAAAAGTAGAGTAATTCATAAAATTACCAGTAAAGTGAAACAAAAAGTATTACAAACACTTTTTAATGTATATTGATTGTAGCAGCCTGGAATGTATTATGTATTGAGAAACAATACAAACATAACAATAGAATTTCCTAAGCTGTTGCTGTTGCTGTTCCAACCCTGGGTGATTTTAGTATTTTTTTTAATATTGTGAAAATCTATTCTTCTTTTGATTTGATTTAACATATTGAATCTCAAAATCAATCCCTCTTTAAATTTACTTTAAGGAACAATGCTGATCCACCAGACTCATCATTTTATTTCATTCTTCCTCTTTGGTAAGAAAACAGGATATGTCACCAAGACTTGAAGGGATGTGAAAGAGTGGCACATGAATTTATAGACCACACACTGGTTGTTTTATGAGAACACAGACTTAAATGTCAAAGCAATCTGTTGAGCACTGTAAAATAATATAGTACTGTAATGCAAGTACTTTCTTTTTGTGTTTTAGACTGCAAGCACTTTGGTTGTTTATGCCTGTAAGCCTGTATAATCCTAGACAGAACAAGCCTAAGAAATCCCCCAAAAATCCCCAGGAAAAGAACCAATCATTTTTTTCAGCTTTCACTGTATCATCTGTTGCTAGGGTAGAAAGTTTTTAGAACAATCTTTACTGGCATTAAAAGTCTGCTCACTGCTGCCCCCCTCTGTCTGCAGGTGCTGCTACATTTCTACATGCTTCAAAAACAACTCCAAAGCGCCACCTAGAGCATTTTCACTGGATTTTCAGTAAATTATGAAATTTGTGATATTCATTGTTTCTGCTGTCAAAGAAAGCTTATACATTTAGTGTGCAGGGACAATACATTATTTTTTACATACCTTTTAATGTAAACTTAGCTACACAAAACCTTTTATTTTTTTGTACAAAATTTGTATAATTATGATTTTTCTTTGGAGTAATGTGAGCTATTTGTGAAAATTTAATCAAAGTCTCTTCATTTATTCATTCATTCATTCATTCATTCATTTTCCTTTGGCTTAGTCCCTTATTTATTAGAGGTCGCCATAGCAGAATGAACCACCAACTATTCTGGCATGTTTTACATTGCCCTTTCAGCTGCAATCCATCACTTGAAAATCTCTTCATTTATAGTACCTAAAATTTCAGGCTCTTAACAAGAACCCTTATATATGTGTCTCTTCATCTTTTCCTCTGCTCTTCTAGCCTAATTTTTTTATTGCTGTTTGTTTTTTTCTTTCCATATTCTCTCCCTTTTGCTGTCTTCTATCTATTGTGTTACCTACATCTCTCTTCCTGTCTCACTTTTGCCTTTCCACTGCAGTACAGCATTGCTCAGATTCATACACTGATTTTCATGACTGCCTTTTAATTGTACCGAGTGGTTCTGAAAAGGTTAGGGTACTTATGGTGTTTATAAATCTTCATATTACCTATATGTTGTAAGATCATTTTGATTTCCCAATCTCCTGATTTTATAATGGAGCCAAAAAATTAAGATGAATGGACACTCTGGTCTCCCTTCTTTCTTAAGAAATTCACAAAAGCAGATGCCATGCAATACAACATTAAATGTTACATAAAACTTTTTTTTAAATTTAATGCCATGAAGAATATACATGAGAAACAGAAATAGAAAATAACAATGAAACTGCTAAATAAACACAATGTCAGGGGCAAAGACGATTAAAAAATGTATTAGTTACAGGATGAGGAAAATATTATGAGAACACAACAAAACAGTTTTGAGGGCTTTGACATTAAGAAAAGTGTTGAGGTAAGATTTAACATATTTACAGAAAACAGGAAATTAAGACTTAGCATCTTGAAATTTGCAGAAAGAAGTTTTTAGTTATTAGATAATATTTGTCCTTGTCTTGTTTAACAAAGTTGTGACAACCAAATAAGATATCTTTATGTAATAAAAAAAAGTAGAAAATCCATGTATAAAAACACTAAAGTCTTTACAGAATATATTAGAATATTTAATAGGCTACTGTGCAAAAGTCTTTGGCCACTAGTATTTTCACCCAAAAAAAAAGGTTTTTAAAAAAGTCGGTTACTTCTATATTTTCTGTAGCAGTTTGAAATATCAATTTACATTCCCAAACATTATTTTTGTCATTAATTGTAATTATACAGTGAGATTATTGTCTGCACAAGGAGTCTGACAACAGCCAATGCTCCACACGGAGATCTGATCTAATCATCATTCAGTCTGTCTGGAATGACAAGAAGAAACAGAACAAACGGAGACAAACTCAATCCAGAACTTTGGCAACATCTCTAAGATTCTTCAAAAAAGCTACCTGCAAAGCTACAGTATGTTCAAAGTTTTAGGGACTTGTGTAAAAATGCTATAAAATGAGGATGCTTTCAAAAAATAATGCATAAATGCATTTTATTAATCAATTAACTTAAAACATATGCTGGATAAGTTGGCGGTTCATTCCGCTGTGGTAACCCCTGATTAATAAAGGGACTAAGCCGAAAATAAAATGAATGAACTTATATTAACTAAATCAAATCAATATTTGGTATGACCACACTTGAAACACTTGCCCATAGTTTTTCAGTTTTCAGGTAGGTTTTCATCATTGTTTGTTCAGGCCGTCAGTTGTCATTTCCATGTCTTTGTTTGAAAAGTGGGGGCGAGAGTTACAAATTAACCGTCTGGTTTCAGCTTTCAGTCAGAGGCAACAATTTGGATTCAAACTAAATAAATATAAATAAATTTTATGGTGATAATAATCAACTGATATTTACATTGAGGTGATAAAGCAGTCAGAAATTCTTAAGCACTACAAACTTAAGAATGGTGTTTCTTCATATCATATTCATCTTGGCTGTCGTTGTGTTGCTACAAAAATGCTCCAGCTCCAAAAAGCTTCTACAGCATCGGACCATTTAGCCTGTCGATATGGAAAGAACCAACCAAACAACTTCAGCCAGAGCAGCGCTCTCCCCGAGACTTCAGCTGCGGCTCAGCGCCATCCAACCCCGGCAGGACGACAATCGAGCCAGAGGTCCCGCAAGACACCGGCCGGCCCACCAGCTTTTCTACCATTTAACCATAACGCTGTCAATATAATCTCCTTCTCCATACACTTCAAACACCCTCACCCAACGCATCCGCCGTGTTTTCAACTCAGATCTCCAGCAAGATCACTGTCCACGAACTCCGCCTAAACTCTCAAGACGCTGGCGATCTAAGCCACTGCAATGAAGCCGAACTCTCACCGCTCTCCTAGCGGTCCAGCATGTTTTAAGGGGAAGCCTCCCAAAAATAACTACTCTCCAACAAAGACTAAACATTTTATAAACCTTTTGAAAGACAAGACGTGACTAGAATGATTTCAACCAAAGAAACTCACCTCTCAATCCTCCCGCCTGTCCACAGATCCATAACATTCTAATAGCTTGAAGTAATTTGACTGCAAGGGTCCAGGCAATCCAATCCGTAAAACATTAGTCCACAGCATATTCATACGTTGATAACATCCATGGAATGCACTGCTATAATCCAAACTAGTCGCTGGAGTGCGTTCAGTAGAGTAGTGTCTTCAGACATAAACACTAGCGATTTTTGGTCAACAAAATGGCCGCCGACCTTTTGCACTTTTGATTGAAAGCTCATTGAGCAAATAGCTGAAAGAAGTGTCACCATCCAAGGGAGCTCCCAAACTGCAGATGGTCCCGCCCTCTCTTGACAGTCATGAATGGACCCAGTTGCAAAAGACCTTGTGAATGAATTGGGCCAGATATGCTCGTGATTTTAATCATGTTAAGATTCCAAACGTAATGTTATTTAATCATGGACTAAAGTAAAGCCCATAACAAACATTCCATTCACAGTTTCTACTAAGTGGTGACATCGTTTTTGTTTTTAAAGTTCAGGGTTTAATGTTGGCAGTTGATTTATTTATATAAAAAATAAAAACTCTGCCACATCTGATAGCCATTTAACTTCTGAAAAGATTATTACCCAGCTAGTGAAAAACATTCAACACATCGAGCATAGAAGTCCAATCGTAATATGCCATAGTGACTCATACGTCCATACACAGTGTCATATGCAAGTTTATAATGGCAAGTCGGTTGGATGTGAAAACGGCAAAGAAACAAACTTCCCGCTTGACTGCTATTAATAGGAGGACATTTCTGACAAATGGAGTAATGTTTCATCCATTGACTCGATGTTAGATACATTTGCATTAAAAAAAAAAAAAAAATTCTATCACTAAGGGGTTAAACTCCACTCCACTATCACTTCACCTACTCTGACTTCAAGAGGTACTTCCAGGACCACCAGCCAAGCCACACCCCATATCCTCAGCTCTCCATCCATCTGCCATCCTGTGGGGGGACGAATGCCCACCTCTACCATCCTTGCACACCATGCATTAACAAAAGGCGCTTCCATTCACAGTTGCTCATGCCCCTATTAAGAAGCCTTGCATGGATATCAGCTAAAACTATTCATTGTCTGCCGTACATGTACTATGTTGTAAGTTTTTTTATTTCTGATTCTCTCTTGTTTCTCATTTCAGAGATCATGGTAGCCGGCTCCAGAAGCTGACCCTCATCCAACCTATTACACTCCACATCCATTCTAAATGCATTCACACTCTACGCAAAGGATACATTTCCACTCACACAGCCCACACCCTCGATGCCATGTTCACACTAGCCTTTTTCGTATTTTGAGATGTTCTGAACTAACATCAAATTTCAATCCCACAATCCACCCCCCATATCTGATCTAACTTTGCAGGATGAAGAAACTCTCTTTCTTTATTAAGCAAAGCAAAACAGATTAATTACGCAAAGGACATTCTATATACATTTTTTTGACATCCCCTCCCCCACACACCCATTCCAAACCCTCTTAGCATTCTTACACCACAGGAGAGCAATACCACCTCAGGGAAGCCCAGCTGATCATCTCCAGCCGACTTCCACCCACATGCGTTTCTAGGCATAAGTACGATTCTGCCATTTCCCCTATTCCCCCTCTTATTAAAATAGGAGCTCCTTTACTACCCTTCCCTTTTTCTTCCTTTAACTTTTTCCCTCCAAACTCAAACTATCCCATACTTCCATTTACTCTCATTTACCACAGCTCCGACCCATTTAGGGGTCGCCCTGAGTTTCAATTGCTGCAGCAGCGACGCTCTAAATGAACTCCTATACATTTACATTTTCAAATACCACTATCGTCACACTCCCCCGCACTAATACAGCAGTAAATGCTTATGCGGGAGCGCACATTGCCTCCATACTGACCCACTGCACCTCTGCAGCAGCAGAGACGCTCCGCTGAGCTAAACTCACCCATAGCACCATTGCAACTGCAGTGACGCTCTAGGTAAGCCCTTATTCACTTTCATCTCGACACATCACGGCTGACAGTATTTAATATTCCTGCGGGAGCACTCATAACTCTCCAATACCGACCACCACTGCACCTCTGCAACAGCAGAGGCGCTCCGCTGAGCTACACTCACCCATAGGACCACTGCAACTGCAGTGACGCTCTAGCTGAGACATTATTCACTTTCATCTCTACATATCACTACTGGCAGTATTTAACATTCCTGCGGGAGCACTCATTGCTCTCCAATACTGACTACCACTGCACCTTTGCAACAGCAGAGGCGCTCCGCTGAGCTACACTCACCCATAGCACCACTGCAACTGCAGTGACGCTCTAG
>CAIGQV010017835.1:2183455-2226975 GCA_903798115.1 Danio jaintianensis | reverse complement strand
ATAGATAGATAGATAGATAGATAGATAGATAGATAGATAGATAGATATACAGTCGTGGCCAAAAGTTTTGAGAATTACATAAATATTGGAAATTGGAAAAGTTGCTGCTTAAGTTTTTATAATAGCAATTTGCATATACTCCAGAATGTTATGAAGAGTGATTAGATGAATTGCATAGTCCTTCTTTGCCATGGAAATTAACTTATTCCAGAATTAGGGGCAGTCGTGGCCTGGTGGTTAGAGTGTTGGACTCGTGATCCGAAGGTTGCTGGTTCGATACTCGGTACCAGCGGGAATTGGGGGTGGGGGGAGTGAATGACCAGCACTCTCCACCACCCTCAATACCACGACTGAGGTGAGTCCCTTGAGCAAGGCACCGTTCCCCCCCAACTGCTCCCCGGGCGCCGCAGCATGGCTGCCCACTGCTCCGGGTGTGTGTTCACGGTATGTGTGTGTTCACTAACTGTGTGTGTGCACTTGGATGGGTTAAATGCAGAGCACAAATTCCAAGTATGGGACACCATACTTGGCCACACTACACTACACTTCACTTCACTTCACTTCAATAAGCGCCAGGATCGTCTCCTAAAGAGGATTCAGCTGCGGGATCAGAGTGCCACCAGTGCAGAGCTTGCTCAGGAATGGCAGCAGGCAGGTGTGAGTGCATCTGCACGCACAGTGAGGCGAAGACTTTTGGAAGATGGCCTGGTGTCAAGAAGGGCAGCAAAGAAGCTAATTCTCTCCAAAAAAAAATCAGGGACAGATTGATCTTCTGCAAAAAGTATAGCGAATGGACTGCTGAGGACTGGGGCAAAGTCATATTCTCCAATGAAGCCCCTTTCCGATTGTTTGGGACTTCTGGAAAAAGGCTTGTCCGGAGAAGAAAAGGTGAGTGCTACCATCAGTCCTGTGTCATGCCAACAGTAAAGCATCCTGAGACCATTCATGTGTGGGGTTGCTTCTCATCCAAGGGAGTGTTCATGTATGTTTGTTTAAAAGCCCTTAATAAAGTATAGTTAAATTCAGCATCTACTTTATTCATTACTTAAAGAAATTAAGTTTATATATAATTTATTGAAATTAATTTAAATAACAATGTCAATTATGATTCTGCAATTTGACCAGATAACATTTCTTCTTTTTTTTTGTCATAACATATAATTAAAACATTCAAAGAGACACTAACATGAGAAATTAAGTCAAAGAGCCCTAGTAAAGCAACTGCTGTTCTCATCAATGGTGATGTCTAGGAAGATTATTTCCAGTGAATCTTGCAAAGGGCTTTTGTAGAAGTCTGACAGAAACAAAGTCAAGCAGGTTAGTAATAAGTGAAGCTGCTGATACTGTTTGTGGAGTTGTTTAATGATCTTCTGCTAAGTTTTTAAGAGATTGAATGTGTTTTATTTCTTTTAAGACTGTGACTGAAGTCAACTGTAGTTTTGTGTTTCTCTTCAGTAATTCTGCTTGTTACCGGCAGGTGTACATTATTAATGCTCAATAAACACTTACTTAATCACTTAAGTGACTCATTAACTTCCTCACTGAGTTCAAAACTCTTTTCAAATGAGTAGAATTAACTTTCAATACATTTTGAGTTAACTACACTCATTTCATTTGATAAATTTGACTGTTGGGTTTTACAGTGTATCATTTACATTGAGCTGTGCTGCAGAATTATCAATATTATACAAAGTATAGATGTTTAATAATTGCAAATAAGATCAACTAAATGATCACCATGATTACACTACAATGAAAACCTGGTCCCAAACCTGCTCATTTACACATGGTCACTTCATGTATTATTATTTTTTTTGATCGGATAGATATAACTATATAATAATAGCTAAATTGGGATAATTTATAATTTATTCATTCATTCATTTTCTTTTTCGGCTTAGTCCCTGTATTAATCTGGGGTCGCCACAGCGGAATGAACCGCCAACTTATCCAGCATATGTTTTACGCAGCGGATGCCCTTCCAGCCACAACCCATCACTGGGAAACACCCATACACTCTCATTCACACTCATACACCACGGACAATTCATTCATTCATTCATTCATTTTCTTTTTGGCTTACACATTCACACACATACACTACGGACAATTCAGTTTACCCAATTCACCTATAGCGCATGTCTTTGGACTTGTGGGGGAAACCGGAGCACCCGGAGGAAACCCACAAGAACACGGGGAGAACATGCAAACTCAACACAGAAACGCCAACTGGCCCAGCCAGGACTCGAACCAGAGACCTTCTTGCTGTGAGGCGACAGTGCTAACCACTGAGCCACCGTGCCACACAGATTATTCATTCATTCATTCATTTTCTTTTCGGCTAGTCCCTTTATTAATCTGGGGTTGCCACCAACCATAATGTTTAAAGGCAAAGATAATGACAAATCATTTCAAATTCTTTGTCATTATCTTTGCCTTTAAACATTATTTTAACAACCAAAAAGAAACTAACATGGAAAAAAATCCTAACCACTGTTCTCCACAATGGTGATGGAAAAAACATGTTTTCTGTTAAATAACTCATTCATTCATTTTCTTTTCGGCTTAGTCCCTTTATTAATCTGGGGTCGCCACAGCGGAATGAACCACCAACTTCTCCAGCATATGTTTTACGCAGCGGATGCCCTTCCAGCCGCAACCCATCACTGGGAAACATCCATACACACTCACACTACGGACAATTTAGCTTACCCAATTCACCTATATGTCTTTGGACTTGTGGGGGAAAACGGAGCCCCCGGAGGAAACCCACGCGAACACGGGGAGAACATGCAAACTCCACACAGAAATGCCAACTGACCCAGCCGAGGCTCGAACCAGCGACCTTCTTGCTGTGAGGCGATCGTGCTACCCACTGCGCCACAGCGTCATCCCCTGTTAAATAACTAAAATGGTTAATTTTCGATAAATCTCACTATGCAATTTTTAAAATGTTAGGCGATAATAAAGTCAAACTGGTTAGTTGTTTACAGTTGATTTAATGCAATGCTGTGTCACTGTATGACCAATATGGTCCTTATGCATGTTTCCTAGTTGGGCTCCACATTAGACCCAATCAGATTATTCATTCATTCATTTTCTTTTCGGCTTAGTCCCTTTATTAATCTGGGGTCGCCACAGCGGAATGTACCGCCAACTTTTCCAGCATATGTTTTAAACAGCGGATGCCCTTCCAGCTGCAACCCAGTACTGGGAAACAACCATACACACTCATTCACACACATACACTACGGCCAGTTTAGCTTACCCAATTCACCTGTACTGCACTTTGGACTGTGGGGAAGCACCCAGAGGAAACGCCAACACAGGGAGAACATGCAAACTCTACACAGAAGTGCCAACTGACCCAGCTGGGACTTGAACCAGCGACCTTCTTGCTGTGAGGTGAGAGTGCTAACCACTGAACCACCGTGTTGTCCCCCAGTCAGATTATATGTGAGATTATGGGATAATTTAGATATGGCTTATGTGGGACTCGTGGACAAACCCATATGGGGCCCACATATCAATGCTGGCTGGGAATTATTACAAATAAAAAAGAAAACGTACCACAAATCAACCATCATTTTGCAACATTGAGTGCGTTTACATAGACCATTTTAATGCTAATATAATTTGATTTTGACAGAAAAATGTGACTTAACTTTACTTCACATAAATGGAATACTTCAATCTAAGTAATAGTAGGTAGGCATAATCATGTTAACAGGTGGCGTATGCCAACTTTGGAGTATGCAGGCATATAAGCACCTTAATTGCATTATTGCCTTTCTGACCAAAGTGCGCATGTGCACAAGGGTGGCAGTAAAGTGTGATATGTGGAATTCACTTTCAAAATGGTAGGCTGTGTCTCTCACTTGGTCCTCATTTGGGACTTTAACCTAATCAAATGCCATGGGTATCATAATTGATTTACAGAATAAATGTACATAACTTTGACCATGCTTATTTTGACTGTGACTGGCAATGATCCTACTCCACACAGCAGCACATCTTGTACATCAAGCCTGTCAAATTCAGTTCCTGGAGGGCCATAGCCCTGCAGAGTTTAGTTCCAACCTTTACCTGTAGATTTTAAACAAGCCCGAAGGGTCAGGTGTGTTTAGTTAGTGTTAAAGCTAAACTCTGCAGGGCTGCGGGTGGCCACCAACCTGATTTCACCAAGTAGGTCATGTGGAACAACATTCCAATCAGCCAATCAGAATTAAGGGATACATTTACAATTTATGTTAAGGTTTAAGGTTAGGTTTATGAACTTGTTTGTTACCCAATTATTATTGCCCTCTGATTTTGGGAATAATTTACAGTTATGGTTAGGTTTAGGTGTAGGGAACAGGTATTGATTACATTTTCAAGGAAATATTATGTCCAGGATCAACATAGATGTTGTTAATCCAGGATCTCATTGTACTTGGCAAAATCATGACGTGTGCAGGCGGCCCTCCAGGAACTGAGTTTGACACTTTTGCGCATCCTCAGCTCCAGTGGTGTATGAACAGAAAACTCTTGAGTAACTTTACTCATTTTGAGACAAACAAGTTCACACAGATCTATGAAGGATATCAGTGACATTCTGAAGCTTTCCCTCCACTTCAAACTGCTGAACACTGTTGCACACAACTCACTGCCACCTACTCATCAACAACAAAAGCATGTAGACCCAGCTGAAGTGTCATTGGCATCACATTTCTATTAACATTATTTCGAAATGCACAGAATAGCTTACAACCATAAATAGACAAATTAATTAAAACAGCAGTCAGTAACACCTACTCTTTTGTTCCATCATTTTGTGCTTTGTGTGAGGCATGTAAATAACTGTGATATGACCCTGAATTCTTAGAATCCCTGAAAAAGACCCTGAATTCTTAGTGAATAATGTGAATAATGGTAATTGCATGTAAGCAGGTTTGGAAAGCTTTGTTGCTCTCGTGTAAACATTGTGACTATGTCCGTACTCTGATTATTGGAAATACTTGCATTATTTGCACATAAATATAGTCATTGTTTAACCATGGTATTTGTAGTAAAACTGTGGTTATACAAATGGTAATGACACATGAATGATTGATAAAATTGTGATTGGACGATACAAAACAGCTAAAACATTAATGAGGTACTATATAATGATGCGCTGTACCTTTAAGAGCGGAAGCAGCTCCTGTTCTCTCCTCCACCCTCCGCTCTGTTCAATGACGCTCTACAACATCGAACACACGAATGAACGGATGAGTAAAAAACAGGTAAAATACATACTGTTCTTTATTTAAGTATGTTCATATAAAATGCTTTTGATGCATCGTTTTGTCGCTTAAACCAAACGGACAACAGGGGCAGTTTCTCACCTGTCGTCGTGACGATGCTGAAACACCTTGAGGCTTTTGCATGAAAGGAGAATGAAAACGGACAGCTGGCTTAATTAAACGACAGAAAAGATCGCTGGCTCTTATGTATAAGCTAGTTTAACGTTTGCTGTTTGACAGTCTCAAATAATGTTACTCGAGCAAAATGTTTCATGTAGCGTTTCGTGGATAAAAGTAGTGCAATATCTGTATTTCTTATCAAATGTAAGTATTAAAATTGGTTTGATCATGTAATGGTGATGTTCAGTCAATGATAGCATATGACGTCATGCAGGGCTCCAGCAGTGGGTCTGGAGAGGCAGCGGATATGATGTTAACGGGATTCACCATCTGCCATCCGCAGCATCATAGCCTTAAAGTGTCAGCGGATCCGCTGTAACCTAAACCAGGCCCTTTCTCAACATAACCAACATAATCGTTAATCATATCAAATAGAAACAGGTTTATTTAGCATATAGTCAATAGTATTTTAGGTAGGCTATGTCTAGTATTTTTCACAATTAAAAAGTAACTCACACACAAAGTTTAATATTTCTGTGACTGTTCTGTCTACAGTAGTACATTAAAGAGGGTAAATAAAGTGAGGGTCCTTACTGAATCATATAATGGAAGTCAACAGCTGTTGGCATGTTGAGAGTCGAACGATGTATAAAGACAAAACAAAATACCTAAATGGGTATTATGCATGTGCCAAAATGATAATTCTGTGCAAGAAATTGAAAATTACTTACGTTGTTAATACCTTCCACAGCCTCAGCCTACCCTCACAACAGTCTGAAGTGCAAATTTCTTTCTCAAAATAATGTATGCACAGACTCCGACGTGTTTGACACTGTTAACATCTTTTAAAAGAAAAGTGTGATGTGTGGAATTAGGTTGCAGTGTCTAGGATAAGCACAAGTACAGTTTTGATGAACAAAACCTACTTTCAAATTTTTTGTTGCAAGAAAAAATCTTCTCACATGTGAACTTGTGTTTGTGGCACTGTCATGTGTCATGTCATTGGGAGAACTATGCTATTAATACATATTGTTGATAATATGCATCATCATAAAAACAAGTCAGGGTCTGTTATGTTTAAGAACTTCCAAATACATTGCGTTAAGAAGTGCCAAAACCCCACTTTTAATAAAATATTTTTTTGATTTAAAATTCATTTTGTTAATATGAACATTTTTAAAGTACTTTACTGTCAAATAATTTATTCATTCACTGAATAAAAGCAAACGATATTATTCAGTAAGGGGTAAATAAGGAATATTGCAAGTTAATTAAGCAAATAATTTAACACAAAACACAACAAATGCATGTAAAACCTGACTAGTATTATACAGCCTTCTGTTAGGTTTCTTTCTGTTAGATTTGTTAGGTAGAGTTTGATAGACAATGTTCAAGTTTTGGAGCTTTTATTAGTAGAGCTCGGTGATATGACAAAAACCTCATGTTATGATATGTCATCTCATATCCTGATAGTGATATCTATAGTAACACTTCTGTAAATTCAATCAATTCATGGTTTATAATGACCACGTGTGAAAGACATTGTATTACATTTTATATACTTCGAGAACGATCATATATAAATGGGTAATTTCTATTTAGTACTTGAGGGCAAATGTTTGATTAGAAATGTAGAAATCTAAAATAAATATGAATAAAATATAAAACACTTTTCAAAAACTAATGATTACAGGTCCAACATAAAAATAACTATACAAATATTGCTTAATAAAATGCTAAATGTAAACATTTTACTTTAAAGATTAAAGCAATTTTCTCAAGATGCTGTTATTCATGTTTTTGTTTTTTATATTGTTCATACAATATCATATCGCACAGCTATATTCATGAATTCTTTACTATATATCCAATGTATTCAGATCTTTAAGTCACCAAAAAGACAATCAATCACTAGATCCAGATAGGCCTGGAATACAATAACGAAGAAAAAAAGTTTCAAACCCAACTTAATTTCTGACTATGATTTTCAGTGCATTGATTTGATTTAACTTTCTGTTTAATTTGTTTTAGGTTTGTAAGGCCTGTTTGATTCTGAACATTATGGAGCAGGTGTGACCTTGCTGTATTTCACATCATCTTCTCCATCAACTATTCGTTCTCTATCAAGATGGCATCATGTGTTTCCGGCTGCTCTCCAGTGATGAGGTTCTGTCAGAAGCTGAACAGGCTGAAGACCCTGGAGGACGATGTAATGGCAACTTCACTGAAACGCTGTCTGAACACAGTGGACCTTGCTCTGCTTGGTATAGGTGGAATGGTGGGTTCAGGCCTGTATGTTCTCACAGGAACTGTTGCAAAAGACACTGCAGGACCCGCTGTAGTGATATCTTTCCTCATAGCAGGAGTAGCGTCACTGATGGCAGCGCTGTGCTATGCTGAATTTGGCGCTCGTGTACCAAAGACAGGCTCTGCCTACATGTTCACATATGTCTCTGTTGGCGAAATCTGGGCATTCCTGATTGGCTGGAATGTCATTTTGGAGTATATGATTGGCGGAGCAGCGGTAGCTCGTGCATGGAGTGGCTATCTGGACTCTATTTTCAATCACCGGATCCAGAACTTCACAGAAAGTCATGTGATGCGCTGGGACGTGCCCTTTCTTGCTCATTACCCAGACCTCTTAGCGGCTGCAATCCTCCTAGTGGCTTCCTTTTTCATTTCATTTGGTGTTCGTGTCTCATCTTGGCTTAACCACATATTTTCGGCCATCAGTATGGCAGTCATTGTGTTTATTTTGGTGTTTGGCTTCGTATTGGCCGATCCTGCCAACTGGAGCGCTCGGGAGGGAGGCTTTGCCCCTTTTGGACTTTCAGGTATCATGGCGGGAACTGCAACATGCTTCTATGCTTTTGTTGGCTTTGATGTGATAGCAGCTTCCAGCGAGGAGGCCAGTAATCCTCAGAGAGCCATTCCTGCAGCAACTGCCATCTCATTGGTTCTTGCGGCCACAGCGTATGTCCTGGTGTCCACAGTTCTTACATTGATGGTTCCATGGCACACGCTTGACCCAAACTCAGCTCTCTCGGATGCGTTCTTCAGACGAGGTTATAGCTGGGCTGGGTTCATCGTGGCTGTGGGATCCATATGTGGTGAGTTTGACTTAATAATTGACGTATAATCTTTTGGACAGTGTTGATATTTAGAGAAGTGGTTGGTTGATATAATACTACTTGTATATACATTTAAATCACAGCAAATGATGTAAACAAATGTACTTTTAATAGTCACTTATTTTATGCAGTATTTACTCAAAATTCATAAATGAATTGTGGCGACACCATTAAATTAAATAAGCAAATGAATTTGTCTCATAAGGCAAAATTTTTTTGGAATATGTTTCCATCATGATTTGTGTGGTCATTTCACGATCCTGATTCAAAATAAAATAAAAAATAAAAAATCTAATAATAATAATAATTGCATTTTAGTGTTGATAAGGTTTTATTAAAAAAAGGTTTTATTAAAAGTAGCAGTAAAGACCTATATAATATTTTAAAGTATTCATGTTTCAATTAATCTTGTTCTTTTTAATGATGAATTATTTTAAGCCTTTTAACATTGATAATAAATGAGCATTTTAGAATGATTGATGATAATGCTGATGATGCTGATGATAAAGACAGTAATGGTTGCTGAAAATTCAGCTTTATCCTCATAGAAATGAATGAATGAATGAATGAATGAATGAATAAATAAATAAATGACAAATATGATAAATCTAGTTTTAACATTATTTGTTCTTCAGACATTCCTCTGCAAGAAAACGATATTAGCTATGTATATGCCAAATGAGTCACAAAAAGAAACCGTTAAAGGGGTGGTCCACTACGATATCATATTTTAAACTTTAGTTGATGTGTAATGTAGCTGTGTGAACATAAACAACATCTCTGAATGTAATACACTCAAAGTTCAATGCAAAGAGAGACATTGGCTTTTACAGAGTTAGCTTAGCAAAGCCTACAGCGAACGAAGATTGGGGACTAAAAAAAATACATCCGGGCTAGTGAGATCATAAACGCTTCAGGTTACTTGCATTCACCCCACACAGCGAAGGGGTGTGGCCAGAGGCGCTGTAATGTTATAGCAGAAAAAAGCTAAAATGCCGTCCAAATGCTGCTATTTCCACAGAGCTTGTTCTGTTTCTGTATTTGGGCTTTCAAAGGACACGACACAAAGAGAGAAGTTCTTACAATTTAATTTTAACCATGTTCCAGAGAATTATAAAAAATATATAGCTAGCATTTGACAAAGGACAGCTTCCAGAATCTCTCCCAGTTCAGTGCTGGATTCGGCTAAAAACTCCTCAAAGGAGGAGCAGCTCCAACCATAATAGAAGAAGATGTGGATTGTGAGCCACAACCTGTAAGTATTTTTATTTGTTAAAATTGATCTATTACATGCATAGTTTCTAGCGTTAATGGTATGTTGTAGCAAGGATGTAAACAAGGATGTAAACATGGGAAATGCTGTTTGGCACCACTAACAATTTAGCTACAAATTCATATTTATCAGTCAAACCGCTGTAAACACCCACAATCTTCACCAGCGCTGCAGTGTCTTTCTATGCAGCCGCTTTCCCTGCGATCTACATCTCAGATAACCAACCCACAAAAGATATGGGAATGTTTCATATTACTAACACATGCTTATAATCTGAATATATATGAAAGATACTTGTCAAGTTTTATTTTAGAGAGCAGGCGTGAGGTTTAGCTGTGTCCTCTGTGTCATTTTCTGTCTGATTCAGGCTCAAACTGATATGGCTAACAGCTACTCTGACTGACAGTATTTACACAGCGCAAAAGCGCGAGCTTGTAGATGTGTGACGCTTTTCCTGGTGACGTGGAGCCGATCCGAGAATCACAGCTCATTATGTTAGCTGACCAATCAGAGCCTCTTGAGGGCGGGCCTTCGGAGGAACTAGGAAATATGTCGTTTTCACGTTAGCTGAGTAGCTGTATATAATCAAAGTAAGGTATATGAAAAAATAACGTGATTTTCTACAACTGAAGCATGAGCACACATTGCTTTGCATCTTATAAACACAACCAAGCCTTAAAAATACACTTTGGACCACCCCTTTAACAAATTAACTACTCACTCATGAAGTGAAAACTATTTCTGGAAATAAACCATAAAGGGCCTGTAAAACATTCTATGTTTAGCTTTTTTTAAGATTTTTCCCATTCTCCCATGTTTTTATTATTAGCATATGATGCATTCAATTTTACTAGGAAAATATTCCATTAGTAAATGTACATCCATGTTACTTAATATTTTGGATTCTTCCTTCATCTTATGCTTTGTTAAATCATTGAAATTAAACAATATAAAAATCTGAATTTTAAGTTGGAGAACTTTTGTTTGAGTTGACCCAGAATTATAGTAGTCTATAATATTGTTATCTTGAAATAAATAAAGAATTGTTGTTGTTACATACAAAGCAAGTCTGTAAAAAATGTTACACTATTTCCACTGTTGACTAATTAAAACAAATCTCCTTCATCTAGCCATGAACACTGTGTTGCTCAGCAACCTTTTCTCTCTCCCGCGGATTGTGTACGCCATGGCAGAGGATGGCCTCTTCTTCTCTGTGTTTTCCCGTGTCAACCCTGTAACCAAAGTCCCAGTGATCGCCATCCTTGTTTTTGGCAGCCTTATGGCGATCCTTGCCCTCATCTTTGATCTAGAAGCACTGGTCCAGTTCCTCTCTATAGGCACTCTGCTTGCTTACACTTTTGTGGCAGCCAGTGTCATAGTGCTTCGCTTCCAACCGGATAAAAGCAGCGGCAGTTCAGGAGCAGGTGGAATCAAGACAGATGCTTCATCCACACCTTCAGGAAATCAGTCAGGGCAGCAGATGGATCTATCTGTGGCAGCAAATGAAGCCCAGACCTTTGCGCAGGACGGTGGAGAGCTGAAGGAATATGAGTCTTTCTCTGATAAACTTCAGCTGGTGGAGAGGCAAAAGGCAGTGAAGGAGAAACGGGCTCCTGGCATGCTGAAGGCTCGCTGGGAGCCATATTTGGGTCGGATACTGGGCGACTGTGAGCCTGGTGAAGCGGTGGCGTTCTCTGTGCTCGCTCTGATGGTCAGCGGCGCCTCTCTCAGTGCTGTGTTGGTGTTTGGGAATAACCAGCTGCATCTGCCTGTGTGGAGCTTCACCCTGCTGCTGGTCATCTTCAGTGTCGTCTTCCTGCTCAGTCTGGCTCTCATCTGGGTCCATGAACAGCAGCCCAACCTTAAGACTTTTCAGGTGAGTTAAAAATATCACAGGATCAGAGTCCCATTCTCAAATGTTCAAGTAATGGGAAAGTTGGTTGCTTAGGAGTTAATTGTCACTTTTTATTGCTTAAAGTCAGCATGAAATCTAAATTTACAAAGTCTATTTTACCAGCGCACATTTTAACTGTTAAAGGTCACCTATTATGCCCCATTTTACAAGATGTAAAATAAGCCTCTGATGTCCCTAGTGTTTATATGAAGTTTCAACTTAAAATACCCCAGAAAAAATGTTTTATGACCCTTTTAGGCTTTGATGCTAATTGTGCTATTTTGGTGACTGTTGCTTTAAATTCAAATGAGATTGTGCTCTTTTCAATAGAGGGCGGAGCTACAAGTGCCTATGTGTCAGCATAGTGGCAGATTCAAAAACAAGACTAATGTCCTATGCTAATAAGGGAGAGATTGTCACTAATGGCCGGGATTTTCCATCTGATGACATGTGCAAAGGGAGAATGTCAATCAAAGTGTTTCTGCACTCAGTTTTTATCAAGTGTGATTACAAAAATAAAAATGTAATAGATTTTTACCATTAGAAACTGGTTATATTCACAGACTGTTGCCACACAACTGTGTTTAAACCTCTTGTAAATGTGATTTTTGCATAATAGGTGAACAATTTAAGGTGAACAATCAATCCACGCAAGTTAACTCACTGACAAAAAGGACACTATGCTATACAACCGAGGCTACTTCCATACTACTAATAAATTTTCATTAAAAAAACCAACAAAATTGCTTTTCAAAGTGGATAGATTTGAAAACACCGTTTTCATGTTGCAGTGTGCACTAAAAATGGAAGCTTTCGAAAACAGTGATGCATTTTTAGTCACCGAGTCACCAAGTCAGCTAAAATGGTGGAGGACATTGAAGAGCCAGAAAGTAAATGATCCAGCTCAAAGCAGCTTATGTCCATTACACATGCACAGTGCAAGGATGAAAGTTTGAATGACCAATTTTTCATAAATGTTTGGAAACAGAGCGTTATTTTTGTCTATACCCCATGTTGTAATTCTATAATTTTGTATGTAAAATATTCACAAAATTAGTTTCTTCAACCAGTTCACAGACTGTCCGAACATACTATGTCGAGTTATATAAATGAGTCAGATTTTAGATCAGTGGTTTGTATTTTCTCATTCAGGTTCCTCTGGTGCCATTTGTTCCTGGCTTCAGCATCCTCCTGAATGTATTCCTCATGTTGAAGTTAAGTCCTCTCACCTGGATCCGCTTCACCGTCTGGGTCGCAGCAGGTAAAAGTTCATAATTTTTCTTTTTCTTTTTGCTTTTATTGAATTACATAAATGTTAGTCATATTAGTAATTATCACTAAAGTATAGCAGCAAAGGAACTGAACAACAAAACAGAAAAGCACAATCTAACACAGAAAACTGCTAATAGAAATATAGAAAACTACAAAAGCAATGAAGATGGTTACATTAAAGTGATTGTTCAAATGTAAATGAACAATTACTTTTAACAGATGCTTCTATTGTGTTACTTACAAATGAGAACAATAAAAGTAGTCAGTCAGTAATGTTGGGAAATTACCTGTAGCTAATACTGATAGCACATTTTCTTGTTGTCGGTTAACCTAAATGGATATTTCACTGAAAACGGAAGACTCTATTTACACACCATCAAACCTGTTTGAGTTTCTTGCTCCTGTTGAACTCAAAAGAAGATATTTTGAAGAAAGCTGAAAACCATTGCCTTCAGTAGTATTTGGTTTTCCTACAATGGTTGTCAATGGTTACATGATTTCACTAGAAGAAAGAAACTCATAAAAGGTTTGGAAACACTTGAGGGTGAGTAAATAGTGAGTACATTTTCATTTTTGGGTGAACTATCTCTTTTAAATGAACATTTAAAATGTTTGTAGATTTTTTTTTTTTTTTTTTTTTTTTTTACTATTCAGCCAAAGCTTATAGCTAAACAATAGCTGTTCTTTGTTTACAAGCTCTTAAAGTGACGGATCAGCTCCTGTCAGTAGTGGTTGAGCATTAATTGGAAAAGAAGATCAGTCCAAACTAGATTATCTTCAGTTCCTGTCAGCACTGCAACAAACCATTAAACCAGCCTGGTCGCATAATCAAATTTGTCTTCTTTGCTCTGTCACAGGCCTTCTAGTGTATTTTGGATACGGCATCTGGCACAGTAAGGAGGGTTTACGGGAACAGCAGGGTCAGGACGTGGCAGCGCGCTACGTGGTTCTTCCCAGCGGCAGCCTGGTGGAGACGGTCCAGAATGTCCAGCCTGAAGGACATACTCACAGCACACACACTTCAACCCTTGACAATCCACCTGCCAGCAGATGATCTGATCATGCTGAGGTGTGTTTACAGTACACCTGCATGCCTGCCTGGTCTCTTATACTTGCTTTTCTTTCTAGTCAGTTTTTGCTGACAACATTTCAAGTTAAACTGTTCATCAACAAGATGGTTTGAAGGAACGTTCTGGTTTCAAGTTAAGCTCAGTTGAAAACATTTGTGGCATAATGTTGTCCATACAGTTGCCTTTAAATTTGGTAAATAAATAAATAACTAAATAAAAAGTCTGTGATATGCTTACAATAGACCGGTGTGATTAGAACGTTCAGAGCACACATCATCAACTGCTAAAATTCAAATCTGACGGTGCACACTGAGGCACAGAAAGAGGTGCTCAGTGCTTGTCATAAATCACAATTTATCCATGCTTTCAAACAAATAACATTTATTTTAGGTTTCAGACATTCAAATACACATAACTACAAGCAAAACATACCATTTAAGGCTTGTAAAATACATGCGGATGTCTATGGAGAAGGCAATAATAATTATTTGTCAATATAAATGGTTGATGTGCTTTGTTCAAGATACACACTGTTTATGTTACTAGAATATTTTCTCTATTCCTCTCTCAAATAAACAGTTGCTTACCTATGTATTTCAGAAGAAAATTATGAATAAACATGACGTAAATCCAGCAGCTCCTGCAGTTGTTGCTAGAAGGGATACAGCTACGATTTGAAGTTAATGTGAAGTATTTATATTATTTTTTAAATTACACATTCATTGTATTTCATTAGTATCTACCCCTACCTCAACCCTAAACCCGGCCCTCACGGTAATGTAAAAACATTATTTGTTGTACAGTGTCACAAAATTGATGCTATATTGACGTGAGTATTCTCAGCTCTATCCCATCTAGACTTCACTGCGCTGCAGGAGAGGGTTGAGGTAGGGGTAGATGCTAATAAAATACAATTAATGCGTAATTTAAGGGTGCTTTCACACTAGCACTTTTGGTCCGCACCCGGGTTCGTTTGACGTCAGAGTATGGTACGTTTAGCTAGTGTGAACGCTGTCCTCTAAACTCTTGTGCGCACCCACAAATCGTACCCGAGTTCGCCTGAAAGAAGTGGTCTGAGGTACAGTTCGTGCAAACTCTGGTCCGGTTCACTTCTGATATGAATGCAATCGTACCAAATAACAGAAGTGAACCGCGAACTGTACAACAAACTTTAGATTTCATAACGTTCATTTGTGTGTGTGTGTATGTCTGTGTATCACCTACCTTGGCGACAAGCGGTACTGACCCAGTGCAAACAGGGTCAGTGATAATGTCTGCTTGTCTCCACCTAAAACCACTTCTGCAGACATTGCATGATGTTCTGAACGTTTTTAATATTTTTTTTGTGGCAGTTAGATGCAAGTGGCTCTCTGTATTTTGGTTTTGGTAAAAAAAGCAAAAGATTCAGTAAAAGCAGAATGACCATGATATGCGTATGTCTCAATTTTGCCGTTTTGCATCACCTAGCAACAGCTGTACATAAAACAGCAGCTTGATGATGCAAGCGTACTGGGGTTCAGAAGGAAAAAAGACGGTGTAAACACAAACCAGCCAAGAAGGTGGCAAGAGGGGGCAATCGAACTTGGGTTCGGTCCAGGCAATTGAACCAAGTGTGAAAGCACCCTAATATATAATATAAATATTTCTCGTTAACTGTATCCCTGTATCCCTTCTAGCAACAACGACGGCACCCATTATTAAGCTGTTTAAAAAACAAAATATATGTTCTATCACATATTTGAGAATCGGAGTATCAGAAATTTCACAATATAATTAGAACATTTGTGAATATTTACAGAAAAGGGCAAAAAGAAACAAAATACGGCATATACATAGATCATTGGGGCTGTTGGGTAACGTGGTAAATTTGATGTGTCACCATGGGAACTTTAGAACGCTATGGATTCTAAGTAACGGTCACAAAAAAAACCTCACGCAGAAGGGTCAGCTGGAGTATTTAAAACTCGCACGTGAAAGGGTTAATCAAGACTTGCTTGTCTAGAAAATGTCTCTTAATTTAAGAATTTTTAGACATTTGCACTCGAAACAACAAAAAAATTAAGAAAAGCATTTTTTTGCAGTGCACTTATTACTGAACTTTTATAAAGTTTAGTTTATATAGTTTTATAAATAGTCATTATATTAGTCTTTTTTTTTTCAGATAAAAAAGTAATTTTGAACATTTTTGCATAAAATGTTTTCAGACATGTTAATATTAATTTTTAGATAACACAATACTAATATTTTAACTTCTAAACAGCTAAAAAGTTAGTATTTGGTGGAATAACCCTCCTTTCCAATCACAACAAATGAAATAATTTGTTATTCTGACCAATTGGAAATAAAAACGAAGAAAGTCTGCACATCTGAGCTCCAAACTTACAAAAAGTGTCAACTTTTGAGCACATGGGCTCTTCATCAGAAAAGATTCTGACCAACTTTCATTTAAAAACAAATGCCCTAAATGACAATTTGTTTAATTGAAATCGGGAAGTAATACTGTTAGAGCTTTATGGAATGAAACAAATATTAACATTCGAATCAAATTAAATTTAAGTGAATTTGTTTTTATTTAGCTTCATAAACCCTGCAATCAACATTATGCCACAAATGTTGTCGATTGATCTTAAGTTAAACTGAAGCTTAGATATACATTTAAAGACACTAAGTTATTGTATTGTATGTACAGCAAGTGGCTTTCTTTTCACATACAAGCCATTTACTTTCTCTTTTATACACAATATCCACCGTGTTTAGCTACATTTAGCAACACCGCTGTCTTGTATGTAAATTATATATGAGAATAAGTGAAGTGCACCATAATTCGGTGGCAGGATTCAGAATGTCCCTCATGTTTTATGGTGTTTGCATAGAGCCGGGTGGATCCACGTTCGCTGCTCTGTGAAAGCTGAAACCTTTAAGAGAAGCTGCTGTTTATCTTTCAAACACTGATGTAAGTTTGACACTTGAGCATATTTTGAAGAAACTCTTATTTATTTGTTTAGTCCAAACACTGAAATGCACAGAAATGATGGTATATTATTCTAAAATGCAAGTGTCTGTTTCTGTAGAAAGATGATATAGATTATAATTACTGCCAAAAACAAAATATTTGCATGGTTTCTGCAGATTTTTTTGTAATACTGACAATCACTGGTTGTTAGACAGAAAATATTGGGTCTGTTTAAAAGTTAATTATGTTAAGTGATCATGTGGATTCACTCAAATCTCTCTTCCTCATCATGTACCACAAACACACACGCACACACACACACACACACACACTAGACGGCTGTAATTTTACTTTAACAGATCACATGAATATACTCAAACATTACTATTTTTACAAATGCACATTAATTTTGCAGTCTAGGTCACAAACACTCCTTAAACCAATGCTAACCTCATTCTACCATTATTCTACATTTTTTGTTTTCCAGCACTTTTTTGCGCCTCATAAATATTTGTTTTATAATACAGTACAGCAGTATATATTCATTTGTTTCAGTATATCAATTCAAAATCATGCTGTAATACTGTTATATTCATAACGTTAGTGTGAATTAAGTATTTCTGTTTTTTATTTATGCACGATTACATTTCATTATATAACTTACAAAATGCATCTATTTTATCATGTTTCAGTTTTGTTGACTGACACACCTCACTTGCCTAAAGACTTTGCAAACACACTTGTCCCAAGTTCACTAATCCTTATTCCCACAGTCCATTCTGCATGTCTCATGTGACATTCCCACATACTAAACTGCCCTTTTTGTCACACACACTCACACAGTGTGGCCTGACAGTGTTGGGACATTTATTTCAATAGCTAAATTGGTACATAATCGGTTAAACTGGTTTATTTTAGCAGCTGGGTCACTGATACTTTTTTTATTATTCAAAGATACATTAAAAATATATAATTCACACATACAGGGAACTGAATATATATGTAATATATGATTTTTTTTTCTTCTTCAGAATTTAGAAAAAACAAAGCTGAGGAAGGTTTGACCAAAATGTAGGTGATTAAAAAAAAAAAAAAAAAAAAAATGACTGAATGACCTTTTGACCTTTGGCTCAATGACACAAGAGTCTTTTCAATAGCCGCATTTCCACTGTCGGGCCAGTGCGAGCCAGGGCTTTTATTGGGCCCAGGTGCTTGAGCATTAAGGTCGAAATCATGTCACGTTTCCACTAGCTCACAGCGCGGCACGCAAACCTCGCCCCCAAAACGTCCCCCGAATCAAACGTCACACAACCCACCCAGTTCAGCGGGAATCAGGCAGATAAAGCACACCATTGCATCATCACGAAACAATTAAAAATGGAGACAACCCAAACAAACAAATTACATGTTACTGTACAGCTTTACATTATATGTCTATACACATAGCCCTATGTATTTGTATTCATTATATTCATTTACTCGCCGACCGACTGTGGGCCAAGTGATTGCAGGTGGGCCAAAAATTTTTATAAATTACTGCTTTAATATCAAAATGAAGAAAAACTTTGTATTCTATTATTTCTTCAATTTTAAAAATGAAGTGGCTTTGTTAATGTATACTGTAACTACAACTCAAGTGACTTTGCCAAGATACTGTAAATTATGATTAAAACTCTAAAAACATTTCTAAGCACATGTATTTAAACAAAAATATGTAGTTTTTTCTTGAACATTCTTACTTGTCATTGACCCAGCTTCAATTGTGCATTAGGAATTATTTAAGAAGAAAAAACATTGCTGACTATAAAGATCAACTCATTTTTATCTTGAAGGAATATTGTCATAATTAAATTGTCAAGCTTACACTGTTAACAATTTCCTGTAGAATCTACAGTAACTTACTGTCAGCAGTAAGTCAATTACAGCAAGAATACTGTATTTAGATTTACAGCACCATTTATCTTGCTGTATATGTATTTACAGTATTGTATAGCTTTATACTTTCTCAATTTTCACATTGAGACTTTAAAAGTTACAGTAGCATACTGCATAACTGGCCTACAGAAAAATACAGTTCATATTACAGTTAAATACTGTGTAATTTACCAAAATCATTAACAGTGTACATGCAGTGCTCAGCATATATAAGTACACCCCTCACAAATCTCTTTTAAATTCATATTTTTAATAGGAAGCTATACAATATTATATTTGTGCATATACATTAGATTAGTCAGTACTGAAGCCAAACCTGGAGCTTATCTAACAAGATAACTTATATAAATTTGGGTGTACTAGTTTTTGGACAGTTATTATGTTATAGAAAAATATTAAATACAAATTTTAAAAAAGAGGAAAAGTCAAGAGAAGCAAAAAAGAAAAATTTAGTTGAAATTTTGTAGGTTGTAATTTTAGATTTTTGCAATATTTAGCTTGAATTTAATTGTATTATCTTTCAATTTCTAAATATGTTTGGTGACTAAAATATTATTTTAATAAATATATCTGTTTAATACATCTGTTTTGTTTAAATGCACCAAAATACATTGCTTGTATTCACTGAGAAATGGATAAAAATATATCATTTTCAAAATGGGGTGTACTCAATTATGCTGAGCACTGTACAAACATTTCTGCATGCTGGTTGGACAGCAGATACTCCTAAATATGGCATACAAAAGCAAGTATTAGATAATGCATTTCGTAAGCCCCTGTAATCTCCCTCACCCCCTAGATATATAGTGTCCCTCCCTCACAGACTGACCCAGATTATCCCTCCAGAGAGAGTCAGTGCAGCTGGAGATTATTACCGTCACTCTGATGACTTCAGCTATGTCACTGCACACACATTCACAAAACGACGTGTCATTCTACTTCCTGCTGCTTCTGCTCTGTCGTCTAATATCAACACACTTACAACCAAGAAACCATTGATTTACTGCAATAAAAAATATTAAATGCTGTCTCTTAATATACCAAAACATCATTATATTTTCCTGAGCCTGTTCCCATTTCAGTCAGTCACGTCCATTCGGCATGTGGAAGTTCAAGAAGCTTTAAATATGGCTTAGTGGGGAAACAAGGCACAAAAAAGTTATATAAAATACACAAAAAGGATAGGCACATTATAATCAGATCACAAACAATGTTTTATATGCTTCGTGCAGTTTTATAAGAATATCAATAAAAACTACACTGTAAAAACCGCTGTAAATTGTGCTGTAGTTTTACAGCACAATTGTAATTGTTATTGTTTTACAGCAATTTGTTTACAGTGAATGCCATTGTTTACTTATTGTTTGAAATGGGAACAGTATAGTGGAGTGCACAATATAGTGAGAATGCACAATATGTTGAGTAAACATAGCCACCAATAGGCCGTATCTAATACTAGGCCTAGTATTAGCTTGTGTTTTTGTCTATCTAATCACAAGTTAACACCACTAAATATAGGTGTAAAAATGGGGTCTGAAATAGTTTGAGAGCTTGTCCACTTTTAACCATTTCCAGATGTTTTCGAACACACATTTGATTGCATTGCTTTTGTGGTGTAGATGCTCATTTGGTCAAATTTGGTTAAAAAAAACACTAGTTCTTTTCTGGTTACTGACTCCTTTACACATTTTTAGGATATGTTGTTGAATTGCGCTGACCAGACCAGATATAATTGAAATGTAAAAAAAGCTAATGTTATCTTACCAGTCCTGATACTAAGTGAACAACATTCAACTTTTGTGACTATCAGAGCAGAACCAAAAGCTGCTGCTTCTCATATTGTTTTCTATTGTTGCCTTACTGGTTTTGATTTTAATTGGAGCACACTCAAATTAATTAATAGGTTACGTGGTTTTATAAATGCCATAATAATTACTAATCACCCTAAATAAAAGTGGGAAAACCTAAATGAATTGAAATGTATACAATATACATGTTAAATTACTTGCACTACTCAGTTATACACTCTAAAAATGCTAGGCTCTCAATGATTTAACATTTACTCACTGTGGGTAACGGTAAAATTTTCACCAACAATTAGTATTTCATAGTAAAACTGTACGGTATGTCAGTATGTAAGATGTGTTAGCTTACATCATTAAATTAGATTTTAAAAAAGCCTATATGCCTACATAAAGACCTGCCTAATTTGGAAAGTGGTTGGAAGTGAAGAAAAGAGAATGTCATGTGTGAAAGGGGATGTGCCAACTGTGTTTACTGGTGATTAGATCGACCTAAATGCATCTTAATACCAGGTGTAAACAGGGTCTTAGTTTAACCAACTAACAGGTTGTCAAAGGCAAACAAGCTTGTTCATGCCTGTATTTGGAGATCATATTACCTGAGATGGATGTTGTATCAGGTGTAAACTGAGTCTGAAAGAGGTGCAAATAATAGTTTTATTGGCAAACTGAAGGCAGCGCTTATGTGTTCTCCTTCGAGGTCAAATAAAGAGTTTACCCTCATGAATTTGATAGCATAAAGTGCTGTGTTTGACATCTCTAAAATACAGATTCGATGTATCATGGTATGAAATGAGAAAGACAGACATCCTAAAGTGACTCTTTTGGTCTTTCAAATGACTTCTGGTCTGTTTACCCCAAAGACAATAGATATAATGATAATGCTAACTTTAAATAAACAACATGGTAATGCCATATGGAAATCTGATATATGGCCATATACAGTATAAACACAAATATGAACTTTTAGCTAATATATTTGAACATATATGTACATATTTGTAATTCCAATAGTTGGGAAAAAAAATATGTAAATGGCCAAATCATACTTTTTTTTTACCCCTTGTTTTATAGCCCAAATATCTAAAAATTCTTAAATCAAGAAGCTGGTTTATCTAGTTTTCAGATAAATTCGTTTTTCTTAAAACAAGCAAAATAGTCTGCCAATGGGGTAAGCAAAATAAGCATGTTTTCACTATTTTGCTTACCCCATTGGCAGATTATTTTGCTTGTTTTAAGGAAAAACTCACTTATCTTTGACAAATTACATCTGAAAACAAGACACTATTTTTGTATTGTCTAGAAAATGTCTTTTGATTTCAGAATGTTTAGATATTTGGGCTAGAAACCAGGCAAAAACTCTTAAGTAAGAAAAAGAAATTTGCAGTGATATTGACATAAATTAGATTTCTATTGATGAATGCAATAAATGATTTTAATCAAATAGTCCACAGCTATAAGGCAAATGGCACAATATTGGAAAAAAAAAATCCAGAACATTTCTGTTTTTCCATCTCACAAACCATATAATCATTACCAGCCAACCAGAATCTTTCAATCTTTAACATTTAAGTAGCAGATGACAAAACTACAGTCTACATTTATAATAAACAGAGCTTCATTGTGTTTAATGTGGACACTAATACAGTATTGTTATAGTTATCATTTATTGGTATTAATGAGCCTTAACACTCCAAATAACACTTTTTTATTTAAGTATAATCAGTAAATATTGAGCTAAATGTTCCCTCACACACTGTACTACACTAATAATGACTCTCCATTATTTGACTGATATGCTGATAAGGCACATCACATGTCCATCCGCTGCTTAACATACAATGTCAATACACTTCTTTACTGATTGCACTGGTGTTTGTTCAAACTCTTTCAATGGACGTTTCCTGCTTTTTGTTTAAACAGCTGTCTTGAATTCTTATTTAAGTCTGTCTGCCAGTCCAGTCTGCTGAATAATCCACTTCACATCTTTCTGGCAGCCAGACCTTTATTGCGTAATGCAGTTATGAAGATTAGTAGATGAAGGCACAAGATCATGTAAATATGATATCTGTGTTTGTAAACATAGCACATGTAACCAATGGCCTTAATGATTCAGATACTGAAGCATTCCCAAAGTTTTACATACAGCTCCTGTAGTCTATAGTGTTATTTGTAATATTTGTGGAATTTTAAATCATCGAATCAAAGATTAAATGAATTATAAAGCTGCGATTTTTGAATAAATTTAGCACATCTTTTTTTTGTCTTTAACTTCTTTCTACACATTTTCCTGTTTAGCAGTTGGTTTGCTTCTGCCTTGCTCACTTGCGCTCTCGTCTCTTTCGAAGCACCACTTTTATTATGAAATTTCCTCTTTGTTGTGTCACTGAACATATACCTCTGTTTTTGTGTCTTAGTAACCTTCTGTTATGAGAGATTGTATTATGTTGTGATGAATAAATGTTTTGAAGCATCATATTGGTCAATCTGTTAATGAGTCTTTAAATGTGATATTATAGATTACAGTGGGTGTGTATTTAATATGCAAGTTAATATTCTGATCATATTTTTTTCTGAGCACATTGTACCTTTTGCAAACCACTAAATCCTAATTCTAACCACTATTAATTTTTACATCCAATCATTAATAATTTATATAAATTAAGTAGGACTGTAAGTGTAAAATAGGTCATAATCATATAATTATTAAGCAGGATTTCTTTCACAATTAAAATTGCTCAGAAAAATGAGATTCAAGTCACAGTGAAAATTAAAAAATTATTACATGCACGGTGGCGCAGTGGGTAGCACGTTCGCCTCACAGCAAGAAGGTCGCTGGTTCGAGCCTCGGCTGGGTCAGTTGCCGTTTCTGTGTGGTTTCCTCTGGGTGCTCCAGTTCCCCCCACAGTCCAAAGACTGTGGTATAGGTGAATTGGGTAAGCTAAATTGTCCGTAGTGTATGTGTGTGAATGAGTGTGTATGGATGTTTCCCAGTGATGGGTTGCAGCTGGAAGGGGATCCGCTGCGGAAAAATATATGCTGGATAAGTTGGCGGTTCATTCCGCTGTGGCGACCCCAGATTAATAAAGGGACTAAGCCGAAAAGAAAATGAATGAATGAATATTACATGCCCACATAAAAGATACAATACTACATAATTATTTTGGTGGATTTACAAGTTACAGTTTATTTTAGTTACAGTTAAAACTGACTACACACTTTAAATCGAGTACATTTTTGAAGAAGAAACATATTTTTGATCATTACGATTTTGCTGAAATGAAGAAAAGCTTCATTTTCTTCCATCTTATGGACATTAAAGGGATAGTTCACCCAAAATTACAGTTTACTTACTTACTCCCAGGGCCATTTATATCGAAGTTCATATTAGCCGCACCATGTTGGTGTTTCGTAACATCTACTTTTTATGAGGTGAGTTGTTAGCCCAACGCTCAACCCCCAACCTGGAGGACCAGGACACACACACACATACACTACGGACAATTTAGATTACCCAATTCACCTATAGAGCATGTCTTTGGACTGTGGGGGAAACTGGAGCACCCAGAGGAAACCCACGCGAACACGGGGAAAATATGCAAACTCCACACAGAAATGCTAACTGACCCAGCTGGGGCTCGAACCAGTGACCTTCTTGCTGTGAGGCGACTGCACTCAACCCACTGCACTCAAGTGGTTTCATATATTATAAGGGTCTTTCTTCTGTTAAACACAAAATAAGATATTTATATTATACTGTATTGATTTTAAGCTGTCTTCATTTGTACCATAACTGTTTATGCATGTCTCTTTAGTATATTGGCAGAATGCAAAAGATTGAGTGCAAATAAAATCCAGTGATGAGAATCAGATTTTTTTTCCCTCAATATGCAATTGTTTCCACTATACAATATACAAATATACATTGTATTACATTATATTTGTTTGCTTTTTTTATGCAATTGGCCTATTTCACAAATATGGCGATCGAGACCAGAATAGAAGAAGCATTGTTTCGCAGGGAAGCATTGTTTCGCTAAAATCCCCATTCATTATAATAGACTGAGTTTAGTTTCCTATCAGTCATTATTTATCTGACATATTGTCTGTTTGCTGACTTTGCTGAAACATTTTTCAGAGATATATGAAACTGAGTCCAGACACTAGTTCTGTCATGTCTTGTATGTTGTGCTTGGCTCGAGTTTTCTCGAGTCGAGCGCTTGTTTTCTGTCATTGTGTCTCTGTTTGAGCGCCATCGTGACTGCGCTCGGGCTTAGCGCACTCCCGCTTAATGTGGGCGCGCGAGATCCGGGCGTGCTCTAGATGCGCGCTCTTGTCCTGGTGTTTGTTTGTTCTGTCTGCAGCGTGGTGTTTCATTCCCAGCGTCTCAGTCTAGTTGGTTTCGGTTGGCGCTGGGATGAAACATGCACGTTGCATGTGTGAGCGCACGGTAAGGTGTTTTCACTTATCGTGTGCTCTTGTCTTGCATTCTGTTTGTGGTGTCTAAGCATGTGGCTCGGTGTTTACATTGTGGCCGCGTGCTTTAGTTTTGTGCATTTGTCTTGTGTGAACACGCGGTTAATGAGTTCTCTCATTGGCTGCGTGTTCTAGTCTCGTTTATGTGAGCACATGGCTTGTGGTGTTTCTATGTGTCATGTGCTCTCCTGTCTATTGTGTAGTCCCACCCTCCTTGTTAACCCATTATTAGTTTATCCTGTTCACCTGTCTGTTTGTTAATTATTTCTGCTTATATTCTCCTCATGTCTGCTGTCCTGTGCCAGTTTGTCGTCATTTCCTGCCTTGTCCTGATCCCTGCAAGCCTGCCCAGTCTAGTTTGTTTTGATTGTTTATTTGTTTTGTTAATGTTTTCCCCCTCGGGGTAGTTTGTTTTGCAGTTTATTTTATTCTAAATAAATACCCATTTTCCCTGCACTTGAGTCCTCGCTACTTTCCCCACACACTGACCGTGACAGAAACGACCTAAATTGGACAGGTTTTATTTATATAATGGATTCATTACAATGGAGGAAATCATGGCAAGTTATGTATATAATACATCTTAATATGTTTATAATACATCTTTTTACATTTAATAAATGTGTGTTGTATAACACTATATTCATATTTTTACTCCAGTGATTGAAAATTTATATGCTCAATTTTCTAAATAAAATAATAATAGAAATAAAATAATTCTCTGTTTTACCCTCTCATTCGTGTTACATTCAGCTTTGTAATATTCATTCATTCATTCATTCGTTCATTTTCTTTTCGGCTTAGTCCCTTTATTAATCTGGGGTTTAATCTGTTAAACTTATCCAGCATATGTTTTACGCAGCGGATGCCCTTCCAGCTGCAACCCACACTACGGACAATTTTAGCTTACCCAATTCACCTATACCACATGTCTTTGGACTTGTGGGGGAAACCGGAGCACCCGGAGGAAACCCACGCGAACACGGGGAGAACATGCAAACTCCACACAGAAATGCCAACTGACCCAGCCGAGGCTTGAACCAGCGACCTTCTTGCTGTGAGGCGAACGTGCTACCCACTGCGCCACCGCGTCGCCCTGCATTATCCATATTACTTCATATTTTTGTTGTTGATAATTTTTGTTTTCCTAATGCAAATTTGCTTTTTAATACTTAAGTAGAATTTTGAATATACATACTGTAGATAGATAGATATGTTTTGTCCTTTTTTACTCAAGTATATTTTAAATACTTGTACTTTTGAGTAAAATTTTCACTCATCTCTAACTTGAATAACCTTTCTTAACAAATTCTTAACAGTTTTGTTTTTTTATTATTCTCTTAGAGTAGCCTCTGAAAGCCTGATCCCTGGCTCTTTTGAAGACTCCAAGCAGGCTGCAGTTCTGAAAATAAATTATTAAACTTGAGACTAAATGATCACTAGTGGTTTAGTTCTTGGTTTAACACATATTTTTTCAACCTATGAAAATAATTTTTTCTAAACTTTTTAGTTTTTTTGTATTTGATGCCAAGCATTTCTTATCCAAATATCACACCTTATTTTGCCAGTTTCTGTAGTATTGCATCCTTTTTGAGGCATTTAATTTTTAACATCCATCTTGTCTTGGGCCATTTCAGCAGTAAAGGGAAACCGGTTTAATAAAAATGTACAAATGAATATAAGGCATTTAAACTTGCAGTACTTAAATGTTATACATCATTGTTTAATGATTACGTAAAAATTAACTATAGTTTATAAGAATTATATAGTTTGGAATTGGCTAAATGTGTTTGAGAAAAATATATAAATTTGCATATTAATTAGATATAATTTAAATAAACAATACTTTAAAGGATGACACAAAATACCATTTAATGAACCAAAAGAAAAGACACAGAAGGGATTATTAGATTAAGCAGAACTTGTGAGGAATCACATGGGAATTTTTCCCAGTTAGCAGTTTGACCTTGATGACCTCTGCTTATAGGTCTAGAGTTATTTTGAGCATTTACTCTCACTATGTGTGTCTAATTCTACATGAATGATTCAGCTAAAACCAGGCTGTCCCCCAGAAGCTATAACATGACACCCATCGTGCTTTGCTGCACACAAGGATCCCATTGGTGCAACTGATCAAAACACAGAGATTACATTTCTCTTCCACATGCTGGGGTTGTTAGTCCCATTACCACTATATTGTTCACTTTTAATGAATAATACAGTGTTATATAAAAAATGTTATAAAAATAAATGACAGGAAACCTGAAAGCACTGTTGGCAGTTATTCGATATTAACACTGATAGACTGATGAATCTCTGAAGTGAGATGATAACAGGGTTTCACTTGAGCCTGAGGGTTGCCATGGCAATATGCCAACTGACTGAATGCCTTTGTCCAAAATATATTCACATCCCTTCAGCTGTCAAGGTTAAATCTATGAATACGCAAAGGATAAAAATGACGATTATCAGTTTTCAGCATTTCTGCTTGGAAAAAAAATAAGAGTCATTTTTGTCAGTTCATGTCATCTCGCTGTTGTGATGTTTTTGTCTTATTTAGCATCTTCTAATGTCTATGAGGGCAGCACAGTGGCTAGTTGCTTTCGCCTCACAGCAAGAAGGTCGCTGGTTCGAGCCTCGGCTGGGTCAGTTGGCATTTCTGTGTGGAGTTTGCATGTTCTCCCCGTGTTCGCGTGGGTTTCCTCCGGGTGCTCCGGTTTCCCCCACAAGTCCAAAGACATGCGCTATAGGTGAATTGGGGTAAGCTAAATTGGCCGTAGTGTATGTGTGTGAATGAGAGTGTATGGGTGTTTCCCAGTGATGGGTTGCAGCTGGAAGGGCAACCCATATCCAGCATCCAGCATATGTAAAACATATGCTGGATAAGTTGCCGGTTCATTTCACTGTGGCAACCCCTGATTAATAAAGGGACTAAGCCGAAAAGAAAATGAATGAATGATAATGTCTATGATAAAGCTAACTTACCATTCTACAAATGCATACATACATACAACATACAATCAGGAAAGAACAAGATTAGATGAAATAAGCAATAACTGACATTTGCCAATAAACAACTGTACAAATGTTTGCAAAATACTGCAAATGAGTTGCAATGTTAATATAAAATACTGTATGCAGGTTTCCAAGTCAATGGAAGAATAATTGATTAATTAATATGTGTATCATTATTAAATACAATTCACACAAACGATGACAAATATTTGGAAACAATGCTTCATGACCATTGGTTCTGTCAAATATTTCCTCTGTTTATTATCCACCACTGCAAACAGCTATACAGGGTGTCCTTTACTCATTTATTAACAGAAACATGTAAAAGAAAAAACATGAAGCTGAATGAAAAATTAAAAATGAAGGTCATATAAACAATGTAACTATAGATGAAATATAATTAATATACACAAAAGAATACACAAATATTTGTAATACACAAATATAGTTAATATACACAAAGACATAGTTTTAATTAACCTGTACACCCATACTCTACTTAAAAATAGAGGTTTATGATTGCATTGATGTTTCCATGAGGAGCTTTTAATATCCATGGAACTTTTTCGATCCAAATGAGTTTTGTTTTATACTGGAATATTGCTGGAATATTATAATTCTCATCACGCTTTGAAAAAAAATTGGTTCTTTGAAAAACATTTCATTTAAAGGCTCTTTGGGAAACCATTTTCCCACAATTTTTGGTTGTTCCTGGCATCTTCATTTTAGGACTGCTTGTATGTTAATCAATGTTTAGATTCGGGTAAACACCTACATTAAATCTGTTTACCATAAAGAGATCATGTTTAAGAAAACTTGCATTCAATGGCTTGATTCATATTTTTAATGCAGATTTCATTACAAAAAACTATTTAATTGTGTTCCAAAGATGAATAGATTTTTGTGTTTGCAACAGTGTTGGGTAGGTTACTTAAAAAAAATTAATTGTATTTAAATTACTGTTCTTATTATTTTGTCTGATAAGTAATTGAATTATTTGACTCAGTACTAAACAGCATCCCTCTGTCAGTTCATAGAAAAATAAACTCGTTCAATTTTTGTTCATTTTTCTCAAACATGTCCAATCATCTTGAATGTAACATTCTTTGTCTGAAAAATCTGAATTTTTGTATAGCTAAAAAGATGAATTAATTCACGTGGTTCCCCCACAGTCCAAAGACGTGGTTTAGGTGAATTGGATTAATTAAATTGTGTGGGTGAATGAGTGTGTATGGTTGTTTCCCAGTACTGGAAGGGCATCCGCTGTGTAAAACATATGCCGGAATAGTTGGTGGTTCATTCCGCTGTAGTGACCCCTGATAAATAAGGGACTACGCCGAAGGAAAATGAATGAGATATAGCTACTTACACACAACACTGGTTTACAAAGATGTGGGTAAGTAAACAAAGACAGAATTTAGATTTTGGGGTGAATAAAGCTTCACACAACACAACATCTTCCCAAAGAAAAAAAGTATTTAGCCACATGCTTGGATTTTCCCACTTCTTCTATTTGAACACTCTGAGGCTCATCATTTACACAGACCACAGTCAATCTCTCAGCTTTCAGCAGACGCTCCTCTAACTGCTGACTATCACAGTATCCCTCACTCTTGAAGCTGACAATGGAGTGCAGCAGCGCATCGTGTAACACCACTCTCTCATCTCTTCCATCCAGCTGTTTAATGGTTATGTTGGCCGTGGCTTTGTTTTGAATGTTTACACACCGGCAGCTTTTGTTGCACTCCTTGCATTTAATCCAGAACAATTTGGTATCAGAGAGCGAGAGTGTGGCACCACATGAACAGATGTATTGAAAGGTCAGCAGTGCCTCAGTAACCACCCCTGAGATGACCGTCTCTTTAGGATCCCGGTCTTCTAAAGGAGAAATTTCTTCCAGTTTGGTGAATTCGTTCGAACAAAGCACATTCCCCATTCCAAAGTCACAAATGGAAAGACTTTTAAATACATACCACTGATTGATGGTTATATTAAATTCATGTGCTAAACTCAGATGAACATTTGCAGTGGTATCATAAAGAATATAATGAGAATAATGCACCCCTTCTTCGTTAGGTAGAATGCTGATTGCAGGCTGCCGGTCTAAGATCTTTCCAGCAACAGTAACCTAAAAATAAAAAATTAAATAATACATTACATTCACAAATTCAGGACTCTGACACTATCACTATCAAACCTTTGTTTTGCATCTCTTATCATTCACTTTAATATATACATTTGTCTGTCGTTTAATTTAACTGTACTTAATATTTAATCAATGAATCATTTATTATGTCCATAGATTTTCAGCTTGTCTGATTGTTGTCTGATCATTTGTAAGTTACAAATTGCTGCAAGAACTTTCAGTCAAGAAATACCAATTACCAATATCACAATAATATACCATATACAGTAAGTAGAACTTGCAAAGCTAAATTAAAATAACAGTACAGTACAGTAAATACTTTATTGCTTGTGTATGAAAATGACTTGATTTGTACCCATAAAGAAATATGATACATGGAAATATATTCAAATTACATATATGATATACAAGTTCATATTTGGATTTCGCATGTATAAAATGTCATACATGCAACATACAGTACACTCACTGGCCACTTTATTAGGTAGACCTTACTAGCCTTACTACCTTACTTTCTCTTCAGAACTGCCCCTAATCCTTCGTGGCCTAGATTCAACAAGGTACTGGAAATATTCCTCCGAGATTTTGGTCCATATTGACATGATAGCATCACGCAGTTGCTGCAGATTTGACGGCTGCACATCCATGATGTGAATCTCCCGTCCCACCACATCCCAAAGGTGCTCTATTGGATTGAGTTCTGGTGACTCATTGTCATGTTCAAGAAACCAGTCTGAGATGATTTGCGCTTTATGACATGCGCTTTATTATCCTGCTGGAAGTAGCAGAGGATGGGTACACTGTGGTCATAAAGGGACAAGTAGGGATGGACATGGTCAGCAACAATACTCAGGTAGGCTGTGGCGTTGACACGATGCTCAGTTGGTACTAATGGGCCCAAAATGTGCCAAGAAAATATCCCCCCACATCACTACACCACCACCACCAGCCGTTGAACCGTTGATACAAGGCAGGATGGATCCATGCTTTCATGTTGTTGATGCCAAATTCTGACCCTACCATCCGAATGTTGCAGCAGAAGTTGAGACTCATCACACCTGGCAATGTTTTTCCAATCTTCTATTGTCCAATTTCGGTGAGCCTGTGCGCATTGTAGCCTCAGTTTCCTGTTCTTAGCTGACAGGAGTGGCACCCGGTGTGGTCTTCTGCTGCTGTAGCCCATCCACCTCAAGGTTCGACGTGTTGTGCTCTTCTGCATACCTCGGTTGTAACGAGTGGTTATTTGAGTTACCGTTGCCTTTCTATCAGCTGGAACCAGTCTGGCCATTCTCCTCTGACCTCTGACATCAACAAGGCATTTGCGCCCACAGAAGTGCCGCTCACTGGATATTGTCTCCTTTTCGGACCATTCTCTGTAAAGCCTAGAGATAGTTGTGCGTGAAAATCCCAGTAGATGAGTGGTTTCTGAAATACTCAGACCAGCCCGTCTGGCACCAACAACCATGCCACGTTCAAAGTCATTTAAATCAACTTGAAATCAACTTGAACTGCGGTAGATTGTTTTGACCAGGGGTGTCCAAACTCGGTCCTGGAGGGCCGGTGTCCTGCAGAGTTCAGCTCCAACTTCCTTTAACACACCTGCCTGGAAGTTTCTAGTACACCTAGAAAGAGCTTGATTAGCTTCAGGTGTGTTTAATTGGGGTTGGAACTAAAATATGCAAGACAACGGCACTCCAGGACCGAGTTTGGACACCCCTGGTCTTGACCATGTCTACATGCCTAAATGCATTGAGTTGCTGCCATGTGATTGGCTGATTAGAAATTTGCGTACCTAATACCTTTGTACCTAATAAAGTGGCCGGTGAGTGTATTTCAAATTATAGCAAAAATGGCTGTTTATGTATACTGAAATTACAAATATTAGAATTACAAATAGGTATATGTACACATTACTGTAAAGTGTGACAAACATGCAAAAAAATAAGAAATCAGTAAGGGGGCAAACACTTTTTTACACAACTGTATGGCAATTTTTGCAAAAAAAAAAATGTTTTAATATGTTGCATATAACATAATCCAACATACTATATATATATATAATATATTTATAACAAACAACATAATATATTGTATGTTATAAATGTAATTTGCATATATCTATATATCTCAGATTTCTATATGAGTTCTTTGATTACATTTTCGTGTTGTAACATTTACTTTTTTATTTTTTGGTCAGTTTGTCTGAACGTGTAACATTTGCTGTGATGGCTGTGTACAATTTTACAGTATAGTCACATTAATTTAGCATCGAGGGCGATTTGAAACCTGTACCTTGTATTGTTTGCGACTGAATAAATTGATTGTTATGTGTACTAAGTTGAAAAAAGTTCTAACTGTTGTTTTGGTGATTAAAGCAAATGTTCTCAGTACATCGTAAACAATGATTATATGGAATGAAAATATGTGCAACTACAACGAAATCATGACATCAGATTTTAAAGAATGTCTAGTGGTGTTACAAGTGGGATCAGTTTAAAGTTATGTACTAAGAGATTTGAAAATGTACACTTATGAAAACAGTACCAAACCAATTTTAAAAAGCTGTAATAATTTAGTAAATCCAATGAATAATTTTTTTTCAGTGTATGCTGATCTGCTGCCTAGTTAGTAATAATTCCTGCAGGTAAGATACGTTGGATAGTCAAAATTGTATGTGAATATGTGAGTAATACGAATTTGTCTGCCTTTGTCTTCTCTTCCACGACAGGTAAAGTGTGTGTTTACTATGGTCGGGGAGTACAACATATTGTCAGTAGAGTCAGCAGCATGACACGTAAGCGAGGGTGAAACAAAGTCGAAGAAAGTTGTTGTTACAGATTTTTGCCACACAAAAGTGTTTTTGGAAATTCATATGTTTACAGTCGAACAATCAAAGTCACACGGAATGTTCAGACAATAATTAGGTTTCTTTTCTGGACTTTGTATGTCTCAGGATGCTTGTTATCTATAAAGGCACTCTCAGATGTCATCTAAAATATCTTAATTTGTGTTCTGAAGATCAACAAAGGTCTCACGGGATTAGAACAACATGAGGATGAGTAATTCATAATAGAATTACAATTTTTGAACTAACCCTTTAAGATGTTCTGCTCATTATAAACAAAGCATTTTTAATCAAGCTTCAAAATGTCTGCAACCCAAAAAAGTGGTTTAATTGAAAACACTGATAAGTTGATTCATGATAAGTGCTGCGTAGGTATTTCTTTGGCTCAATGCCAGCCATCACAGCAAAGCAGATTTGAATTTGGCAGCTAATCAGCCAATCATGACAGCGAGCGGTTACACTGAACACTTAAAGGGGTAAACCCCTCAAAACTGATTGTCCAATAATGGTATTAAGTACAATTTCAATTATACTTTAAAGTACAACACTTCTGAATTATTATAAGTTAGGGTTGTAGCGATACACTAATGTCACAGTTTGGTTTGGTTCAGGATATTAGAGCCATGGTACAGTTCTGTTCGCTGAGGCTATGGGGCTTGTGCTGCAGCAACAGCAATGTTATGGAACACTAGATTCACATTTAATAGCTGCTGTCCCTTTAAGAAATCTTGCACCAATCAATGTTCATATAGAGTTTACGGTTAGCTGGAAGAGTATGAGGTTTTTCCTGATTATTAATGATAATTCAAGTGTGCAAACAATGAAAATAAAATATAATTATAGGCTAGTATATAAAAAAAAGTAAAAACAAAAATGTGTGTTAATATGTGCTGACAAATATAAAGACACAATATACAAAGACGCATGAAGATGCAAACAAATTTGTTTTATATGTGTGAAGACGATTAAAATCATTTCTGAGGGTTCATGTGATACTGAAGAGTGTAATAATGACTGCTGAAAACTTCAGTTGAAAACTATTTCACAATATATGACAGAAATTGTAATAATATTGAATGATTTCACTTTAACTAAACGCACGAGACTTCTTTAAATGTCATTAAAAAACCTTAAAGTTTCATTCAGCGTATAGCACAGCTCTAAGTGAATGATCTGAAAGTGCACCATGAATAAAGTTACTGACTCTCAAAAAGACTGTCTTCAATTGGATTTTTAGCCATTTCATCATGAAATATTGCCTCCCCACTTGATGAGCTTGCAGTCCTAGGAAAACTTGACTGAACCCCCCACCCCTTTCCTGTTTCTCTCATTTTACTGATGACCGCTAAAGGAACAATGCGGGATTTGCTGGATGTTTGTTATTAAAGGAAGGGTCAGTACCAAAGACTAGAAGTACATGGGACTTTCTCAGTACCCAGTTTATTTGGACCAGCTTTTTAACCCTCTGAATCACAACCTGTAAGTGTGATTAAAATGGTTGCCTACTTTTTCTCTGTTGCATGCAAAATATGTATTTAGTTGTGAGTTATTTTTGCTCTGCGTAGCTTGTAATTTTCTGGTTAACTGGCTAAAAAAGCGGGACATGGGAAGTGCTGCGCAATGTAACTTATTCATTTTATTGGCTTGAACCGTGCCAGCTGCACCTCCAATGACAACAGTCAAAACAGTTCAACTTTTGCTGCTGTTTGTTGGTGTTATTACTTTAAGATATGATGAAGAATAAAGCAATATGCTGGTGTAAAAACTACAGTGCTTTATCAATCTGTTTGTTAAGTCATGACGTATGGAATACTGTTTCCGGGTCCAAGCCACTACTCATTTGAATTAAGAAAATATTTGTTTATGACCACTTTTTAGTCACACATTTCAGGACATTAAAGTGAATTGTATATAAAATCATGGTCTACACGACAGTCTCTGGACTTGCTGCATCACAGACACCAATATTTTAACAATGTGTTAAAAATTAATCACTTTCTGGCCATCGGATATTAGGCATATATATGTACTGTATATTGCGATCGTGAATTTCAAAAGTATTACGTCGCTTTGTAAACGTTTATTATTAGCATTTATATTATTACTCCCCATACAGTTTGATAGAGCGCTTGGACCCGGAAGCCGCTTTGCGTGACATCACACTTAACAAGCGGATACGTTTCTGCATTGAGCTCACACTCACATATACTCTGCATATCTTCTTGCACTTGATAAGCTGTGATGTGTGTTCCATTTCCAACATGTGCTGTTGGGAACTCCCAAAACCAAAATGTGAACCTTTTATAATACATAATATGGTAGTTTTTCATTTTCAAAACTTTTGGTTACTAGTGTAAAACCCATGAAAGTACTGTATACCAAATCAAAATATAGTAAACAATATACTGACCTCTCTTAAGTGATTCGTGTTCTTTTTCACCTCTGCAAGAGTTAATGTAGGTTGTTCCAGATGATTTCTGAAGGACAGGTGTCGACGACGATTTGAACTTTTACATTTTCCAGGGACCCTAAAATAAAAAGTTGCCATTTACACCAAGGTTATTATAGTTTTTTATATATTTTTATGTAAATTTTTATACGTATATTTTAATATATTTCAGTTTAGTTTATTTTGTTTCATTAATAGTTTTTATTAGTTTTGGTTTATTTTTTATTTTGTTTTGACCAATAGTTTTATTCTTAGTTTTCCTTTAGTAAAATTACCTTGATTTACACTGAATACATTATTGATTGATTTATTATCTATAAGCTATGGCACTTGTATCAGTATGCCCTTAAAAGGCTCACCCAAGATTGAATATTCTGTCATCATTTACTCACCCTTCACATGTTCCAAACCTGTAGCCAATTGACTTCCAAAGTATTTGTTTTTCTTATGAAAGTCAATGGTTAAAAGCTTACAGCTTTCTTCAAATTATATTATTTTGTGTTCAACAGAAGAAAGAAACTCATAAAGGCACACCTGTCAAAACCACTTGATAGTGAGTAAATCTTTATATTTTTCTGTGAACTATCCCTTAACCACTATATCAGCATAAAATCATGCATTATTTTGTTTATGAAATAAAACATATTTGTGACAATTAAATAGATACTATCTTTAGCTTATTTTATCAATAGTGAAAGCATTCATTAATATTGATCACAAGAGGAGGAAATAGATGAGAGATCAAAATACTCCTCATGACTCAAATGAGAGACAAAAAAATTTATTAATAAAAATCCAAAACTTTTGAAAAGTAAAAAATGAACAGATCCACAATGGAGTTCCATCACATTTTTTATGTAATGTAATGTGTGTATTTATATAATGCAGTTATCGTGTATGGCCATACACCCAAAGCGCTTCACAATCATGAGGGGGCTCTCTCCACACCACCACCAGTGTGCTCACCAGACAGTGATACAGCCAATTTGGTGGATGGGGATGATTAAGGGTTGATTGAGGGAATTTGGCCAGGACACCAGGGTTACACCCCTACTCTTTACAAGAAGTGCCATGGAATTTTTAATGGTTTAACGTCTCATCCGAAAGACGGCGCCCACTGCCAGTATGGTGTCCCCTTCACTATACTGAGGCATTAGGACTCACACAGACCACAGGTTGGTCACTAACACCACTTCCAACAGCAACCTAGTTTTCCCATGTCTCCCATCCAGGTACTGACCAGGCTCAGCCCTGCTTAGCTTCAGTGAGTAACTGGTCTTTGGCTGCAGGGTGATATGGCTGTGGCTTTATCAATACATTAAAGTCTATTATTATTATTATTATTATTATTATTATTATTATTTTTTTTTTATTTTTTTATTTTTTTTTTTTATTATTATTATTATTATTATATACAACCCCAAACAATTATATTAGAAAAATGTTCCTCAAACAAAGATAGGAACACATTTGGATATTTCACCTTTAACAGTGCATAACATCATTAAAAGATTCAAGGAATCTGGAGGAATTTCGGTGAGTAAAGGACAAGGGCGCAAGCCTAAGCTAAACAACTGTGATCTCGGATCCCTCAGGCGGCACTGTATCAAGAATCATCATTCATCTATAAGCGATATCACCATATAGGCTCAGGACTACTTTGGCAAACCTTTGTCAAATACCACAATATCTAATTACACGTATTACACAGTATTTTTGGGGAGAAATGGACGCTGTGGGTCCGGACCAAAGAAGAAAAGGATCATCCAGACTGCTACCAGCAACAAAAGCCAGGGTCTGTCATGGTCAAGTGCCCTTGGCAAGGGTAACTTGCACTTCTGTGATGGCACAATTAATGCTGAAAAGTACATAGAAATTTTGGAACACAACATGTTTCCTTTAAGAAGACATGTTTTCCAGAAACGTCCATAGATATTTCAACAAGACAATGCAAAACCACATTCTGCACACATTACAAAGTCCTGGCTGCAGAGGAAGAGGATACAGGTACTTGACTGGCCTGTCTGCAGTCCCAACCTGTCTCCAATAGAGAATGTGTGGTGCATTTTGAAGCACAAAAAGAATGAAGAGCCCATACTGTTAAGACTTGTTTGTAGGAATGATGTCCCTAAATATCTTTTAAGTGTTGTGAAAATGAATGGCAACATTACAAAGTGGTAAATGCTTTACTGTTACAAATTTTTTGGAAATGTGTTGCAAGAACCAAAATTGGAATATGTGTTTATTTTGAAAAAAAGTTAATTTAGAAATCACTTCTTTCTTTTTTTATGTGCTTTTTCCATACTGTCCCAACTTTTTTTGATTTGGCGTTGTAATTAGTAGAATTTATACTACAGGGCTGTTGAATGTTTGATTCTGATTGGCTAATGAACATTGTTTGATGCACAATTATTTTCTGATAAACACACAGCTAAAAACGTTCCACGTAAATCTTGGCCACATTACAGTTCCATATCACTATGCCAAACGATTTGAGTTATTTCTAATTATGCTACAACATACAGTTATACAACACACATTACACAGGCTACAAAACAGAACGAAAGGCTTTAGATGAGCTGTGTAAGAATCTAGTCACATACACAGCTAATTGAGGATAAAAACTTTTGAGGACAAAAAAGAAATTATTTGAAATACAAAATCGGAATAATGTTAGGGTAACTGTGGTAACTGTAGTTAAAAAACTAAATATGAGCAAAGAACACTTTACCTTTTTATCTTTCATCCCAAAAAAGGACAATTTTTTTTTATTTATTTATATATAAATGCATGTGTTTACGTACAGTGACTGCAGCTACAGATCTGCATTATTACTATTGATTTCAAAACACGTAGTTAAACGTGGATTATTCAGCAAGTTACCTACTGTTCAGTGTTGCTTGAAGGCAGAATCTGAAATTCATCATTTGTCCCCTCGTTAACGCCTAAGTGGTTCTAATGCAGACAGAAACAGTTTAGGTTAATAGCAATAATATTTTCAAATACATTTTTAATGGAAAACTTCAGTTAAAATGACTGCTATTGTTATAAATGCTGTGAAATTAAGGCAATGCTTTGTGTATTATCATTAAAAATAAAAAAGATATCTTTTTCATACTTACCAAAGAACTATCAGGGGGATTCTGCAAGACCACTGTAACTAAAAAGCCATAACATTATTTATGTAATTTATATCTGATAACAATTCACAGCTACCCTGATAGCAGACCAGTATTTTAGCATCACTAAATTAGGAATGAAAAGGTTGAAATTAATGAAATGAAGAGTCCAAGAGCCATAAGCACTGTTCTCCACAATGGTGACGTCTAACAAGAGTGTTTTCAGTAAATGTGACGAAAGAATTTTGTTGTATCTGACAGAAAAAAAAGCCATTTGTGGAGTTGTTCTATGATCATCTGTTGAGATTTTAAGATATTGAATGTGGTAAATTTAAGTTGATTTCATCTAAACCCTATTCAGACAGGAATGTCTGTAAAAGAAAAATCTCCATAGCTCCACAGTGATTTGACAAATACATTTGCAATGTAATCCTACAAAGCCAGTGGTGGGCTGTCAGGGCCAGAAAGTGTTCTCCGCTGGCTCAAACACAGACTAAACATCAGAACAACTTTCAGATTTACTTTCAATATATATTTCCATGAATGTTTATTAAATTATTTTTTATGCCCTGTTCTTCATTTCATACACTTGGTTGCACTGCTTCCATAATGTATTTTATATTAGAGCTTGTAACCAATCATTTTTTCACTATATAAAATATGTTAAATCTAAAAAGCTAATAGCTTTGTTTCACTTTTGTGCCCATTGTTTCAAAAGCACTTACAAATCTTAATGTTTCCAAACTTTTGATAGGTTGTGCATAGAGATTTTCAAAAACTTTTTTTTGGTCAATTAATCCATTATAAATATTTATACTCCATTGTGAGACTTTAATATCTCTCTCTCACTCTTTCTCCTTTAATAAGTGCAACAAAACTTACTAAGTCTCCTGGAATTCTGATACACAACAAAATCTAATGAATGAATAAATAAAAACATTTATTGTTGCTTACTAACAGAAATTACTGATGGGTTATATGTTTGTGCCTGAAGTAGAGATGTAATCAGTCCTTAAAATTTAGAACCGACAGGGCCCGAGCCCCACAGATTTTGGCCCGAGCTGACAAGTACATTTTTATTGACAGCATTTTAAAAGCCCTAACCAAATTACAGCCTGACATTATTCAAATATACATATACACAGCTTTTGTCAGGAAAGAGTCATTTTTACATGTTTTAACAATTTATTCATGACTAACGTAGGCGATAGGCCACTTGGAAGTTGGAACAAAGGCATAAAATAAGTCCTCTGTAACATCGTAACATACCAACACATTAGGGTGCACCTACAGTGCAGCGAGTTGCAACCCTAATGCCGTAAGCGCACCGCAAATCATGTGACAAGAACCAACCAACCAGCTTCACACTTCGAATATATAACCGTGCATTCTGAATTCGCTCTGGCTGCCCTGCCAACGACGCTCTGCATTCACACCACAGCCAGCGAGAGCATCACCACCCTGCCGTTGGAGCTCTGATGAGGTTTTCTAATGAAATAAACCAATTTAAAGTTGTTTGTGTAGTGAGTTTTGTGTTCATGTGCTAGTATAATTTAAATAGCCTTGGTTTTCAAGTTAACATTAATTTGTGCACATCCTACAACCTAGGAAACCTGCTGCATTCTGCTGTGTTTCTATGGAGATCTCAGTATACCCGCCATTACAGCTCATTGTTTTTTTGCCCGCCAGGTCTGCGCACAGGTCACGTGACTGAAAACTATCAATAGATCAGTGTGGTCAAGTGTGGCCTTTTGTCTAAAATATATATATTGCTCCCACTAAGTTGAACAACTTTCTAATTTATATAGAATTTAGCTCTGACATACAGGAGAACGGCTTATTTGGTCTGAATGTTTAAAATGTAATAAAAACTTACAAAAAACTCACCCATAGTGAGAAATAAAATTTTAAGTACACGAGTCACAAAGCGCTTTACAACAAAATTGTAAAATGAGCACTAAAAAAGCAAAGAAAGCACATTAAACAGTTAAAAGTAAAAAAAAAAAACAGTAATAAAACATGCAACATAAAAAAGTCTCATAGTATTACGCTGATAGACAACAAAAATACACAAAAAATGAATAAATAAATAAAAGCAACAAATTTTGGTTGCTTACAAACAGAGATTACTGACGGGTTAAATGTTTGTGCCTGCAGTGCACTGTATTCCTGAAACCACAGAGATGGTGATGTCACAAAGGCTTGGGCCCCTCAATGCTGCTTGCAGCTTTAATTATGATATTGTGGTTTATAAGTCCTCCCAGAATGTGTTTTTCAGTCAGAACTAGGGCTACTTGATTAATCACAAAAAGATCCCGATCTCGATTCGACCACCCCCCACGATCTGAATCCAGCATCTCTACGATTCAGCCAATTATATTTTATAATTATAGTCCGGGAGAAGCATAAAGTAACTCACACAAGTCCTCACATTGTTTTACATATGTTGGACACCTCCAAATGTCGTTGAAAGTCAAAACTGTATTTCTAAGGTATAATTCACCCAAAAATGTTATTATGTCTTGATGTAATGACGTATTCGCGGCTGCTAAATGACACGTGAGCTTTTTGTTTACTACTGTGAGGACGCGTGCCTGCCCGTGAGAGAACAGAACCTGCATAGGCTGTGAATAACAGATAATAAAGTTGTAAATATCGTTCAGTTTGTTGCACAGAGCGATCGTTTGGGAGCAGCGGGAAGTATGATTTCCATGTATGTTTTTTTCCTCAAAGTGACAGCAACCATGACATGAACACCACTCAGCAGTGAAAGTGAAACCTAAAGCACGCATATAATTTAAATGATCATAACGCATTTTAGAGTTATGATTACGACAAGCATTTGATATGTTTTTTCTTTCATATCGAACACAAAGTGTTGTGCATGAAAATAAATGTTTAACAGTGTCAGTATAACTACTCTAGCCAAAATAATGTTGACTTTAATGCAAGAGGGAATCTGATAATGACAAATGTCTGATTTTACCAGTGAAAAAGATGGTCTAATAATGTTGTCAATGACAGATTGCAAGCATATGTCTCAAACACAATAATTCAACTTCAGAATTATGAACAGTTGTATTCTGATGTCACTTTGTGACAATACATTAAACAACCAGGACAAATTTAAAGTCTATTCAAATCCACCATTCAAAATCTATACAAAATTTTGCATTTGAACCTACACATAGGCCTATTGTTGTTGTTTTACCATATGTTTGAGAAATAACAATAATAATAGCCTACCCATATTAAGCTTTATTTTACATTTACAGAATTGTGAGAAAATCGTGATCTTGATTTTAAGCAAAAAAGAAAAATCGGGATTCTCATTTTAGCCAGAATTGTGTAGCCCTAGTCAGAACACATTCACACAGCATGATTTTGAATCACTAACTGGTCCAGGTATTTAGCATGCCAAATATTTCACGGGCGTCAGTGATTCTCTCAAATCACATCTTTAATAATTCATATTGCCTGATTGTCACTCACGTGAACAAGCACCAATTTTCCTCTGATTTCATGCATTTGTCTGCAATTTCACAAAACCTTTCTCAAAGTGAAAATCAGAACTAAAATCATGCAGCATGAACTAGGCATGTGTTTCTCTTCAGTGAATCTGCTTGTTAACAGCAGGTCATCACTAATGCTTAATAAACTCTCCATTAATCACTTAATCATTTCATCTGCCTTAGTGTTCTTCATTCATTTGTTTTTCTTCAGCTTAGTCCCTTTATTCATCTGGGGTCGCCACAGCAGAATGAACCACCAACTTATCCAGCATATGTTTTACACAGCAGATGCCCTTTCAGCTGCCTTTGGACTGCGGTGGTAACCGGAGCACCCCGCGGAAACCCACGTAAACACGGGGAGAACATGCAAACTCCACACAGAAATGCCAACTGGCTCAGCTGGGAGTCGAACCAGCAACCTTCTTGCTGTGAGGTGACAGTGCTAACTACTGAGCCACCGTGTCGCCCCTGCCTTAGTATTCTTGAATCAGGATTTTTATCACTGAAATAACATTATCTGAGTATGCATACTGTGGCAGACCTGCCAGTGTGGCTTCAGCGTCACCATGGAAACAACTCCCTCACCGTAATCACCGCTCCTCACGTGCTGATCAGGGACAGCTGCTGCTCGTTGGAAGGAGAGTATTTAACAGATGCCGTCGTGGAAGACGGAAAGCAAGATGACAGCAGGAAACCCGCTGAGTTCTCTCCTTCCACTGGGAACCCTGATCGGCACTTCACACCACACCATCACCGGACCCTTGGACACTGAATTCACCGTCCTGCACATCCCAGCACACTTATCCTTTGCTCCACTCCCTTAATAAACACCCCTACGGGGATTTTCACTGCCTCTCTGTGTCCGTGTGATCTCTCACCTCGTTACAATACATTATAAAAAAAAAAATCACATTAGGTTCCTACTATCAGGGTAGTATTAAAAATACTTAACTTACAGTTCTGATTTATAGTTAGGTTTCCTGTCACACTTGTCTGGCTAATTGTTGGAGCAGAGACTGGACTTCCATGATCCGCTGAAGCTGTGATATTCAAGTGGGATGGAGTGTGAGCTAAAACGGTCCTTATATGGTCCCTAACTGAGAAAAATTAGAAACACAACAGAAATTACCAAAGTCAGCGGGATATGGGAACTTTACAGCTGGCATGTGTTAGCATATAAATACAGACTTGACTAATGAAGTTTTAAAGAAGCCATATGATGCTTTGTCATTTAAATAGCAGTC
>CAIGQV010017835.1:2133189-2183445 GCA_903798115.1 Danio jaintianensis | reverse complement strand
GTGAATGCCAGGCGTTACGTTTGGAGAAAACCAGGCACCGCTCATCACCAGGTTAAAACCATCCCTACAGTAAAGCATGGTGGTGGCAGCATCATGCTGTGGGGATGTTTTTCAGCAGCAGGAACTGGAAGACTAGTCAGGATAGAGGGAAAGATGAATGCAGCAATGTACAGAGACATCCTGAATGAAAACCTGCTTCAGAGTGCTCTTGACCTCAGACTGGGGCGACGGTTCATCTTCCAGCAGGACAATGACCCAAAGCACACCACCAAAATATCAAGTGAAGTGAAGTGAAGTGTAGTGTGGCCAAGTATGGTGTCCCATACTTGGAATTTGTGCTCTGCATTTAACCCATCCAAGTGCACACACACAGTTAGTGAACACACACATACCGTGAACACACACCCGGAGCAGTGGGCAGCCATGCTGCGGCGCCCGGGGAGCAGTTGGGGGGGAACGGTGCCTTGCTCAAGGGACTCACCTCAGTCGTGGTATTGAGGGTGGTGGAGAGTGCTGGTCATTCACTCCCCCCACCCCCAATTCCCGCTGGTACCGAGTATCGAACCAGCAACCTTCGGATCACGAGTCCAACACTCTAACCACCAGGCCACGACTGCCCCTCCATCAATGGAGTGGCTTCACAACAACTCTGTGAATGTCCTTGAGTGGCCCAGCCAGAGCTCAGACCTAAATCCTATTGAACATCTCTAAAGAGATCTGAAAATGGCTGTACACCGTCGCTTCCCATCCAACCTGATAGAGCTTGAGAGGTACTGCAAAGAGGAATGGACAAAAATTCCCAAGTACAGGTGTGCCAAGCTTGTGGCATCATATTCAAAAAGACTTGAGGCTGTAATTGCTGCCAAAGGTGCATAAACAAAGTATTGAGCAAAGGCTGTGAATACTTATGTACATGTGATTTTTCAGGTTTTTTATTTTTTATAAATTTGGAACAATTTAAAAAAAATCTTTTTTCACATTGTCATTATGGGGTATTGTGTGTAGAATTTTGAGAAAATAAATGAATATAATACAGCCTTATTCCAAAATGGAACAAAAAAATTTGGAAAAAGTGAAGCGCTACTTTCCGGATGCACTGTATGTTGCAGTGAAGATGAAAAGATAGTGTTTTTTCCAATTCATGGGTCTAAATGCTAAGTAATGGACTTTCATAAATTAATCAAGTCTTTATGAAATGAAATGTGACCATTATAGTTTTTATTTAAAAAATGAACATACCTTTGGTTCTTTTTAACAGACATTTGCCAGGTTTTGATTTTCGTTTGTTTTTAGATCCTTTACCAGAACATTTCTTCATTATGGACTGAATTCAGATCCTGAGAAAGAGGTGGGTGCATATATATATATATATATATATTATAAAACAAGAAAAAACACAAATATACTGCTTAATCTCTCACAATAGCTATATTAATAAATGCCTTAATAATTGCATTAGTCTGCTATCATTTTTTTCATGAGTACAACATCCAGCTGTGCAAGAAAACATACAATATGACGAGAGTAAAGTAATCTTACACTGCTGACCTGCTGTATTGTTGTTAAATAGAGAAAACATTTTACAAGTAATTTTAATCTAAATTTTGGACTTTATTCATGAAACAAAAAATGACCAATAAAAAGGTGTGAAGCACCAAAAGCGGCCCATATTAAAGTTAATTTGAATATTAATCAGGCTATTGTTGCTATCCATTAATTTACAAATTTACTTTTTACAAGAGAGGCTAGAAAAATTGTGAAGCTCTACATTATTATGTTTTAATTATTTTTTGAATTACATTGAATTATATTTTTTATTACTCAAATGCCCTCCCGCGTATCCCCCCCTTATCGAAATGTCCCCACTAATAATTTAATCGAGTACAAAAATAAGAGAATGCTCTGTCAGCTCTCATTAACTTAATTGTACAGAGGGGGTTTTCTACTTGCGTCATTTGCTTCCTTTGCAGAAGTCTGCATTCATTCCACCTCAAAGTAAAATAGGTCCCCACCAATAACAAAAGCAAATCTACGCCCTTTTGTGCTACTTCGGCAATAGCGGATGCACATTGTTTTAGTAGAGTAACAGTAAAATGTACACATCCACTTACTACGAAAAGTTTACTGTTCATTTGAAAGATTATGAGTTAAAGAGAGAAGCGCACGGTCCCGTCAGCCACAAACACTTGACAATGATGATTCAAAATATAGCTTCGTTCATCATTTACTACGCTTTTTTATCTCATCGGAGCATGCAAATAAGCTGCGCCCTTACCTCCAAACTCTGAAACCCACCGCTTTAATCAAATCCTTGCTAACGTTACAACAATCAAAGGAAAAAGTGCGGCAACCAATCCACGACGCAGGTATTAATATGACGTAAAGATTTTTAACTTTCGTTTTGACGTATAGTACAGGGATCACCAACAGTCTGATTTTCAGTCATAAAAAGACCAACTGAGAAATGGAATCCGTTTACTTTTCCAATCTTTTGATATCATTTTGTAACTGAGAAACCATATATAAATTGGTCATCCCCCAAACAAACACACAAACAATAAAACTAAAGAAAAGCCTGAATAATTTAAGTTTGATACTGTCCTCACATACCGTCCCTATAGTCTTCTTTTACCATTATTTTGACCTGAAATATTTATTGACAGTTTTTTTTTCAACTGCAGAACAGCTTAGATTTGAAGAACTACTTCTATTTGTTTATTTACTCATGTCACATGTATATACAAATGAGCAACTCATGTGCCAACTCAATCTCCAGACCAATAAGCAGTGATATCACTTCCGTCTGCGACGTGTGCCTGCAGAGCGGATGCGAGCAGCCTGACGAATGTTCCTGTACCGTTCTTCTACATCTTGATGGAGAGAAAGGCAGAGAGTCTGATGATGTAGAACAGATGAAGGAGAGGTGGGAGAGGATATGGCAGAAGAGGCACTAGAGTTGTCCAATGATTCCGTCGCTTGAGCTTCCATCCTCATGCCCATTTCTACTATCCCAGAGTCTGAAGGCTTTTGATTTTCCTCTCTGTCCTTTAGTCTGACGAGACTGTTGCTCAGAGAAGAGTTCTCCTTTTGAAGAACCCTGATCCTCACTAAGTTTGCCTTCAGCTGGTGCTCCATATCACACATCACATCACCTGTAGCTGTTACACATCACCAAAAAATCTAATTAATTTAATTAAAATAAATGGTCAAGATGAAAAATAAATTAAGAATTTCTTGATGCATGGAATATTGCAGTATTATTATAAATCATATCACGACATGTCATTATTATTGTTTTATTCACGCATGAATCAAATGAACATTTCTTATGCAGCAACATCTCTTATCTGATGATGTGTTTACTGGAATATGGGGAGGGTCAAACTGTTACTCAAATAAGATTAGCAACAGTGCAATCAATTCCCAATGGAAAAAATAATTAAATCTTATATCATTTATATAATTTTTTCTTCTTCTTTCCTTTGGATATACCTCACAATAGCAAAAAAAAACTATATTACAACATGGTGTATCATGCCAACATAATGTTTACAACCTTTTGTGAGAGGCTATGCTTAAAACCCAATCTATTAATCAGCCTACATGAAATAACAATATTGAATGTTGTTACTTACATATATTTATTCATATACATATATTTCGTCTCGTATAGCCCTTAAAGGTGCCACAAGGTGCACTGATTCAATATGTTAAATTGTTCTATGATATCTAGGTATGTGGCTTAGGTAAGTGCAAGAACTCTTCAGAAATGGTTTTACACTACCAGTCAAAGGTTTGGACACAGTACGATTTGTTAATGTTTTAAATGAAGCCAATTCTGCTCACCAAGGCTGCATTTATTTGATCAAAAACACATAAAACACTGTTCAATTGTGAAATAATATTATTATTGAATGTAGTTTAAAATTTAGATCCTGCAGAAATCATTATAATATGAGGATTTGCTTTTCTACTATGATCAGTTATTATTAGTACAAAATCAATAATGATTTTGAGTATATTACGAATTCTAATATTGATTCATACAATTATCAGTGCTGAAACGACTTTGTCTTGCTTCAGAGTATAGTGGAAACTACGATACATTTTACTTTTAGGATTCTTTGATAAAAAAGAAAGTTAAAATAATAGATTTATGTGCAATCTTTTTTATAAATACAGTTACAATGTAAAAAAATGATTGCAAATAAATGGTATACACAATCAGAGTACACAGTGTGGGATACAAATTAAATTCCTAACAAAACCAAGTCTCAAAAGGCAGTGTTGGTGGCAGAAGCTGATTTCACATTATTATATGCCACTGGTTCAAAATAAGAACTTGTTTCCCATTTCAAGTGGCAAAAATTCCCTTTATATATGTGTGTTTGTGTGTGCGTGCGTGCGTGCGTGCGTGAGTGCGTGTGTGTGTGTGTGTTTGTCTCACTCTGTGGTGCTGCGTGTGGACTGAGCTCAGGAAAGGCCACCAGTAGTCTCTCTCGCTGAACAGCTTCTTCTAGCATCTTTTCCAGATGAGACACTCTTTCCTCCAGTTCTGTGATCAGTGTCTGCTGCCTCTCTTTCTCAGTACACAGTGAACTATTCTGGGACTGCAGACAAAGACATGTTTAGGTTTTATTTATTTGTGTGATCTAAAGTAGTCATGAAGATTCAGCCACACTAAACGTTTTAGACTTCAGTCCAGTTTACACCAAGCATTCTAACTATAATTTTAGCTATATTAGCATCCACATTAAGTTAGGGATAAAATACATTGGTTGTTAGCACAGAATAAAGGCCAACAGGTTTATCAGCAACCCAATGTGAAGAACAGTCAAAACAGGTTAGAAAAATAGACAAGGGGGTGACACGGTGGCTCAGTGGTTAGCACTGTCGCCTCACAGCAAGAAGGTCGCTGGTTCGAGTCCTGGCTGGGTCAGTTGGCATTTCTGTGTGGAGTTTGCATGTTCTCCCCGTGTTGGCGTGGGTTTCCTCCGGGTGCTCCGGTTTCCCCCACAGTCCAAAGACATGCGGTACAGGAGAATTGAATAAACTAAATTGGTCGTAGTGTATGTGTATGAATGTGAGTGTACTTGGGTGTTTCCCAGTACTGGGTTGCAGCTGGAAGGGCATCCGCTGTGTAAAACATATGCTGGATAAATTGGCGGTTCATTCCGCTGTGGCGACCCCTGATGAATAAAGGGACTAAGCTGAAGTAAATGAATGAATGAAAAATAGACAAGCAGATATAAATGAATGTGGATGTAAGTATGTGGATGTGAATGTATTCACTCACAATTAATGTGATTTGAAGTTCACATATGAGCCTGAGTTATTCAGAGGTTGTTATCTGGGAATAACATCAAGACAGCCTGTAATAATGAGTGATAATGTTCTATGAAGCTCTATGAAGTTACATTGTTTACTACTTTAAAGGGTCATAAAACCCTAAAACACTCGGTGAAAATTGGACAGTCAAGTTTGTCAAAGCACGATCGATTCTGATTGACCATCAGTTTACATTGTTTATATGCCCGAAAACAATGTTCTGAAAGTGATTCCAATGATATCACTCCTTGTGTTAAGTTGTGTTGTAGATGCAGCTATTTTTATCCATTTCAATGATTATGATAATGATTAAAAAATATATATATATATTAATCATTATCATATTTGGTGTGAACGGACCTTAAAATGAGTTATTTTATACGCTCACTTGTTGGTGAGTGAGTTGCTCCTGAAGTGTTTCTTTTTCTCGCATGATCTGTGTGAGTTTGTTGCCGAGATCAGCTTTTTCATCCTCACATTCTTCCAGACTGCTGTGGAGTTCTTCAGTCTGCTGAACCAGCACATCCAGATGTTTCCGCAGAGCTGTCTGTTTCACCTGAAGTGCCTGAACAAAACATGACCATTTAAAAAATCTAATCAGTTGTCCAGTTATTATCTTTTACTCTGAAATATGTCATACTATAAATGTAAATTTGCTGAAAAAACTGACACAGGTGTTCATGGTGAGGTTTCTTTATGGTAAAATCATACTATGATACAGACCTCATGTTGGTGCTGCACACTGTGATTCTTGCCTCTTTCTTTGTCCAGTAGTGTCTGTGTAGATCTGAGCTCCTTCTCCAGGTTTTGCCTGCTCTCCTCAACCTCTTTTAACATGGTTTCAATTGAATGTAGACGATGGACTTCCTCCCGTAGTCCATTCCTCTCAAATTCTTTACAAAAATATAAAAAGCCATGGCAACTATTTTTAGGACTTGTCTATTTCAGGGGTTTTCAAATTGGACAGCGCTACGTGCTTGTATAACATTTGACAGGAATAAAATATGTTCTACAATATTTATATATTTATATTTTACAATAATAAAATCCTCAAATGTATTATTTAGGGTTGTTAAAATTTAAGATATAAAAAGAGTTTACTGGAATATTTTCTTACCACAATACTTAGTTAGAAGTTAGGAGCCAAGAGATTTATCACAAATATATAATATTTACATTTTTTAATGATAAACATAGTTTTATCAGTATGAAATAAATAGCAAATCTAGCTATGATTTTGCAGAATATATATTAATTTTAATACTTAATAATTGTAGTAAGATAATGATTTATTTGTCATTGGTCATCTATCCCTCCTTACAACATCAAAAAAAAATCCTTACGATGTTAAACTGATTATATTATAAAAATGGTCATTTTTTGTACTAGTGTTTGCTCACTGGGAGTTGAAAGGCACTATTAGTTTTTTAAAGCTACTCTGAAATCAAATATTATAAATAGCCAAAAATAAGCGTATGGGTTAAAATTATAGACTTTTAATGCCAAAAATCCTTACAATAATAAGTAAAGATAATGTAAATATAGCAAAAGTCAATTTTGAATTATTAATAATGTCCATGGCTAAGCTCTTAATTTAGACAACTTTAAATGTATCTCTGGCAAATATTGTCAACTTCTAACAAACCACACATTAATGGATCATTTATTCAGCTTTCAGATGATGCATTCATTTGATGCACTCAAATCTCAAAGAAATGACCAGGGTCACATACAGGGTCAATTGGTGAATACAGTAGAAGTAGATAAAAGTTGGCAAATACTTTTAGAATCATGTCCTGCTTACCAAGACTTTTCTTTGCTTCTGTCTGCAATTTCACTTCTACTGTGAGTTCAGAATTTCGGTCTTCCAACAATGTCACACCTGTTAATGAAAATGATAGTTATTGTTATGTTATGTCTATGTACACATTACCATCTCTTGCACATCTTTCTTTGTGCTCAGACACAAATATAATGAATAAACTTCATAAATAGATATTTTTTAACGTAAAGAAACTGTCACCTTTCTTTAACTCCTCCTGCTCCTGCTTTAATCTCCTCACTGCGTCCTCACTCTTGACCTTCACCTCCTGCATTCTGCGCTCCCACTGCTCATCCATCTTCCTCCTCTCCTCCATCTCTCGTTTGACAGTCTCTGATAGCTGTTTTCTCAGCTTCTCTCGCTCTATCTCTGTCTCTTTCACTTTCTTTTTCAGTGGCTCTACAGTTTCCCTAACCTACGATTAAAAAAATAATCATTAAAATCTAAAGATGGATATAATCAGCAATTAAGGGAACTACACAACTAAGCATGGCATGGAGAATCGGACTATAGGCAACAATGAGTTACTGAATAGAATAAAAATAATGTAAATGTAAATACAATCATGATTTAGTGCTTTATCACTTTTGACAAGTAAGTGGTGTTGTTTCCAAATTGATGTGGTGTGATCTGTCTCATTTGACAGAGTTTAGTGTTAATATGCAAATAGATACAGTCTCAGATGCAACCAGAATGGTGTGAAGATAGTCTCATTTGAATTTGGTGAAAACTGAACCAACTGTAGGAAACATAGGCTTTTCAAAGGAAATAATGGGAGTCAGGAACTTTGACCAATCATGAAAAATGTATGTTCTTTGAGTGATCCAAGGAATCAAAACCAGACTCATGATAATACGCAAAAATAACCAAAAGCTATTAGCATTTTCAAATATAATTATAGTTTGTGACCACACAAAGGTGCTAACTTTTTAAGTACCTTCTGGGCATAGTACCAAAGACACATACAGAGTTTTGTAAGCATTCACTAATTTGTTTGTAAATATACATAATTTTATGACCAAATTCAAAATGGCTAACATGGGGAAATTGGTTAATTTTCAGTTGGTATGTTACTTCAAATCTTTGTTTTCTTTACACATACACAGTTGGGTCGATATGCACAGTTAGGTATGAATATGCTAAATACGTGGAGAAAAAGCTTTATGTCCACAATGTAGATTGTATTAAGCATCTTTACACAGCAAAGCCGGCAAAGAAACAAAACCTGAAGCAGCATTAAATTTTAAAAAAATTGTATTTACAGAAATCCCTAAACAAACCGTTTAATGCGGCATAATGTCTTAACACTGAATTACGAGCAGACACAGATCCGCTTTAGGGCCACCTTAAATCAGCTGTGTAAAGATGATTTTAGAGATTTTAGTGGTTTAACTAATCAACTTAAACTGCTACTACTAAATAACAAAAATTTGTGTTGGTATGGTCTGAAGTTGATGTATTCAAATTTTCAGTTAAAAAATCTAATAAGGATGTATGCTTTCCAAAAAAAAAATTCACAATGGCAGAAATGATTTTTAGAATTAAGAAATAAACTTAAAGCAGTTAATGGTGTAGGGGTGTCAAACTCAGTTCCTGGAGGGCCGCAGCCCTGCACAGTTTAGTTCCAAGCCTGCTCCAACACACTTACCTGTAGGTTTCAAACAAGCCTGAAGGGCTTAATTACTTTGATCAGGTGTGTTTAATTAGGGTTGGAACCAAACTGTGCAGAGCTGCAGCCCTCCAGGAACTGAGTTTGACACCTGTGAGCAAGAAGGATTGAGCTAATGTATATTTTTAGTAGTGCACCATTGGAGTGCTCAATTAATATGTTTTGGAACAACTGAATTAAATGAAAATGAATTTATTTTGAGTTTTCTTTTACATTTTTTGAGGCACAGTGAAGGAAGTGAAAGGAAACGAAGTTGGAGAGAGAGAGAGAGAGAGAGAGGGGGGATATGATGGGGAAAGGTCCAAGAGTTGGGACTCAAACTTGGGACACCAGCAGCACAGTTGCACAATATGTTGGTGCAAAGACCACAATTGGCACTGACAAGACTCAGGTTAAAATAGGTAAAATTTCAGACTACATTACATTTCATACTTTCTCACAAGTAGCTCTATGGGCTACTAGACCCAAGAGTGGAAGACAATGAAAAAAAACAACAGATAATAATATATAGTAGTATAATAATAATAATAATAATAGGTGCTTGACCCCTAATAAAATTACAAAAGTGTGAACAAGAAAAATATGATTTTGTCAAGTACTTTACAAAGGATGGACAAAACATCTCACCTCCAGGACATGTTTCCCCACACGGCTCATGTCCCTACGCTGCTCACTTGCCCATTGGGAAATGTCACAGGCAGACAAGCGGCCCAGCTGCTGCGTTTCCTCAACTGCTTCCAGGAAGCCCTGCATGGAGCAAGGCAAACCCAGAGACTGGCACAGAGACACTACAGCATCACTGTTTTCCTTCAACACCGCCTGGACACAAGCACAGGCCTCACAGGGCACCAGGGCCGACCCTACTGTCTGACAGCTCACAGTGTGGGTCGAGACACAGGAGCCATGTTGTAGATTAAAAGCTGGGCTACTTGAGGACGCTTTATGGATGCTGCTCATAGAGGCACTCTGTGTTTTAAGTATAGTTGGAGTGTTTGGGGCTGTTTTGCTAATGGATTGACTTTGTTGTGACGGAGGTTGTTTTCCACTGCAGGAGCTCTGAAAGACGAGACATTTTAGCTCTATCACTGAATGTTTAATTCATTAGTATTCAAGAAAATAGAACTTGTAATAAGAGTTAACCTAGTGTGTTTTGTCATTATTGTACTTCTCACCTCTTGTTTTTGTTGACTGTTGAGCTGAAGCAGGTTTTTCCAGTAGTGTTTGACCACAGGGCCAATGGAAACAGAGGTTCCATTTGGATCAAGTGATAAAGCTTGCTCCTTTTCAAGTAAGAGCTCAGCATGAACATTAAAACTCTGTAGAAGAAGCATCAATCTTTGACAAACACACAAATGCACATAGGTTAATGACGAAAAGGGTGTTTTCAAGCATCAAAATAATAAATATGTATTTATAAGCTGATATATTCATTCATTAATTTTCTTTTCGGCTTAGTCCCTTTATTAATCTGGGGTCGCCACAGCAGAATGAACCGCCAACTTATCCAGCATATGTTTTATGTAGCGGATGCCCTTCCAGCCGCAACCCATCACTGGGAAACACCCATACTCTCCAATTCACATATTATGGTATTTTTATGCTTTAGAAGAGTCAAAAACTTACATACAGCAGCTTTAACTGTCCACTATCAAATTCTTTGCTTTATTTAAATAAAAGTATAAAATGATAATAAAAATGTAGTATAATCACTTATTTTTTAATATGTAGTAAGGTCAGGATACGTTTTTTTGGTAATTCTTACAAAAGTAGATTTTGTCCCCATGATGGAACAAATTTTCATCCATTCATTTACTTTTTTAAACAAACATTAAAGTAGACACTACTAGTTTTTAAAATGCTTTATATTTATTAACTCATTCAATTATGTCTTTGACCACATTGATTTTGGGAAGGTGGTTCATTCCGCTGTGGCTACCCCTGATAAATCAGGGACTAAGCCGAAGTATTAGCACATAAAACTGTTTACATTATATTACATTATGTTTAGCATGTAATTAATTACAATTTTATTTTGTATACATTTGTATATGTATGTGTTTATGTATTTTTTGTATTTATGTAAAATGTTATATTTTTATAACGTTACATGCTTATACATTTTATACATGCTAATTGTCTGCTAATGAAAGTTATAATATGAATTTAATACAGCAAAACAGTATTAAAAAGTGTATAACAATAAAACAGTGTGAAGTACTCCACAAATACTATACCTGTCAATCAGCAACTCTTGTAGGACTATGTGGGAGTGCTGACTGAACTCTTCATCGTCCTCCACATAATCATATTCTTCCAAAAGTCTGACCAGGTCCAGGTTACATGATAGTTTATCAGGAAACTTCCATGAGGGAAAACGGACAGGTCCCGTCTTTGAGAAAACATCCAGAAGCGCTCCCTGTAAATCAATAAGATCTCTCCGAAGGCTGTCGATGCAGTCCTGACGACCTAACAGATGGCTCATTGCTTAACAAACCAAAAGCTGGTTTAATCTTTAATAAATCCAGTCTTTTCTTGCAAGATCATGTGTACTGGCTCTATTTACATCAGGTTTCCATGGCTGCGTGAAACCATCACTATTGAACTGCATTTCCCACAATCCCTCTTTTCTTTGCTACCGGAAGTTATTTCGTTTGTCGGTCGTACGTTTTGTGTTGTGTGTGTGTGGCTGTTGGCTAACGAGAGGTAAGCTAGTTATGTAAAACTGCCTTTATACTTTGTATAACTTCAGCCATTCTTACGACTTCCAGCTTTTTTTTTTAATAACGGTAGAGTTTTAAACTGTAAATAACTCTTCATTTTAGTGAGTAACGTTTGAATCGGTCAGTAAAGAGCCAGTAGTGTCGCAGTCATGCCGCCTGGGCCTGTGCAGATCATGCAGCCGGAGCTAAATAACAAGGTATGAAGCTATCATTTATTACTTTTGTAGACACAATGGGTAGATTCGTCTGATTTATATTCATCTGCTTGCATTTTTGTCTTTCATAAGCATAATGGTGGGCAATATTGCAATTTTATAATTCATGGTTTTGAGTAGAAGAATTACTTGAGTTTAAAGTCAGAACTTTAATGAATATCTATTTTCTTTTCTTTTGTAGCTGTCATTGTTGTATATTTTCGCAGCGCAATGTTCTTGTATTATTAATATAAAATATGAATAAATTAATTTAATATAAAAAGTTTATAAATTTATATAAAATCTATGTGGTCAAAGACAAGCATTATAAAAGAAAGTAGTGGCTACTTGAATGTTTGTAAAAAGAAAAACAAATGGGCAAATATAATTTCATCTTTGGCACAAAAATATACTTTTGTAAAAATGACAACAACAATATAAAAACTTATATTGACCTGCACTTATTAAAAGAAGTAAGTGATCATACTACACGTTATTATACTTTAAATAAAGTATAAACTTGTATAGTGGATAGTTCAATTTTAAGTATTTCATTCAGGTATTTTGGGGGACTGCAATGTGATCCTTAAATTGTCTTCTTATGTCCAAAAATAAATAAACTTTATACAGTTTATAATGGAAAAATGTAAATACACAAATTATATGCAAGTTTATAAATATACATTTATTGTTTTGATTCTTGAATTAAAAATTAATATGCAATTTGTATATAAAAGTCATATTTAAAAACTATGGGTGTTTAAATTTATTGAGATTTATTGTTAAAAAATAGTTAGTCTGTAATATAAATTTCAGTTTATTATCAAATTCTGTTTTATTGCTGTTAACATGAGAAAGGACAATTGTGCAATTATAATAAAAAATAATCATTTAAAGAAATATTAAGAGTGAGAAGTGTATTCTGTTGTACAATAGAAAGGCATTTTTGGCCACGGTTATTTCAGTTCTTTTCAATTAAAATGGTAAAGTTCTCTGAAGTGAGCATAGAGAGATCCAAAAAACACCACAAGCATCACCTGTGCTTCAATATTTGTGTAGTTAATGAAACTGTGGCATTCATTCAGAAACACAGAACATATAGACTTTGTATTTAAATATTTTAGAGGTCCAATATTCTCACACAATAGTCCACATCACAATTTCATTAGGAGGACAGGATTAGTTTTCATTTATTCATTCAAAACTTGTCACATTTAATGACATTGTACCATTAATTCCGTATTTATGACTGGATTCTGTGATATTTGTGTTTTCTGCCTTATTTTGCTTATTTTAAATAAGTTGTGCAATGTTTTAATCAACAGCCCGAAGAACCGAAAGAAGAAACTCCAGCCACAAAGTCTATAGTGGGAATCATCTACCCTCCTCCTGAAGTCCGAAACATTGTTGACAAGACCGCCAGCTTCGTAGCCAGGTTTGACATCTTACCACATATATCATGTACTGCAGCATTTCATTTGTGTACTTTTATTAAATCAATAATTGATCCAATTTAATTTTCTAAAGGAATGGACCCGAGTTTGAGGCCAGAATTCGACAAAATGAGATCAACAACCCAAAATTTAACTTCCTCAACCCGAACGACCCTTACCATGCCTACTACCGCCACAAGGTCAATGAGTTCAAGGAGGGCAAAGCTCAGGAACCATCCGCAGCCGTTCCTAAAGTCATGCAACAAACAGCATCACAGCAGCTTCCTCAGAAGGTCAGCAACTTCTCTGTGGCTTAATATTAATATTACCAATATTATAGATACAGATAGTTCAATAATAGTTAGAATCAAGCCATAATCCAGCAGACAGATTTAAAAACCTTTAATAGCTTTCTATGTTATGAAGAGCTTATGTTTTTGTGATTATTTAGGTTCAAGCACAGGTGATCCATGAGACGGTGGTGCCAAAAGAGCCTCCGCCTGAGTTTGAGTTCATCGCTGACCCTCCCTCCATCTCAGCCTTTGACCTGGACGTGGTGAAACTGACTGCACAGTTTGTTGCCCGAAACGGCCGTCAGTTTCTCACACAGCTGATGCAGAAGGAGCAGAGGAACTACCAGTTTGACTTCCTGCGGCCACAGCACAGTCTGTTCAACTACTTCACAAAACTGGTGGAGCAGTATACTAAGGTAAAATATACTGTAGTAATGCTGAGGACTTATTGGTTTGCAAAGAGAGTAGGGGTTTGCGATTATTTATTTTCTATAATAATATTTTTGATAATTGATGTTTTACAATGGAAGCTGATAACAACTATGTCACTAGCTTTGTAAAAAAAATCAATTATTACATTTATGAAAGCAAAATTGTTTGCTTTTGTTTGTATTTAGAAGATATGTTAGGGCTGGGAGATTAATTTGTGATTTTAATGTTCTTTTTGTCAGTAAAGCAATGAAAGTAAGGTAATATACATTTAAATGAAGCAGTATTTACCACACATAATTCACTGTTAAGATACACAAAAATCTGTTTTGAATTAATTTAATGATGATTACATCGAAACAATCATTCTGTAATGAACGCTGTTTGTGACACTTCTCAATGAACTACATCTCTGTGTAGTAAATGCTGCATTTGAAATTGCCACATATAATAACATGGTTTTACTTCAAACTCACTTCTTAACATAAGTTTGAAGTAAATAAATCTTCCTGTGAGATGATTCAGTAGTTGTTTGTTTATTAGTCAGGCTGAATCAGCAAAAGCAGTTAAATCTATTTGGAGTTTCCATAAGACTGCCCCCTGGGATTTGAGGAGATTTACTGCTGATCGCAATGTGCTTCTCTGACAAGATGTGCATAACAAATGTAGCTTTGCATAATGTTTTTTGTGATTAAATTTAAATAAATTGCCCAGCCCTAAGATATATTTTAGTTCTGTAATAGCACACAAAGAGTTTTTTTTTCATGGAAATTAATGTCAGTGAACAATTGCAAATTGCAAAAAAAACCATTGAGAAATCTTTTGTCAACATCGCACACGCCTGATACATTTTATAGGAAACAGTATTACAAATACAGGTTATTCAAGTGTGACATTAAACACTTGTTTGATTGTCTTTTTGCAGGTTTTGATTCCTCCAAAAGGTCTTCTGCTGAAACTGAAGAAAGAAGCAGAGAATCCTCGAGAGGTCTTGGACCAGGTAATTAAATATATAAATGAATATAAAAATTCTATCATTCATTTCAGGCCACACAGGGTGGGTATAAAAACATTCAAAACATATGGCTAGTATGATGTTGGTTTATGATCCGGGTGTTAAACTTTTAACTTTTAAGGATTAGTTCAACCAAACATGAAAATTCTGTTATTAATTACTCATTATTAATTATTTCATGTGGTTCTAATCCCCTGAGGGGTTTAATTTCATATTAAGTTATTTAAATGTCAGAGAGCTGCCTCATCCTTCATAGACAGCAATGATCATAAGTCATTAATCATACGAAGCTCAATAAACAATTGTGTGTGCAACAAAAAACTGTAAAAACAACTTTGTTCACCTATATCTTCCACATCAGGTCAGGGTGCGCATTTACTGTGCGACTCTAATAGAAATTCGTTGTGTTGCCTGTAGTAAACGCGCACCCTGACCTTACATGGGAGAGAAGATATAGGTAAACAAAATCAGATTTACAGTATTTTTGGTGCACAACATTGTTCTTGGAGCTTCATATGATTACAGTTGAACCACTGAAGTTCCTTGGAATGTTTTAATGTCTTTAGTTCCTAAAATCTTTTGGACTTTAAATGTCTCGTGACTGTTGCTGTCTATGGATAATAAGAAAGCTCTAGGATTTCTGTGTTCCAAAGACGAAAGAAGGTTTCAGAGGATTGTAACGGCATGAAGATCAGTAATTAATAACAGAATTTAAATTCTTGGGTGAACTAACCCTTTAGTAAATGGTGTTTTGGCAGACACCTTTTACCAAAGCCACTTACATTTACATTTGATCAGATCTTGCTTTTCCTGAGAATACAACCTATGGTATTGGGCTGCATGCTCCACTTTTATAGCTACAGTAAAGCCTTGTAACAGCTTATGATCAATCAGAGAGCAGAACTCAAATTGCTAATTTAAGCAGGTGTTTAATTATGAAAGTGCCAAAAATGTTAAATATACATGTACAGTTGACCAGTCTGTGAAGTGAAGATGATATTGAGCTTACAAGTATAATTTCACATTGTTCCCTTGTGTTGTAGGTGAGGTATCGTGTGGAATGGGCCAAATTCCAGGAACGAGAGAGGAAGAAGGAAGAGGAGGAGCGAGAGAAGGAGAGAGTGGCGTATGCTCAGATTGACTGGCATGACTTTGTTGTGGTGGAGACTGTGGACTTCCAGCCAAATGAACACGGTGAGCATGTGTAACACAGGATGTTTCAGGACCTCCCACAAACATTAAGTTGCACCAGAAGAAAGCTCTTAATTTTGTATGTTTTAATATGGGAAAAATTGTTATTATTATTAATGATATTAATAGTACTGTGCATGACTGTATTAATGGGTTAGTATATTGATTTAAAATATTTGTAATGTTGTTAAAACTATTATTATATTCAGCAATACAATATCATGAATATATTTAATTGTGTTTTTGTCTTGCCTAAATACTACATTTATTAATATAATGCATATTATTAATTATTTCTCTTATACATTTACAGGTAATTTCCCTCCTCCAACAACTCCTGAGGAGCTGGGTGCTCGTATCCTGATCCAGGAGCGCTATGAGAAGTTTGGAGAGAGTGAGGAGGTGGAGATGGAGGTGGAGAGTGAAGATGAAGAGGATGAGAGAGCGGGCAGAGAAGATGGACATCCAGCTCAGCCTGACCAGGACACACAGCTGCAGGACATGGACGAGGTGAGACAGACTGCACAAGGGCTTATTCCATGTTCCATATTATTGTAGTAGCATAGATGAGCAGTTTGTATAAGTGGTATATATATTTTTCTTACTGACTAGCATTTGTTCTTCCTCTCTCAATAGGGCTCTGATGAAGATGATGATGGCATGAAAGCTCCTCTGCCCCCTGATAACCCCCTGCCACCACCTTTGCCCCCCACCCCAGACCAGGTTATCATTCGCAAAGACTACGACCCCAAAGGTGAGATTTCACCACATGCATTTAAAAAAAAAAAAAAAACATACTAAAAGGGCACATATTTCATCTAGTGCACTCACTCAGGGAATTGTTTAAAGCAGTGGTGCTCAACCCTGTTTCTGGAGATCGACCTTCCTGCAGATTTTGTGTTTGATCAGGGTTGGAGTTGAACTGTGCAGGAAGGTCGATCTCCAGGAACAGGGTTGAGCACCACTGGTTTAAATGATTGTACTAGAAATATTTTGTCTTAATATTGGTGTTGTTATTATCAGGGTTCGTACAGGTGCTGTAAATTCTTGGAAATGCGTTAGAATTGCAATTGTTGTTGTCAGCCCAATAGCCTAGTGGTTAAGTGCAATAACGTATAGCACAAAGATGATCACAGCGACCCAAGTTCGAGTCTTGGCTTGAGGTCATTTGATAATCCTTCTGCTTTCTCTCAGTTTTCCACAGTTTCAATACTCTTCACTGTCCTATCCATCAAAGGTTAAAAACCCCTAAAAATAATTATTAAAAAGACGAAAATGCAATTGTTCTGCTTTCATAAGTATTGATTTTACCAAATAGGGGGTAATTAACTATTTAAATAAAATTAAATAAATATTTTTGCTTTCTCATAAAATTAAAGCTAAATCCATGGAGATAGCCACTTTATGAGCGAACATGCATGGAATTAAAATAAATATAAAAATTTAAGATGATAGATGAAACATTTAAGAGTAAATGCCAGTAAATCATTATTGGATTTGTGGTAAACGTCATCAAATGTTTCTTTTTAGAAGACTATACTGTAGAATATGTATTTATAGTGACTAATACCCTTAACATTTCAGATTTTGATTGTAATGCGATAATGTGCACCTTTTGTAAAGCTGCTTTGAAATAATAATTATTGTAAAAAGTGCTATACAAATAAACTTTAATTGAAACAAATAGCTTCTGAAAAGCATCTTGTAAAGTGCTGTAAAAGTTTGAAAATGCACATGGAAAGTACTTAAAGCGCTTAAATTTGACTTTGTAAAACATGTAGGAACCCTGTATTATGTTAAATTGAAAAATATGCTTTATCTATTTTGTATTTATTTATTTGTGTATTTTTTAATGTAATTTAAAATTAGTTTTTCCCATGAAGATAGTCTTGGATGCCGAGAGAGCATTAAAGTAAACAAATAACTAACTAACTGACTTTCTGTCTATTCTCCCCTCAGCTTCTAAGCCTCTTGCTCCGGTGGCCACACCAGATGAGTACCTCATCTCCCCCATCACGGGTGAAAAGATCCCAGCCAGTAAAATGCAGGAGCACATGCGCATCGGCCTGCTGGACCCCCGCTGGCTGGAGCAGCGTGACCGCAGCATCCGAGAGCGGCAGATTGAGGAGGAGGTGTACGCTCCCGGCCTGGACATCGAGAGCAGCCTGAAGCAGCTGGCCGAGAGACGTACTGATATCTTCGGTGTGGAAGAAACTGCCATCGGTAAGAAGATCGGAGAAGAGGAGATACAGAAACCAGAGGAGAAGGTGAGAAGTGTTTTAAGAGACCTAAAAGTCCACAGAACAAAAACTGTGTTCATTGTTTTTGGTTATATTTGTGTTCTTTGGGCAAATTAGATAGAAAATGACTAAAACACTTATTCTAATTCATGACAACAAAAGTTATTTTTGACAAATGTGTAAAACATGGTTTGAAAGATCTTTCACCAAACTGACTCTATGCACAAAGCATTTTTAAGCCAGTCAAAAAAATAATAATTCTGGTATAGGTTGCTGTGACTTTATCTTCATCAATGCTGCTAAATAAACCTCATAAAATTGGAGTAACATAATCAGAAAATAGTTGTTCAGGCATAACACAAGATAAAAAGATCTTGAGGATGACAAGTGTCTAACAGCTCTTCCTTTTCATCTGCAGGTCACCTGGGATGGTCACTCAGGCAGTATGGCTCGTACCCAGCAGGCGGCTCAGGCTAACATCACCCTGCAGGAGCAGATTGAAGCCATCCACAAAGCTAAAGGCCTGGTGCAGGAGGACGACAGCAAGGACAAGATCGGCCCCAGCAAGCCCAATGAAGTTCCCCAACCACCCATGCCTTCAATTCCCCCCAGCATGTCCAAACCCATCCCACCAATCAACACCATCCATAGACCCACATCTGCTGTGAGTCTCGTTCTGCTCTTCTATTCAAGAGTTTCAAAAAACAGATTGTGTAAAATACAGTATTGAAAATCTGCTAGTCCTCACTCAAGGTTTTTGTGTATTTTAGATGGCACCTCCAGTGCGGACCACCTTGCTCCCTGCTGTGCCTGTCTTACCCAGACCTCCAGTGGCCTCTGTGGTGCGTTTGGGCCCTGGACAGGTTCTGGCTCCCATGCCACCCATGCTGCACGCCCCGCGCATCAATGTGGTGCCCATGCCACCCTCTGGACCTCATATTATGGCACCCAGACCTCCACCTATGGTGGTCCCTGCAGGTCAGTCTTTGGAAACACAGATCTGTTGTGTAGTTGCTTGGTAATTTAAATTCAAATAAAAAATAAATGTTTTTTTTTCTGGCTTTTATTTAATAATATAACAAAATGTAAAATATGTTTAATTTACATATTAAATATTTAATTATTGTGGTTATTAGTTTAATAGTTTAGTTTGACCTCTATTAGTTTAATAGAGGTTAATAGTTTTCAATAGTTTTTTTATGCCATTAATAAACTCGCATTACTATTTTAGTGAGTGTAAGGCACATTACAAATAAAATTGATTAAAATATTTACTATGTAAATTATTATTATGTTTGGAAAAAGTTTGGAATAATTTGGATTTGTAAATGATTTATTTGAAATCCATGCTCATCAGGGCTGCACTTTTTAGATAAACTGCATTAAAAACAATAATATTGTGAAATTATGGTTTAAATTGACTAATAATAATCATAATCTGCACATTAGAATGATTTCAGAAGGATCATTTGACAATGAGGACAGGAGCCACTGAAAAATCAACTTTGGCATCTCAGGAATAACTGACCTTGTATAATATATAAAAATACAATTATAATTAATTATATAATTAATAATATAATTACAATACATTATTTTTAGAATATAGCTTTTTTGTATTATTTTCAATTAGTTTTTTATCAAATAAATGCAGCCTTGGTGAACATTAGCAAAAAAATTATATTAGTAATAATTAAAGAATAATAATGTTGCTACATGATTAAATAAATGGTACACTAATTAAATGAACTAATGTATGTAGTAGTATTTAAATTGTATATATAGATTTCTTATAATAAACCTACTTTACTTATCTTTGGTTTTTTGTTTTGGTTTTTTTCCCCTCCAGCATTTGTACCTGCTCCCCCTGTGCCTCAGCCTCCCAGTGCTGTTTCGGCCCCCATGCCTCCTGCTCATCCTCCACCTCCTCACGAGGATGAGCCTTCCAGCAAGAAAATGAAGACCGAGGACAACCTGATTCCAGAGGACGAGTTCCTGCGCAGAAACAAGGTACAAGGCTGCTCTTTTTATTATGTGAACTTAAGAGAAGCTGTTAATCTTTTCTTTAACAAAAAATCATTTGTATATATATGATATAAATGCTATATATATAAAATGATTATAATGATTATATATATATATATATATATATATATAATGCTATACATATAAAATGATTTTTTGTTAAAGAAAAGATTAACATGTTACATTATAATTAATTTTTTTATTTTTTATTCTCCTTTAGGGACCCGTTGCAGTCAAAGTACAGGTCCCCAACATGCAGGACAAGACAGAATGGAAGTTGAGTGGACAAGTGCTGAACTTCAACCTGCCTCTTACAGACCAGGTAACAACTTTGACTGTTTATGATATCATCATGTACAAATCTGTACACATTTTAAACACCAACCTTATATACAGTTTATACAGAATAAGAGCGTTAATCAAAGTGTTATGTGCCTCAGGTGTCTGTCATCAAGGTTAAGATCCATGAAGCCACTGGTATGCCTGCCGGAAAGCAAAAGCTGCAGTATGAGGTACGTTACTATAGTTTAATTGCAATCTTGATGTTATTTTTAGGATTCACTGTTTAAAGTGCCCTGTTATGCTTTTTTACATTTTGTTTAGTGTAATGTAACTGAATGTAAACAGACTGCAAAGTTAACAACAGATATTGTTAAGAGAAAGATTCGACTACCTAATACATTCGCATCTGCATATAACGTCTACCTAAGCCTGCCCTTAAATGTTAGCTTGTTTGTGTTGTCAAATTCATGCTCAGAAGAAACATGTATTGTCAGGACACAATGTATATTCTAGTTTATTCTAAAAGGACTAAAGCTGCAAAATGAGTCTCCTTCTTACTTTGTATGTGCATTTTTATTATAATGAGAGAATTTGTGAGAGTGTAGAGTTCAGTCATTGGAGCACATAAATTGGGGCACTTCAAACTGAAAAATAACTAAAACAGTTATTCTTCTTAATTATGATGTTATACATTTAAATTACTCATTTTTAAAACATCTAATGTTTTCTTTGGGGTTTTTTCCAGGGTATTTTCATCAAAGATTCCAACTCTCTGGCTTATTACAACATGAACAATGGAGCCGTCATCCATCTGGCCCTTAAGGAGAGAGGAGGAAGGAAGAAGTAGATCACTCATGTTTTCTCACGTCCATATTCTCCATCTTTATTACAAAGCGTATAATCCTGTTTCATTTGTAAACATCACAGAACTAGTGCTGTGCTCTGTAGAAAAACTGTAAAACAAAGTCGTCATCAGTGTCTTGTGGTATCCTATTGATGTGTTTATGCATTCAGTGTATGAATGATTAAAAAACATTTCATACCAGTGATGATCTCCTAGCAAACTGTATTTAGCTTGTTTTTAGTTGCACTTCTTTGATTTGAAGTGACAACATTTCAAATCTGATTCGAAACATTTTGTGGGACACATAAATAACTGTTTCTTATGAAAATGTACCTAATAAATTACAATAAGAAATGTCGTCTCTCATACTGTTGTTTTATTTCACAAATACTGCTTTTATTTATTTATTTAATTTTATTTTTACATTTTTAATGCATTTTTTAAAGGTTTGTTTCAGAAACAGAACTTCAATAAATTATGGAATTAAGCAGCTTTTATAAAATTACCAATGATGTTTTTCTATGACTTCGTGACAATGTATTTTATTAATTTTTATATACCTTTTGAGTTAAGACAGCTCATGCGTTCAATATACTCTAGGACTGACTGTGATTATGTGACTCTGAAATCAGGGCTATGTCGTAAATAATACTTCTCAAATAAACAAAAAAAAAGTCTACCAATGGTCTCAAAACGCAGAATCAATTTCGCCTTCTGTGACTTTTATTTTGAAAGAGCGTCTTTACAGGAACTCGCGTCACATATTCATAAGGTCATAGGTGAAATATTTAGCGGGAGATAAAAAAAAATCAACACAGAAGAAAGTAGATCTGATGCTTATTTTGTCGACCTTTTTACCGACTAGATTTACCAAATAGCATAGGAAAAACAATACGGCAAATAAAAGAAAAGGTAAGAAAATGACGTTATTATGCTGTTAAGTTAGCATAAAGAAGCATGCTTGCTTGACAGCTCTTTTCCTTAATGTATTTATATTGCATTCATATTTTATTTACGTAAAACTGTTCAAATACTTCTTTAGCGTCCACTACTTCTCTTCAGCCATGTTCTCAGACGTGCTTGAGCCGAAGGAGACGTTATTAGCAGCTCCAGGTTCAGAGGAGCCCGTGTTTGAGCGCGCTGAGCCCGCATACAGCGGCTGCTCAGAGCGGTTCCGCATCGGCGAGCGCAGCTTCAGCCGCCAGTACGCGCACATCTACGCTACCAGACTCATGCAGATGAGGAACATCCTCACCGACAGAGCCACGCACAAGTGGGGTCAGAAACGTTCTCGAAACTTCTGTCAAGTTACTGACATGTTCGTGTTTCTGTTGTTTTTAGCTTGAACCACTTTTGTGTGTGACAGGCTCTGTGGTGCCCATCAGGAAGCTGTGTGACCTACAGATGGGTGAAGAGTGTATTATAGTGGGCACCATATTCAAACACATGGAGCTGCAGCCATCTATCCTGAGGGAAATCAGCGAGGAGGTAAAACATTAGCAGATTTTATGTCTTTTATTTGTATTTTTTCCCTTATTTTAATGCATATTTCAGCAAATATTAAAATATAATAATCTTTTACACACCCTCTAGTAGTTCCAGTGCTATATGAGCTTATTTTTACAAACACACAAAAAGAAAGATACTTTGAAGACTTGGAGTTAGTGACTCTTTGTCAGATTAAAGTTCATAGTTGGAAAACACTACTGACATTATTCAAATTGCCTTTATTTGTGGTCAGCAGGAAAAGGAATTTGAATTGGTAAGTTGATGTAATTTTCATTTGTGAGTAAATTATCCCTTTAACGATTCTTTTATTTTTAGCACAATCTGTTGCCGCAGCCACCTCGTGCTAAATACATCAGCCAGTCAGATGAGCTTATTTTGGAGGATGAACTGCAGAGGATCAAACTGGAGGGCAACATCGATGCACCCAAGTTTGTTACAGGTGGGATTCAAGAAGCTTAAAGATTTAGTTCACCCAAAAATAACATTCTGTTATTAATTACTGACCCTCATGTGGTTCCAAACCCCTAAGACATTTTTTTAGTGCCCAAACTCCGTCCTGTCCTGCCGGTGTCCTGCATAGTTTAGCTCCAACTTATTTCAACACACCTGCCTGGAAGTTTCTAGTATACCTACAAAGAGCTTGATTAGCTAATTATGTTGTGTCTAATTGAGGTTAGAACTAAACTCTGCAGGACACTGGCCCTCCAGGACTGAGTTTGCGCACCCCTGGTTTATATGAAATCTGAGAGCCTCATCCTTCAAACACATCAAGTTTTCTGACTCATTCAAAGTTCAGAAAAAATAATTCAAATCTATTTCTGGCCTTGAATGCATATTATTGGCCGATGTCTTTCACGTGATGAACGAAAGACTCAAACACAATAGTAGACTCGAAAAAGGAACTAATCTTCTACCCCACCTGCACATTGTGCATATACACAAATGAACGAATCACTCCCAGAGAGGACTCATCATTCTCGAGTCACACAAAAGATTTGTTCATAATAAACGAATCAATCAAGAACGATCCATCACTAATGCCTTCAGTGGTTGAATTGGAATATTATAAAGCTACAGGAATACTTTTATGTGAACATAAAACAAAAATAATTTTCCCCCAGTGTTTCTTCTTCTCAGTGTCAATGAGAAGGCTACACTGCACATGACTTTGTTTTTTTGAAAGAAAGCCAAAGCACATCTGAGATATTCCAGAGGCATGACATGCATAAAGAGTTTATTTATATAGCGCTTTTCACAATGTAGATTGTGTCAAAGCAGCTTAACATAGTTCTAGTAAAGTCCAGATTTCAGAGTTGAAGTTCAGTGTAGGTTAGTTCAGTGTGGTTTAAATTTCACTGCTGAAAGTTCAAACACCGTAGAGCAAATCCACCGAAGCACAGCTCCACAAGTCCCGATCCGAGCAAGCCAGTAGCGACAGTGGCGAGGAAAAAAAAACTTCACCAATTGACGAAGTGAAGGGAAAAAAAAAAACCTTGAGGGAAACTAGGCTCTGTTAGGCACGACCATTTTTCATCTGGCCAAACTTCCTGTTCAGAGCTGCAGTCTAGGCGCTGGAGGTTGAAGAAGCTGGACGTCCATCGTGGAGAAGCTGCAGGTGTGAGTAGGGCACCTGCGGGCAGTCAGGTTGGCCCACAGGATCAATGTGGGGACTCGTTTATCACGGTGGTCATTCAGGAATCAGTCTCATGCACTCCATTTCTCCATGACGACCACAGCATCAGCTTGGGATACAACCTGGTCCAGGATTATGGATACCTTGGGATCATCTCTTCACAGGTCTTGGATCGCATCAATGGCGCTGCATAGTCTCTAGGGACCTCGGAATGAGTATCCCCAGGTGGAAATAGAGAATAAAGAAAATAACTAGCGTAGCTGCGGTTCATAGTGTATTTAAATGAGATGTAAAAATGGAGTGTTATAGATGAAAATAGCAGTTAAATAAACAAACATAGAAACAAACACGTAAAGCATATGAGTGTTTCTAACACAATGTCTGGTGTATTGAGGAGTGTGTCCTACAGTTGATGTCGAGCCAGCTCACCTGCGTGGAGCACATTCATGCATCATACCGTTATGCGATGCATTGAGTGTATGCTTTACTAAAAAGATAGGTCTTTAATCTAGTTTTGAACTGAGAGAGTGTGTCTGAGCCTCGGACATTATCAGGAAGGCTATTCCAGAGTTTAGCGAGTTTAGATAAAGAGGACAGCAATCTAGTGAATGTGCGTCCTATACTGACACTGAGGAGAAGAAACTGTTTTTAAGTAATTATTTTTTGTTTTATGAGCTCACAAGTGTTCTAGTAGCTTAATCAAATTCTGATTGAAACACTGAAGGCATATGGTCTGTTGTAAAGATGTTTTGGGGTATTTGAATGAGTCTGGAACTGTCTGTGGAAGATGAGAGAGCTCTCAGTTTTGACCTAAACTATATTAATTTATTTTGCAAAGATGAACAAAGGTCTTTGGAATGACACGAGGGTGAGTAATTATTAAAAAAAAAACTTTAAGGAACATTCTCAACATTTATTTCTATTCAATGGATAGCAAATCCAACTTCTCATTTTTCATGCTTGGTTTTGAAATCTGCTTTCAGGTAGTGTCATTGCCATCAAGGGTGCAGAGCAGAATGATGGGAAATTCACTGTTGAAGACTTCTGCATGGCTGACGTTCCTCCCCAGACACCCAGACAGCCTCTCAGCTCAGACAGGTACAGAAACACCCCTGACCTGGGGTGTATCTCTGCACAAAAACGATGATTCTGTACACACTTTGGTGTTGAAGTCACTTGATTGTGGAGAGATGGAGCCATATTTTGTGCACATTGCTGTAATATAAAGTGTCAAATTAACAACAGAGCCAAAAAAAATGTTAAATGTAACTAAGGTCTACACCTGGTATTAAGAACATGATGTTACTTCAGGTTTGTGCTTCTCGCCTCTGGTCTGGGATTGAACGGCAGCAGAGCAGACAGCATGATGGGATTGCAGCTTCTAGTTGACATGGTAACCGGTCAGCTTGGAGATGAGGGGGAGCAGAGTGGTGCAGCGTCCATCTCTAGAGTCATTCTAGCCGGAAACCTGCTGAGTCGAAGCACTCAGGGCAAAGACTCCACTACCAAGGTATACAAATAACACTTTCCAGTCAGCACATATCATCATATTTCATATCAACACATCAGCACATATCAAGTCAAATTATGTAATATTTAGGATATATTATTCTGTAATACTTTAGGCCATAGCTCAATTAAGAACTACATAAATGTACCTTAGAAAAAAATGTCCATCTTAAGACAAAATAAAGACACTGATATATTTTAAGATTAGTTAGTGCAATTTTCTTTCAGTTGAAACAACCCAGGCTTAATTTTTAGTCTGGGACTTTGTCTGTAAAACTAGAAGTTAGTGAATACATTTTGAGTTAAAGGTCCTGTGAAGTACTTTGTGATGTGCATTTTTATTTGAAATTTGACTAAATCTCATATGAAACATAAAGAACAGGGCAGGACATAGAGTAGCTCCTCCCCTTTATAAAAAAAACAGCTAATAGCATTTTGTTTTATCACAGCTCTGCCAGTGAAAGGTTGAGATCAAGCACATCAAATGAAAGGCAATTGAGAAGCGTCTTAAAAGGGGCGGGACATGTCAGATACTAGTAAGCATTTGATTGGTCAAAAGATTTTATTAGAAATTGAAGTATGAGGTGATGTCAAAAAAATCGTTGATCCATTTATGTGAAAGTGACAAACTGCAAGTTTATATCTTGTAAATGGGAATTTTGTCAATGTTTTGGTGCACACCAGCATATAGATATCCTTAAAACAAACATACTGATACTAACATCTAAACCTTGTTTTAATTTCATTGGACCTTTTAACTGTTCAATTTTAAGGCAAAGTACTTGACTAAGAAGACTCAGGCTGGGAGTGTGGAGGCCATCAGATTGCTGGATGAGCTTCTAGTGCAGCTTGTGGTGAGTTTTTATGCCTTGATGAAACATGTTCTAAATGGTTTCAAACATGTATTCAGAAGGGGCATCTTTGAAAATATGACCATTATTTTGTGCTTTCTAAAAATTCAGTCTAAAGTTAAACGAGATTCAGTTTGATTCTGACACTTTTATTGTTTATTCTATATGTTTTGATTCTTTTTACTTGTTTTAAGTGAATTTAATAAAATAATTATCGTAATTTTATAATGCACTTTTAGTAAAGCACACTTTTTTACACCATTTACTTAATGTAAAAAGTAAATACATACAAACAGCTTGGAGTGTAATTTGCTAATAAAAATATTTGAGCTAAACAACTTTAAAAAAAACAAAAAAAAAACAACCCTGCTCTATAACCTAACAAATCCAACAATTGCAGTATTTGCTAATACATTTAGTTTTCCTTTTTGTTTTTTGAGGTAATCTATTTGAGGTTTTGTACCAAATTTATATAAATAATGTTAATAGTGTTTTTAGAAAGTTATTACAAGAATCAGTTGCAGTATGTGACACCAACTATACATGAATACTGCTAAAGTTATGAATATTTTGTGAAGAAAATGTTTTACATGAGGGGCAACACGGTGGCTCTGTGGTTAGCACAGTCACCTCACAGCAAGAAGGTCGCTGGTTCGAGTCCCGGCTGGGTCAGTTGGCATTTCTGTGTGGAGTTTGCATGTTCTCCCCGTGTTGGCGTGGGTTTCTTCCGGGTGCTCCAGTTTCCCCCACAGTCCAAAGACATGCGGTATAGGTGAATTGAATAAAGTGGCCATAGTGTATGTGTGTGTATGGATGTTTCCCAGGGCATCCGCCGTGTAAAACATATGCTGGATAAGTTGGCAGTTCATTCCGCTGTGGCGACCCCTGGTGAATAAAGGGACTAAGCCGAAGGAAAATGAATGAAAGAATGTTTTACATGTTAACAAAAACGTATAATCAGATTCAATCAAAGTATATAAATATATTACTACCCCTGATGTATCTTCTCCTTTGTAAACTATTATATAGGTTATTTTTAACTTAATGTTTTTGTCTGTTTTGTATATAGATATGTGAAAATATCTTACCTACTACATTTTAATTGAACATGATTTGACAAATAATAATAAAAAAAATGTTTTTTAAATAAATTAATTTATTATATGCAAAAAGAAAAAAATGTGAAGAAAAAACCCTGTCAGGTATTTCTTAAGATCCCTTAATTGTTTTCTGCCTGCTCATAGAAACAGTGAAACTAGTAAAACTACTGTTTCATGACATCAGTCTTAATTCCATAAGGACATCAAGCGTATAATATACCAGAGTTCTTAGTGGTTTTCTAGTGTTATGGTGGGTTTAGACTGGCTGTTATCAATAAAAAGCACAATGAAATAGGTTTTACGTTTTCTATCCAAGTCTGTCTGATCTTTTTGATTTATTCTCTACAGGCCTCTGTATCTGTAGATGTCATGCCTGGACAGTATGACCCAACAAACTACACCTTACCTCAGCAGCCCCTGCACCGCTGCATGTTCCCGCTCTCTATTCCCTTCCCCACCTTACAGCTGGTCAGCAACCCCTACCAAGCCATTGTAGATGGAGTCCGGTGAGTATCTAGCCTTATATTCATCTTCTATGAGTTGGATCAACAACACCTAATAGTGAATGTTTTGTGTTTTCAGGTTTTTGGGCACTGCAGGACAAAATGTGAGTGATATGGTGAAGTACAGCAGTGTGGACGATCATCTGGAAATATTAGAAAGCACTCTGAGACTGCGCCATCTGGCTCCTACTGCTCCTGATACACTAGGTCTGGAACAACTTGTCTCTCTGATTAGTTATAGACTGTACAGTCAATGGAGGTCAAAATTAGAGAACAATTGATTAAGACAAGACTTGACTTATATGTGCAGATGAAGTCCAAATTATTAGCTCTCCTGTGAAATTCTTTTTTTTTTTCCCAAGTGAACAAGGAAATTGTCACTGTATTTCCTATAATATTTATTTTATTTCTTTTAGTTTGGCTTGGATAAAAGCAGCTTTAGAGCCAAAATATTTTTCTTTTTGTCTACTGAACAAACCACTGTTATTCATTAACTAGCCTAATTATCCTAATTTGCATAGTTAACATTTTTTGGGGGGTGAACTGTCACTTGAACTATCAAATTACTAAATTTACTAATACAATTATTTGCTCATAATAACTAAGGGTGGTAATAATTTTGAACATGACTGTACACTACCTGACAAAAGTCTTGTCGTCGATCCCAGTTGTAAGAGCAGCAAATAATAACTTGACTTCTAGTTGATCATTTGTAAAAGTGGCAGAAGGTAGATTTTTCTGATGAATCATCTGTTGAACTGCATCCCAATCATCACAGATACTGCAGAAGACCTATTGGAACCCACATGCACCCAAGATTCTCACAGAAATCAGTCAGGTTTGGTGAAGGAAAAGTCATGGTTTAGGATTACATTCAGTATGGGGCGTGCGAGAGATCTGCAGAATGGATGGCAACATCAACAGTCTGAGGTATCAAGACATTTGTGCTGCCCATTACATTACAAACCACTGTAGAGGGCAAATTCTTCAGCAGGACAGCGCTCCTTCTCATACTTCAGCCACCACATCAAAGTTCCTGAAAGCAAAGAAGGCCAAGGTGCTCCAGGATTGGCCAGCCCAGTCACCAGACATGAACATTATTGAGCATGTCTGGGCTAAGATGAAGGGAGGAGGCATTGAAGATGAATCCAAAGAATCTTGATGAACTCTGGGAGTCCTGCAAGAACACTTTCTTTGCGATTCCAGATGACTTTATTAATAAGTTATTTGAGTATAAATATATTTTGTTTTGGTTAAATAAGCGTAATCTAGAGGTCTTTGCCTTTCATATAAGCCACTTTTGATACCAAATGATCAACTAGAAGTCAAGTTATTATTTGTTGTTCCTAAAACTTGGATAGGCTACAAGACTTTTGTCAGGTAGTGTATGTTACTCATTAAATATGCTTAAACTTTATTCCTGTTAGCATAACTTCAAGTAGACCTAAGCTTTGACCATGACATTTAAGAGATTGTAGGTTCTTCTCTAATTTTGATCTACACTTTGTGATTTACAATTTTTAGTTTGATTGTAGTTTTATTTTTAAATGAAATAAAATTGATTATTAAAAAATATAAAATGACCTAGAAGTGCCCAGATTCACGATAAACTTTTTTTCTCTCTCTACCTTTCTGATATGGAGCCTTTAAGAGAACATGGTGATGGTGAAAATATGACATGTAGATCAATTATATAATCATGTTTTGGGTTCCCATAAATGCAATTTTTACTTCCATTAATTTAAGTAAAACTAATTTTACTTCCACAAATTAAATTTGTAAATGGAACAATTTGATTTAGAAGTTTTTAATACTTAGATTTTTGGTGAATTCCTGTTTTGTATATTCCACCATGAATATGCTTGATTATTCTGACCTGCTCTTTTGACTGTACAGGTTGTTACCCATTCTATCAGAAAGATCCCTTTATTCTGGAAGAGTGCCCTCATGTGTACTTCAGCGGAAATGCACCAACATACCAAAGTAAACGAGTCACGGGTGAGTAGAAGACTTCAATAATATTAAAAGCCATGTAAAAGTGTGGGCCAGCATTCCTGATAGCTTTTTTGTATGGCAACTTTTGACAAAAAAAATTTTCTCAGGCCCCGAAGGACAAGATGTTCTCCTGGTAGCAATCCCAGAATTTAGCAGCACACAGACAGCTTGTCTTGTGAACCTGCGCACTCTGGAGTGTGAGCCGATCTCTTTCTCCTCTTTTTCCACTGAGGATGACGAGGACAATGAGATGAACATCAGCCATTAAACACTCAATTAATGACACTTGTCTGTATAGTACTGTATTTGCTTCAACATAAACTTGCTCTTGTGTTGTTTTTGTTAATAAATCTCCTTTTGTATGAAAAACACTTTCTTTTCTTTTTATTTTTGTGAAGTATTCATTTTACTTCTGACCTTGTGTTAATGTGGGGAAATACAGTCAAACCTAAAATAACTTTTTTGAAACACTTTTCACATCATCAGTTTATTATCTGGTTAAAAGGATAGTTCACCCCAAAATGACAATTCAATAGAAGAAAGAAATTCAAAAACGTTTGGAACCACCTGAAAGTTACTGCACTACTGTCACAGGCCTATGTTGAATGTATTTTTAGGCTATATAAAGTAGTTTTTAAAATAGTTAATAAAGTAATCAAATAAACAAAATGTTGTTACAATTACAAATGTGCATTGCAGAGTATTAAAAAGGTCTTAATAAAAAAAAAAAAAGGGTTTTGGATTCAGTAAAAGCTACCACCAGATAGCAGACCTTCATTGAATTAACATCAATCAACATTAGAAAGGTTGAAACTTCAATGTTGAATTTTCATCAGGTTTGCATCCTCAAATAGGCTGGTTTTTAAATAATAGAAACAGATTGAAGAACACAGGTTGCTATTGGGAATTGATTGATTGATAACTGCTTTTAACAAGCAGAATCAGTGAAGAAACACAAATCGATTTTGATCTATTGTTTATCATAAAATATATATTATTTGATGGAGCAAACCTGAAGAAAAATCAAGTTTTCTCTTTCTGATGTTATGACAATCACTTTAACCTGGTTATATCATATCATAACATATCATAATCATAACTCTGAAATAAGGAAAGTATGTACAGTGTGACATGATTATATGAACTTTATAGTTCCATTGTTAAGTATTAGTGTGCTTATTTGTGGATCAATGTATATCCTAACTAGAATATTGTTTGCTTTTTACTGAAACTCACATTGCTGTTACTTAATCATTTACACAAAAATATATCCACATTCATGTTTTAGGGAATTTGAAAGGAATCGTACAAAATGTTGCACCATTTAGAAATATATTTATGCTGGTTTTGACTAAGTATGATAATTATATCGACAGCTTATAATGTTTTGAATAATATAATATAAAATAGTAGAATTTTATGATATAATACCAATTATAGAGCCTACTAATGTTTATGTGATGACAATGATCATAATTCAAATGTTAATTATTATAAGTCAAGCGATTTGAGACCCTATATTGTACTTCTGTTTAAACTAAGCAATTTGTATCAATATAATATAAAATCATACAATGTATATATACAGTATAATAATGACATATCTATTGACATCTAATGACATATGTCTATATATTATACTTCTGTTTCTTTGCATACACTATGCATTTTACATTAATGAAAGACTTGACCTTGAATGATCATTAAGTAATGTTAAAAAAAAAATGTATTTAGTAAAAGCAAAGTAGTTTGAAATACAATACTTGAAGACACATAAAAAACAGTCAAAGTGCTGTTAAAACTAATAATACGTTACACACAGCACATGACAAAAATTACTTAATATAAAATAATATAAATGTCTTAAAGGACTCACAGCTGGAGACAGTTTTAAATAAGAATTAAAAATACAAATTTCGTAGCGTTTTTTTATTTATTTTATTTTCTAACTGAGTTCAGAAAAAAATGTACAAACAAAATAGGCCTTACATGCATAAATATTAGAATGAAAAAATGCCATTACAGCAATAGTCAGGCACAAATGATTTGCATGCAGGATTTCATACAGAGGGCCTGTTAATATCATAAGAATAACTCGAATACAACTGAAGACTTAAATGTAGTTTATAAATTACAATTGCCCTGTTAAAATGCTAAATAAATAAATAACTTACAAAGAGCAACAAAAAATGATGTAATGTTAATGTAGGCCTTTCACCCAAATATCAATATAGATTGTGGCTCGTTCGCAGAAAAGTTATTATCCTTTAAATAGGCTGCTCTTGACGGCTGTACTCGCTTACGGCCATACCACCCTGAACACGCCCGATCTCGTCTGATCTCGGAAGCTAAGCAGGGTCGGGCTTGGTTAGTACTTGGATGGGAGACCGCCTGGGAATACCAGGTGCTGTAAGCTTTTGCTTTCCTTCATTTGTCAGCTGATACACTTCTCCATGTCTCAGCGTCCGTGCTAGTGTCTGTATACTTCAAATTTAACGGATTCGTTTCTTAAATTTCGTTTTCTCTGTGGCTTCTTTCTGCTTTCAGAGCGGCTAAAGACCCATTCTGTCTTTCTCCTCCAGGGGGCGATTGAGAGCGCTCTCTCTCTCTCTCTCGCTCTCTCTCAATTCAATTCGATAATTGCTTTATTGGCATGACAAATGTTACAAATGTATTGCCAAAGCATTTATAAAGTTTACATTAAAAAAATAAAATAAAATAAAATAAAAGAACATACATATATTTTAAAAAAACAAACAGTAAACACAGTGAATAGTAGTAGTAATAGTTGCAGTAAAAAAATTTTTTTAATTAAATAAATAATATATCATATTATTATTATTCAATATATCATATTATTATTTAATATATCATATTATTATTCAATATATCATATATTATTCAATATATCATATTCATTTATATCATATTATTCATATATATATATATAAAAATTAAAAAAAAGATCAGAATACACTGTACATTTAACAATCAACATTTTAGAATAAAACAGTAATAAAAACAAAAATAATCAGTATATTTACAATGATTCATTTATAATAATCTCTCTCTCTTTCTCTCTCTCTCTCTTACTGTTGTATTTTTACTTTTTCTTTTGTATTTACTTACAATATTATGCCAGATATTGCAAGACTTATTACAGTTATTTTACCTCACATTGGCATGTTCATGGTCTTCAAATGTGCCTTCTTGGTTACATGCATAGCCGTGGATAAAATATTTAACCTTTTTATAAGCCCTCTATTTCATTTGTTTTCATTTCATAGGAAAGATACAATGTATGGTAATAATAATTGTTCTGGACATCAAAAGTAAAAGAAAGGAGGATCATTTCGTCACGTTTTGTTCGCCGTAATCTTATGAGACGTCACGGCCACGTCATCATTACGCGCCCAGTTCGCTGCTTTGCCTCTTTTCAATGAAACCGTGTTCAAATAATCTTTGGACATCGTAAAGGTAAATAATGCATCATTTGTCTTTTATTTCCTAATAAAATTGCACACAAAATAATCTGTATTTTACATGCATAGAAAACGTGCACCATGTGAGCAGTTTTCACAGTGTGGCTAACGTTAGTTTTCTCGTGGCTCGTCAACGCTGATGACTGAGATGTTTTGCTTTTCTTCAGATGCCTCTGCCTCCTGCTTTACTTGCACGACTTGCTAAAAGAGGGATCGTGAAACAGTCCGACCACGGTAACATAACTAGTTATTTAAAGGGATAATTCTGTCATAATTTACTCACCCTTTACTGGTTTCAAACATTTATGAGTTTCTTCTGTTGAACACAAAAGAATATATTTCAAAGAACGCTGAAAACCTGTAACCATTGACTTCCATAGTAGGAAAAACAAATACTATGGAAGTCAATGGTTACTGGTTTTCAGTTTTCTTGAAAATATAGTCATGACTGATACTGAAAACCAATGACTTCCATAGTATTTGTTTGTCCTACTATTGAAGTAGGAATAACAAATACTATGGAAGTCAATTGAGGTAATGTTGGTTTTATATTCGCACATTCTTTCAGTGACAACTTGTGACTTGGTCTCTATATTGTTTACCACACTATTTTGAATATTTGGTCTGAAATCGCATGCAAGTATGACACTATTTGTTTGGCTGCACAATGTTTTACTTTGATAGTCATTGTCTGCTATATGATTTCACCATTTAAAATTCACAAAGAAGGTATTTCTAAAATCACGCCATTATGGAGAAAGTCTGAATGTGCAAATTTAAAACCAACTTCAACCCAATTGGAAGTCAGTGGTTAAAGGTTTGCATAATTTTTCGAAATATGTTCTTTTGTGTTTAACAGAAGAACAAAAACTCATCATGGTTTGAAACAAGTAAAGGGTGAGTAAATGATGACAGAATATTTTTAGTGTACTATACCTTTAAGTCAATAGGCAATTAATAAAGTGTAATTTGGTGAGTCCACTCTCTAATATACTGCATTTCATCATTTGTTATCTTCAGAAGCAGAGGAGGAGATTATCGCTGAAGACTATGATGATAACAATGTTGATTATGAAGCTACAAGGATTGAAAGTTTGCCATCGAGTTGGTACAAAGTTTTTGATCCTGCCTGGTAAGCATTTCATGTTACAACCTTTATTTTATTTTCAGTTTCATAAGCTGAGGTTTAAAATGATACTGTAAAATATCAGTTTTTAATGCTACATTGCATTATGTGATGCTTTAATAAGGTAAAGATGATTGCATAATGTAAAAATATATCTAGGTCTTTAAATATTGATGTAGTAATGGGGTCTTGGCTGACTATAAAAAATACCAGTGGGTAAATATTTTTTGGTTAAAAAAACAACTATAGATGTGACAAATCTCAGAAGGTCTGAATACACAGAATATTTGTTAATATTTGTCTTAACACATTATATTTCCTAATTCTGACATTTAAAAATATAACTGAATGAAAGAAAACCGTTTGAGGGATTTTATGATTGCCACAAAATTAATTGTTGTTGTATGGAATAAAATTATAAATCACAAGTGAATATGAGTTACAAATATGTAATAAATGGGTTTATTACATTTACATTTAGTCATTTAGCTGACGCTTTTATCCAAAGCGACTTACAATTGAGGTTCACAAAAGAAGCAATCAGTACAAGAGGAAACAAAGCATACATAAGTGAAATCGGACTAGTCTTGAGTAGGTAAAACACAATATACGAGCTAAGTGCAGTCAAGGTTTTTTTTTTTTTGTTTGTTTTGTGGGTCAGGTGTAGACGGAAGAGATGAGTTTTAAGGCGATTTTTAAAGATGGACACAGAGTCTGCCAAACGCGTTGTAAGAGGCAGATCGTTCCACCATCGTGGGGCCGATTCAGAGAAAGTGCGGGAGAGTGATTTCTTACCCTTTTGGGACGGCACCATGAGACGACGCTCGTTAGCAGAGCGCAGTGATCTGGAGGGTAAATATGTCTGTATTAGTGAGTGAAGGTAGGCGGGTGCTAAACCTGTGGTGGTCTTGTAGGATATGAGCAGAGCTTTGAATTCGATGCGGGCGGCTATAGGGAGCCAATGTAACTTGACAAAGAGGGGTGTTACATGCGCTCTTTTTGGTTCTTTGAAGACCACTCTTGCCGCTGCATTCTGTATCATCTGTAGAGGTTTGATAGTGCAGGCCGGGAGTCCAGCGAGTAAAGCATTGCAGTAATCCAGCCTGGACAGGACCAGAGCTTGTACCAGGATTTGTGCAGCATGCTCTGAGAGAAAAATTAATTAACCTGATTATTAATTAACCTGATTATTAACCTGAACGGCGATCTAAAAATATTTCACCCATATGTTGACATGTTTTTTTGGAGTTATTTTAAAGTAGACAAATTTATTAGCTTTCATAGAATGCTATATATATATATAACTTGTAAATATAATTTGATACAGGCACTAAAATGAGATGACTTTGAATAACTACCATATTCATGTTAATGAAACACCAAAATCACACAAAATCCTACAAAAAACGTAGTTATATCATGATAAATGCCCCAAATTCTAGATTGGAGCTCATTACATGAATTATTTATATGTAATGAGCCTTATATGTAATTCTTGTCCATAGTGGGCTTCCTTACTACTGGAATGTAGAGACAGATTTGGTGTCCTGGTTGTCCCCCAATGACCCTGCAGCTGTCATCACCAAAGCAGCCAAGAAACCGAAAGGTAAGACACAAGACATGAAACAGAATGACAGCTTTGTGCGCTTCTGTATGTAATATAGCAACTGTATCGCTACATCTTATATGCATACTATCTTAAACAAAAAAATGAGTGTTTTCCAAATTATAGTGTGTTTAAATGAGTGGGCTATTCCAAAGTTATCTAGAAGGGCTATTATTTCCAGCAGAAATCAACTACAATCAATGGTAAAAACTACAAACATGGTGGATACACAAGACCAACAGTTAAGTGGAGAGACTTGGGTAATGGGGTTCTAATGGGTTGTTGCTAGAAGGGATACATATGCAGCTGGAAGTTAAAAAGAATTATTTGTATTATTAAATGACCCATTAGTTGTGTTTTAATAATGTCTACCCCACCCCAACCCAAAACCTACCCCTCACAGAAATGTAAAAACAGTAATTATAATGATAATTATTTATGTGATTTATCAAATTATCCATTAAATTGTATTTTATTAAAGTCTACCCCAACCCTAAACCTACCCCTCCCAGTAATGCAAAATATAAATTATTGTTGTACAGTGTCACAAAGATGATGCTATATTGATGTGAGTATCTGCAGATGTATCCCTTCTAGACTTTACCATTCAAATGATTAATATCTTACCTGATGGAAAAAAAGGTTTAATGTTATCCTTGTAATATTTCATCTGCATCAACATTGTGAACTTTTATAAAGTCATGAAGTTTTGAACGACTAATTATGCAAACACACAGGCATTAGAGACTAGGCCTGTCACAATATCTATTTTTTGTCATACGATATATTGAACCAAAATATACTGCCATAAACGATAACATTGTTATTTTAAGACCATTTTATGCCACTCGTTATATAATGCCAGAATGACCGTATTATATCATCTTAATGCAGGTACACTCTTCCAAAGAACACATCATATTTTATTCTTAAAATTATTTTTTAATTTATAGTCATTTTAACAATATAATAATTAGGCAGTGGAATCAGAATGTGAAAACGTATATCCTAAACAAATAAACAATAGCAATGATAAATGTTAACAAAAAAGGTAAGGTAAAAAGTAACAGATCTTGCATGAAAATATACTATAGTAATTTATAGTAAATACTGTAATTACTATAGTGTTTTTTTAACCATACTGACACTGACACCTCCAATAGAGATAGAGATGTTGCGCAATCAGTTAAAATGTTGCTGATATTGTTTATTGTATGTATGGGCGATATAAATTGCATCACCATAAATTATTGAGGTCATTGCCATGTGTTGTGCGACAAGTCGATATATTGATTATTGTGACAAGCCTATGAAAGACCAGCAAATGGCATATTAATGTGCTACTTCATCTCCAATACAGTAAAAAAAAAAATAATAATTATGAAAGAAATTTGGAGGATGTGACGATGTTTGACAGAGCACATAACTAAGCAACAGAACAATCTCTTAAAGGAGCACTAAGCAAATTTTTGCCAAACAGCGTTAAAGGCATAGTTTGCCCAGAACTGAAAATCTTGTCATTGTTTACTCATCATTGACTTGTTCCAAACCTGTTTGTCTTTCTTTCTTCTGTTGAACACACAAAAAAGATGATTTTGAAGAAAGCTGAAAACCTGTAACCATTGACTTCAATAGTATTTCTATTTGTTGACTATGGAAGTCATTGGTTACAGGTTTTTACTTTACAGGTCTTCAAAATAGCTTTTTTTTGTGTGTGTTGAACAGAATAAAGATACTCATAAAGATTTATAACCACTTGAGGGTGAGTAAATAGAGAGTAAATCTTCATTTTTGGGTGAACTATCCCTTTAATATAAAAAAAAAAAGCACCAAAACAAACTTGTCTATTACCCCATTAGACCTTGCCCCTTTTTGATATCTCTGCTTACTAGACACGTTTTAGGACTTAATCCTCTTAAGGACTTGCGTACATTAAGGACTTAATGGTGTCAAAAGCTTCGTGCCCCTTTAATGATGATGAAGTAATGTGTTCCAAATGGCTGTCTACTGTTCTCTAAGACTGTGGCTGAAAGTACTATAGTTTTGTGTTTCTGTTCAGTAATTCTGCTTGTTAACAGCAGGTGTTCATCATTAATACTCAGTCAAAACTTACTTAACCACTTAAATGTCTCATTAACTTCAACTTAAATGGAGTAAGTTCACAGTACTCATAAAGATTAGTTTTTGAACCTAAATGTTTTGATGCAATCGGTTTCCTCAAATGGTTTAAGTTGCCTTAACTTATTTGGTACCAATCGGCACAGAAATTTAAAAAAGGTCCATTTCCTGCTGACATTTGAGCGATGTTGAGCTCATTCTTAAACACAGCTGATTGGCTATTGTGCTCACATGCTCAACAGAAATGACTGTGATTGGCCATAAAGGTCGTCAGTTCAGAACTCTTCACCACTGTTCAGAGTACAAACACAGGTATAGGGTCATAAAGCATTTCAAAGCCCTGTAGATCAGTCGATCCATCAGCAGATCGCTCGTATGTCAGCTCAAAGTCAGATTTGCTTGGTGATACGTGGTAAACTGATGACATTTACGGCCAATTGCAGTCATTTCTGTTGCATGTGAGCACAATGGCCAGTCAGTGGTGTTTAAGAACGCGCTCAAATGTTGGACATTTTTTAAATTTCAATTGGTACCAAACTCGATACATTAGACTACACTGTTTTACAATACTTAATTAGTTCTCTTAATTTATTGGGTTTTATTGCCGTCAAATGGTTTTGTATACTCAAATGGAATAAGTTCACAGTACTCATTAGGATTAGTTTTTGAACTTTAATGGTTTCCTCAAATGGTTTGAGTTACCTTAACTTATTGGGTTTTACAGTGTACATTCTTTTAGGACGTACTATAAGTTTGCAAATTGGTCTGCAGCATTTGTGTTTTGTTTCAGGAGAGACTGGACATGAGAAAGGAGACGGTCACTATGAGAAGACCGAGAGAGATCGTGATCGGGACCGAGAGAGGGACAGAGATCGGGATAGGGAGCGGGATCGAGACCGAGACAGGGATGATGGACGGGACAGGGATAGAGATAGAGATCGAGACAGAGATCGAGAGCGGGACAGAGACAGAGATCGTGACAGACGGATTAGGAGAGAGGACAGCGGACCATACAGCAAATCAAAGAGAGGTACTTTATGTTCTGTCAGCTTGAGCATTTTAGTTACAATTTTGTTTTAGTAAGCTATTTATCAGATTTTTGTGACAGGTTTACAAACAAAAGTAAAAGAGAATAAACAATAAAAATAAACCACACTGTAATCTACATATTGTGCAACAAACAGTATATGATGTGCATAAACAATATTGTGAATTCATTTGACAAATTAAGCATATAAACAGGTCGGTACCGAAAGTTGAGGTTGGCAGCATGGTGTATTAAGTAAAATAAATAATGATAATCAAAGGAAAAAGAAAAGAAACATTTAAAAGAGAGAGAAAAGGGATGTTTTGTTATGCTTGAATAAACGCAGACTTGTTTGTAGGAGGATCAGGAGGAGGAGGAAGTCGGAAACAGCAGCAGGAGGAAATGGATCCCATGGATCCCAGCGCCTATTCGGATGCTCCAAGGTAATGACCAGCTTCTTAATGTGATTGCAGTATATTGTATGCATTTTGTTGAAAGTGTATTTATTATTGTTACTAGTATGATTTTTTTTTTTTAAACAAAAAAGCATATAATGTAAGGATGTTTGTTGCCGCCTAAGTACATTATTTTTGAAACTGGTGAAAAGACAGATCATTTGTATTTAAATTTGCACATAATACTCAAATACACTTCATTAAACATGTACACATAGACATCACCTATATACTATAAAATTAGCACTTTAACTACGTATATAATAACTTATATTTGATTGTAACTTTAACTTAATTTGATTTTAATGCAATAATGTACGCCTTTTGTTTCTGCATTGAAACAATGATTATTGTAAAAAGCACCATACAAATAGACTTGAACTGAATTACATCAGCACTGCTTTTCAATTTTAATTTGTTTGTATTTTATTTTAATTGTTTAATTGTATGTAGGCTGTCACTATTCCTACAATTTATATTATATTACTTATATATAATCACTATGACAGTGTAATAATATACTTGTTTAATAATAATTAATAATATACTATGTTTAAAAACTTTTAACACAATGAAATTGATTGAGAACTTTCTTTTTCATTATTTGGTCAAATAATGAGCGGCACAATATAATAAAAAAAAAAAATGTTGCAAAAAATTAATACAGGGTATCCGCGGGGTCTTAAAAAGTCTCAAAAACAGAATTTTAGGCATTAAAAGTCTTAAATTGACTGAAATATGGTCTTGTAGGTCTTAAATCTTTTTTTAAACAGGTCTTAATTTTCCTTTGTTCATGTATAGCTACCCTATCTGGCCATTAACACCCGTACAATCATCAACAAGCCATCTCAATAAAACTTTTAACTTTTTATTTAAAAATGTCATTTGAACTCTATTTACCATAATGGTTTAATTATTTTCCTCATAATAATATTTGTTTAAAAATTCTCCATGTGTTTACTGCTGAGCACACCGACCTGGACAGACTGTTGTGCGTACATTTAGTTTATTAGAGTTTTTTTTAATTTTTAAAACATTTATACATTTTTCTTTTATTTTAAAGAAAGGTTGTTGAAAAAAAGTGTATGTTTACAACTAGAGCTTGCTTGTTTTGACACAATATTTAAAATATTATGCTAAAACATATCGGAAATATTCAAATTTTTATTATTAAATTATTATCGTATCATTAAATGTATTAAATTATATGAATGTTTTTAATAGCGCAAATAAAAATCTTTTCCGTCTGGGCCATTCGAAAAGCTCCTTAGCGTTTAGCCCTGTATGAGTCCAAAATTTCATTCATAATGGCCTTAAAAATGTCTTAAATTTAACTTGGTGAAACCTGCAGAAACCCTGTAATATTAATAAACACTATTGTTGTTATTACTCTTATCATTACTGTAAAAAGGTACATTCTATAGTACAGCAGTAATATTAACAGTAAAACACCTGTGAAATGATATATTGAGAAAACAGAAGCTGGAAGTATTACATTTCACACAAGTTCACATACTTGATTATCTATAGTGGATGACGTTGCAATGATGGAAGTGTCCTGCTTTTTTTTATACATCCAAATGTAACCAAATTCCTTGACATTCCACTCCACGTTATACAGTACATTCCATTTTTATGACAGGATTCCATTCCTCTTCAAATCATTGAGCATTGACTACTAAATTGGACGAATTGTTTGATATACAACAAACTGCAATGTAGTGCACTCAAAGCATTTACTTGACTTCTGAAAGGAGGTTGTTTTTGTGATTTAAGAACATTTTCCTGTTTAATGTATGTGTTGTTGTTGCTTTTAGGGGCTCATGGTCCACTGGTCTCCCCAAGCGCAACGAGGCAAAGACCGGAGCCGACACCACAGCAGCAGGACCCCTGTTCCAGCAGAGGCCATATCCCAGTCCTGGAGCTGTGCTGAGGGCAAACGCAGAGAACACAAGACGACTAGAGGAAGAGGATGATGATGATGACGACTGAGCAGGGGCAGTTTCTGCAAAGCCTTTATGAGTTTTAAAAGGCTTTTGTTAATGTCTTTTCTTACATTCAGGGACATAGTTTCATTTGTAAATACGCCTGGTGTTGTATGTCATACATTTTATAAACATTCGTCATTTTACTTAAGAAAGCGATTTCCTGTTGTTCCCTGCTAAATAAACATTCTGTTTAAAAGTGCATTCAGTGATTTGAAATGTTTTAGGGTAAGAAGTACGTGTTTGATACACTTGAAATGAAGACTGTAATCACAATTTGTCTTTAAAAAGGTATTGTAATTAAAAGTTGTTTGTATTGCTCCATTTCCAGGAGAAAATCTTCAGGCACCTGACAAGTCTTTTGATACACTAATAGCGTATTTTTCTGATGCGATGAGCAAAAAATAATGTAGCATTCATCATACTTGGATAATTTTAGAGTTTTAAAGGTTGCCCTTCAATGGATCGTTTGTCAACATTCTTAAGAACAAATACTATAGTAATTACTTTCTGTACCATAAAGTGTGTTACAGTGCATCTGGAAAGTATTCATAGCGCTTCACTTGACTCTGAAGCATTTTTTATGTTACAGCCTTATTCCAAAATGGATTAAATTCATTTATTTCCTCAAAATCATACACACAATACCCCATAATGACAATGTGAAAAAAGATTTTTTGAAATAGTTGCAAATTTATTAAAAATAAAAAAACCTGAAAAATCACATGTACATAAGTATTCACAGCCTTTGCTCAATACTTTGTTGATGAACCTTTGGCAGCAATTACAGCCTCAAGTCTTGTTGAATATGATGCCACAAGCTTGGCACACCTGTCTTTGGGAATGTTTGCCCATTCCTCCTTGCAGTACCTCTCAAGGTCTATCAGGTTGGATGGGAAGCGATGGTGTACAGCCATTTTCAGATCTCGCCAGAGATGTTCAATAGGATTTAGGTCTGGGCTCTGGCTGGGCCACTCAAGGACATTCACCGAGTTGTTGTAAAGCCACTCCATTGATATTTTGGCGGTGTGCTTTAGGTCATTGTCCTGCTGGAAGCTGAGCCGTCGCCCCAGTCTGAGGTCAAGAGCACTTTGAAGCAGGTTTTCATTCAGGATGTCTCTGTACATTGCTGCATTCATCTTTCCCTCTATCCTGACTAGTCTTCCAGTTCCTGTTGCTGAAAAACATCCCCACAGCATGATGCTGCCACCACCATGCTTCACCGTAGGGATGGTATTAGCCTGGTGATGAGCGGTGCCTGGTTTTTGCATTTACATCTGGCATTTACTCCAAAGAGTTCAATTTTAGTCTCATCAGACCAGAGATTTTTGTTTCAGATGCCTTTTGGCAAATTCCAGGCGGGCTGCTATGTGCCCTTTCCTAAGGAGTGGCTTCCGTCTGGCCACTCTACCATACAGGCCTGATTGGTGGATTGCTGCACAGATGGTTGTCCTTCTGTAAGGTTCTCCTCTCTCCACAGAAGAACGCTGGAGCTCAGACAGAGTGACCATCGGGTTATTGATCACCTCCCTGACTAAGGCCCTTCTCCCTCGATCACTCAGCTTAGATGGCCGGCCAGCTCTAGGAAGAGTCCTGGTGGTTCCAAACATCTTCCACTTACGGATGATAGAGGCCACTGTGCTCATTGGAACTTCCAGAGCAGCAGAAATTTTTCTGTAACCTTTCCCAGCCTTGTACCTCGAGACAATTCCTTTGTCTTCATGCTTGGTTTGTGCTTTGACATGCACTGTCAACCCTGGGACCTTATACAGACAGGTGTATGCCTTTTCAAATCATGTCCAATCAACTGAATTTACCACAGGTGAACTCCAATGAAGCTGCTGAAACATCTCAAGAATGATCAGCGGAGACAGAATGTACCTGAGCTCAATTTAGAGCTTCACGGCAAAGGCTGTGAATACTTATGTACATGTGATTTTTCAGGTTTTTTATTTTTAATATAAATTTTGAGGAAATAAATGAATTTAATCCATTTTGGAACAAGGCTGTAAAAAAATGTGGGAAAAAAAGAAGCGCTATGAATACTTTCCGGATGCATTGCATATTGTGTATACTGTAATTTTATAACTCTTTGTTAATGAATGTTACGGTAAACTGTGGTGGTATTGTAGGATAATATACCCTTAAGTTGTAGAGGTATTCTCTTATCTTTGAATCCACACAGTCTTACGATTATAACAAGAAGAGAAATAATAATAAAGCCATAATGATAGAAAAAAGTAATAATAAAATATAAAAAACAAACAAAAAAAAGATTAAATCAAATCGTTACTTAATAAATAAATGATCAAATAATAATTATATGAATGAACAATAATTATAAATGCTTATATCATCAAATTAATTTAATTGTAAACATTAACATAATAATATAAGAATGAAAATACAAGAACAATTGTTTCCTTGACGCAACAGACGAATCAGAAAATACAAGGATTTTTCAAACTAAATTTTGAGATTGTCATGCTACTCAATGTCGGCAGAGGGCAGTGCAGCATGTGTGTTTTTCAGCTGTTAAGCTCGTGGCGGCCAAAATGAAATGTTAAAAAACGTTTTAGGTTTATAAAAGTCTAGATCTTTTGTATCATATCTGACCCGTTAATTTGATCTTACCAAGATAATAAATGTTTAGTTTAATAACGAAATCTGTGTAGTTTTAAATGATACCATATGGTTATGAAAAAGCCTGATAAACCCACGTTTCTTCAGTTAATCTAATGTTTATTTCGAAATATTAAATTAAAACTGTTATAAGAAATGAAAGTAGTATAATATTACCATTACATTAAATGAATCATTCGAGATTGCATTGCCAAAAACACAGTACAAAGACCTGAAAGTAGACATTTAAAAATGATACCAAAAGACTTTTGAATGCTGAAGTAAAAGAATTAAAACAAACCTATTATAGAAGTACAAACTAATAAAAATATATGCAAAAAGTATAACCTAATAACCTTGTATAATTTGGAAAGTATGTAGAGGCCTTAAAACACCAAATCCAAATATGATCCAGTAACATTTATAGGGGTAAGTGAAGAAGCAAAGGCATATTGATGGAATTTGAACATTTTATTAACAAAAGATGACATGATAGACATTTGTAGGTGGCATGTGTACGTAAACAACAAACTGAGGTCTTTATTGGACAAAAAAAAAAAAAGCCAAAGCAAGTGTTTGGATTCCAATGATCTGGCAGTGAAAGTCCTTTCCACAATTACAAGGGACCAAAATTTTATACCATTTTCTTCCCAGATCTGCAATAGACACTGATGCGAAGATGACCCTAAACTTTCATTTATACAGACAGAAACATGGCACATTTCTATTAGCAACATAACACACTCTTATGCTAACTATATTATGTTGCTTTAAGAACCAATCATGACTCCACATTTGGGTCCGAACTGGCATTTAAAAATACAACACCACAACTGGCAAAATAAATAAGTCTAGGTTGTAAAAATATGATGTGTTGGTCTTTCACGATGAAGGGAAAAGCGTCATTGAAATGTGTGTCGTATCATCTGATTGGCTGCTCAGTGATCTGTCCCGCCCACATAATGACAGATGGTGTCATAGTCGAGAGTGAACACCCGTTCCTCGTATCGATCCAGCTGAACCATCGCTCGACACTTCTCTCTGTCCCGCTTCAGGATGCGGCCCACCTGCACGACAACAGACATATTAGGATTCGACAGCAAAAATTGAACAGATTCGATTGAAGATACAAATTAAAAAGCAAATAAAGACTTCTGTGATTGTGATTGCAAATGAATGGATTATGAATATATGTTAAATAAAATAGATAAATAAAAGATAAACAACTTGGGGCTCCGTACTAGATTTTTCTCGCCGTCTACATGGGCAGCAACTTTTTAAAAGGCACGCTAGGTGCTAAGCTAATGATCCAATACTCTAAGGATGAAAATTTATGGTTGAAGGAAATGTTTCATTTTAATTAGGTGGAATTATTTTTAGCAGTGAATGAAATGTTTATTTACGGTCTTCGATTGTTGCAGTGTATCATGGGATTGGCTCGTTCATTGAGTAAATGTATGTAAATGTCAGGCTGCCCTACTTTGGCCCAAATGTTGTATATGTGAGCTTGTTTTAGCATTTATAGTATATTACTTAGACTCAGACTTACTTTATTTATAAAGCCCAATATAACGACAGTTGTTGACGATTGTGCTGTACACAAATTGTGTTAAAAATGATCAAATAAGATCAAAGGAATAAAACAACATACAATACATAAAACACGAAACAGAAAACAGCACGCTCAGATAACTCGGGTATTAAAAGCCTTTTCTAGAAGGTGAAGTTTCAGTTTCCCCTTGAACACGATTTCTGTAGAGACTATTCTAATAGAGAGAGGTAGACCGTTCCACAATTTGGGGTCCACAATGGAAAACGCCTGGTCTCCCTTTTTCTTGAATTTTGATTTGGGAACTTTTAACAATTTCTGACTTGATGACCTTAAACATCTAGCAGATAGGTTAACAGGCACAAGTTCAGATAGATAAGAAGGTGCCAGACCATTTAAAACCTTTAATACAAAGAGTAAAATTGTAAACTCTATTCTAAAACATACCGGCAACCAGTGCAGAGAGAGTAAGATGGGGTAATGTGCTCAAATTTACGAGTGCCAGTAAAGAAGTCTAGCAGCTGCGTTTTGGACCACTTGTAGGCGATTTATATAGGATTGGCCAATACCTGTATGAATTGAGTTGCAGTAGTCCAAACGTGAAGATATAAATGCATGTATTACTCTCTCGAATTCAGCAGGGGTTAAAAAGCCTTTGACTTTGGCCAGTAATCTCAACTGAAATAAGCATGATTTAACTACTACATTTAAATGAAATTGCTTATCAAATAGCAGGACAGAGTCAAAGAAGATACAGATGGCCTACATAATCAGATAAACTGCCTATCATTTGATCACAGTATTTCTTAATCATTTGAAAAAAGGAAAATATAAAAAATAAAAGATAAATAAAAGAAATCTATAAAAGAAATATATAAAAAATGTATTTCATTTAGTTTATTCAGTTACAGAAGTTATTTTATTTAAATAAAAATAAATAAAATCCTTTTAGATAAAGTTGTAGTAATTCAAGTATTTTACATATTCTAATTTGTGTGTTTTTTTTTAACGCATTTCATTTTTCTTGTCAATAATACTAATTATTTGAAATAGTTTTAGTTAACAATAACAAGAATGGGTACTGTTATTACTATTATTGTATATGTGGGTCAATAATGAGGCATCTCATTTTATGGTGACACAATTCTAACCTAACTTTATGTTTTTAAGTACATTAAAGGCAGGTCAAGTTTCTAAATTTATGTTTCAAATATTGTTTGTGAAAATAAAATGAAATAATGTTTTATTGTCATTTAGTGTAACATTCATCTAAAAAAATATTCTACTGATCTGCATTTATTAAAATTCATAAAAGAACATGATCATACTAAAATCAGTTATATTTTAAATAACTGAAAACATGCTGATAAACGTGTAATGTGTAGTTTAAAGCATAGTGACAAAGTATAACGATTACAAATGGTAATAAATTAGCATGTCAAGGCTGTCTTTTTATATGTCATCAAACTATTATTATTATTAATATTAAAAGTATTTTTTAAACCATGGTAAAAAACTATTTCAGTGCAACTTCATTTTAAAAGGCACCTATCGTGCAAAATCAACTTTTGGCAGCTGTTTGGACATTCGTGTTTAGTGTAGTGTGCATACAGCCATATTGGAGTGATATAAACAAACACCAGTCCATTTTTCGAAATATCTTAACATTAAACCAGGATTCAAATCTCATAGATAGTTTTTCTTCTTTCCCCAATGATGTTTAATAGAGCAAGGAATTCTTCACAGTATTTCCTATAATATGTTTTTCAGGCGAAAGTTTTATTTGTTTTATTTCAGCTAGAATAAAAGCAGCTTTTATTTTTTTAAAACCATTTTGAAGTCAATATTATTAGCCCCCTTAAGCAATCTTTTTTTCGATTGTCTACAGAACAAACCATTGTTATACAGACCTAATTACCCTAACTTGCCTAATTAACCTAGTTAAGCCTTTAAATGTCACTTTAAGCTGAATACTAGTCTCTTGAAAAATATCCAGTAAAATATTATGTACTGTCATCATGACAAAGATAAAAGAAATCACTTATTAGAAATGAGTTATTAAAATTATTATGCTTAGAAATGTGCTGAAAAAAATCTTCCCAGAAATTGGGAAAAAATATACAGGGGGGCTAATAATTCTGACAACTGTATATATAATATATAATAAAATATCCATGTTTTTTGGGGGAAACCATTTAAAGCTGAATAACACTTTCATAGTTTTGATCCTTGAATAACTCTTTTTGTCTTTGACCCATATAACAGTTTGATGTCTATGATGCTCGTTACCCTAAGTAGCCCAGCAGGGTTTATACAGAGGCAAGCTGTAACTACACTAGCAGATGAATCCATTTACCTGTCCTCTGTGTTCTCCCAGAACCACCATTATATAGTCAGAGTCGTTCTTGGGTACAATCGTCTCCAGCATTTTCTGTCTAATATCTGAAACAGACGACACAGAGATGAAGACACTTGGCTGAATATCCTCTATTAAATGTCTGTAATAATAGTCATGTTGATAAACGCAGTACCATCCAGCAGTCTGCCCTCTTCTGTACGACAAACACATGTGTGAGGAGACAGGACGTCCTCGATTCTCATCTGAACGAAAATTAAAACATTGTAGTAATTAGTGTGAACTTAGATATACATATATAAAAGGAGAAAAAGGTTACACTTTGCAATAAGCTTTCATTAGTTAATGTATTTACTAACATGAACAACACTTGTAAGCATTTATTAATCACAATACAACAATTATTAATGCATTATTAAAATCCAAATTCTTGCTTGTTAGCATTAATGCACGTTAATGTGAACTAACAATGAACAACTTTATTTCCATTAACTAACATGAACAAACATTAATAAATACTGTAATAAATGTATTGTTAATTGTTTACATTAGTAAATACATTAACAGGTACTAATACAACCTTATGCTAAAGATAATGTCGTTTTTTAAGTTTTTTGGTAACACTTTGCAATATTTATGAAAATAAAAACATACACTTTTTCCACTCAAAACAAAACAAAACAAAAAACAAAACAAAACAAAAAACGAACCCAAAAGAAAATAAGCTATAAAAGGATGATATGGGGGGAAATAAAAATTAAATCTACCTTCAAAAAAAAAAATCTATAAAAATCAGTTCTTATGAATAAAATCAACCTAAACAGCAATAAGATTTAAGTAACATTCTCCATTATCACTTGCAAAAGCACCTGTTTAAAGAAAGCTCTATATTATATTACACAGTGGTCTAAATATAAAAAAAAAAAAACATGACAAATTTCATACTGTATTGTTGCAGAAAAGAAATATGAAAAGTGAAAGCCAACGTTTAAAAAAAAAAAGTCTCTTAATTGCAACAACAAAATTACAAAAATGCTAAATATTTCTGAGCTAAAATGTTCACATTCAATTTTAGGGGTCAACTCAAAACAACTTTAATTACAACAACAGTAGACTATTATTGCCAGTAAATGTTTCATATAAACAAAGAAATTAATAACGGCCTAATGCTTGAATTCTGTTTTAATTCCACTGATCTGGAATTGATGGCATGATCTCAGATATTAAAAATTATTCTAATGCTGTGTTCACACCAGACGTGGATGAAGAGTTAAGAGAGAGCGATTTACAAGTTAAGTCATTCATGGAAAAATGTGAAAGACATCATGTGGTGCAGTTCACACAA
>CAIGQV010017835.1:2096236-2133179 GCA_903798115.1 Danio jaintianensis | reverse complement strand
GTAAAGTACCTTAGAGTTGTAGTATTTGCCTCCTTTGAAAGCTTTATCAATGAAGCGCACACGGAGGTCCCTCTGGAGCCATGATGGAGCCGGTGGAGAAGAGCGAGACTCCTTCGCTGGCGGAGGCTTCTCTCTGGGAGGAACAGTCACAATTTGTGCAGTTAAACACAGGCTCATTCAAATATACATCTAATCTGATATGTTCTTGAGTGTCTGCGTTACCTGTCTGTGCTTGATTCTCTGTGTTTTCTTTTCTTCTGGTCTCTGTCTTTCTCTCGACTTCTATCTGCCTTTCCTCTCTCATCCTTGCCGTTTAACCTCTGCTCTTGTTCCCTCTTCTGTTCCCGCTCTTTTTCTCTCTCCTTGTCCTTGTGTGCTTTACTAAGACGACCTGGAAGACAGAACAAAAAAAAAATTGAATATGTCAAGGCACATATAATGGAAGTGAATAAGGCCAATTATAGTAGAAATGTGAAACTTTTTTTGTAAAGCTTTTTAAATCAAAATTGTACAGCTGTCCTGCCGTTTACAGCAACACTGGGTATAACTTTATTAAAAACAAAATGATTAGTATTTTTTATTTACTTATTTAACCAGGAAAGTCCCACTGAGATATAATATCTCTTCTACTAGGGGAGTCCTGGTCAAGACAGGCAGCACAGGACAGAGTTACAGAAAAATACATATCACAACACATAGACACACAGAAAAATAATACAAAACATAATCAATTATTAAAATATGTGCACTGTTCTAAATAGACATACTTTAAAATAATGTAAATGATTTTAAATAAGCTAAAATAAGCATTTCACTGCATATTGTACTGTGTATGACTGTATATGAAAAATTTTATTAGAATATGTAAATCATTTAAATTATACAGTTTGTAAGTATAATTTTGTAACAGTGTTTTATTATTTTTGTATTTCCCCTTTCACTTGCAATTGTATATTCTTTTTTTCTCTGAGAAAGAGAAATAACAGAACACCATGGAACAAACGTTTGGATTTTGGTGTTTGTACCAAATAAAATAGACCAGGTTTTTTTTTTTTTTAACATATAAATATAAAATATAAAATATATTTTTTACATGACCTATGGAAACCGTAAATGCAAAACTAAAAGCTAAATTTTATACAAGCAACTATAAAACTAGCACAATAAATTAGTATGTGATGATGTCACTCCAGACCACACGGCTTCTGCTTACAGAAAAATAAAGAATTGCTGATGATGTTTTAGCTTTAAACAGTTGAACCCAGACAGCTAGTTTTCCCACAAGCTCAAATTTCCCTTTACACAGTAAAGCCAGCTTTCAGTCTGTCTTCTCAACTGTTCTCAGTCAATCTAAAAACACTGTGAAATCAAAACTGAGCACAATTCATCAGTGTGTTAACAATATTAGTTAATAATATTAGAACTCATTTTAAAACTCCAGAGAAATCGTCACAAACAAATAACTTAATTTCCCATTATAATCTAAATAAGAATATTTAATAGAAAACCCATGACTGATTTGTAAATACAATACAGCTGGAAAATCAAGGCTAGAAATACTGAATCCACTCATTTATAGTGACATGACAGTGTTCAAGTTGTACACAAAGTTTAGATGAAGATTTAAGTATAGACTTACTGAGGTCTTTGCTGTATTTGTCATATTCTTTGCGTGTGACTAGTTTAATGGAGTGCTGAATGATGGTCACGGTCTTGCCGCCAATGGCGAGTTTGACTACAACTCTGCCGTTATCTGGATCCACTCCCTCTATCTGCCAAAGAATAAGAAGGGTGAGGAAAAGAAATGGGCCAAAAATAATTTTAAAAAAGTAAAAACAGTAAAACAAATTGATAATAAAACAGCATTCATTCTATATTTTCGAGGCCAAAGTTACATTATTTATTAACAGTTCATAATGTAAAAAAAAAAAACACGAAAAAAAACAACATAAAATAAGATGTCCCATTTTGGTGTTTGTATCAAATGAAATAGACCAGTTATTTTATTTACATAAAACTATTTTAAAACCAAAATAAAAGTGTAATTTTCAAATAACTTTTAGTGTAGCTTAGGTTTATTCTATGACGACATTTTAGTGTCAAGTAAAAAAAAAAAAAAAAGACTACAAGATTAAAGTCGATAAAGATAAAAGTGAATAAAGTTAAAATATTATGATAACAAAAGTCAATGGCAAAAATTTTTAAGGCTTATTAAGCAATAAGAACATTCAGAATTCAGTTTATTCTCCTAATATTTCAACCTGATTTTTGTAAAATTCAGACTTTATTGTAGAAACAATATGACTTTAATCTCAATTTTAGCTTATTAAATTGTTTAACTTGACACTAAATTGCTGTCATATAATTCTGAACTATAATTGTTATTTTTTATATAAATAAAAAATATATAATTATTATAATTATATAATTATAAATATAATTATTATACACAGTTTTATTGTAATATTAATGATTAAAAAACATTTTGCTGACAAATGGGTAAAGCCTTGTAGTCTAAAGGATATGGGCTAAGAATAAATATATTCCTTAAGGAGAGTGTTCCTTAAATAAAAGTCTCAATATGTCAAATAATAATTGTTCTAAATAATTCTGAAAAGATGTTTTGGGAAAAGCTATTGTTCCACTAAATGACACTTTAATGGGTGTCTTCTGTAAATCATGATAAAATGTATAATGGTCATTAGTTCATAATAGTTTTTCCTAAGCAGCGAATAATAAAAAAAGAAATGTTTTAATGTCTAAAAAAAAAATAATAATAAATAAACAAATTGCATAAATAGTTGCACAACATTTTCATTGTTATACTTGGAACCACCATTTGTCTTAGACCCACATATAATAATTATTATATTTTCATTTAACAATTTGAAAAAAACTATTTGACAAAAACCAAATCTGATCTAAAAATATACCATCTTAAAACATTAAAACACTCAACAGAAGGGGGAGCGAACAACTACGAGTCAACAACCAAACTTGACAATCTTAAAATCCATATTTTTATTTATTTTTTGGTCACACTTTATTTTAATGTACAAATCACGCTATTAACAAACCCTTAGTAAAGATTTTTAGCTCAATAAACTAATAATTAACTGCTTATAAATAAGGAAGTAGTAGTAATAGTAAGGAAGTAGTTGGGTTTAGGTTTTTAGGTATACATTAGGGATGTAAAATAAGATCATACTTTTAAGTGATAATAAATATTAATATCATAATAACAGGCATGCAATAAGCCAGTAGTAAATGGTTTACTAAACTACAGTGTTACCTATTTCTTTTAATATTTGAGATATTTTATTAAAGTTTTGGTAGATAAATAATCTGACACTTTTTTTCTGATATCTCCGATATTTCCATTCATAATAATTAATATGCCTTTAAGGTCTCCATCTTATGTAATTCAGCATTCGTGCGTGCGTCCGCTGGTTCACCTTTACTGTCACACAAGTGTATCTGGATGAAAGTAAACTGCACTCACCTTGCCGTACAGGTCTTTATGTGCTCCTGCCAGAACCTGCACACATCCTCCAGGCCCCAGAACCAGAGCCTCCTCCTCTTTCCCCTTCTCATCTCCAGGTTTAGGTGGTCTCTTGGGGACCCCGGGCTCCAGGTCTTTAATGGCAGAGCGATCAGCACCCAAACCCAACCCTTTAGGCCTCAACTGATGCTCTATGGGCTTCACATCTCTAACAGGATAACACACAAAAGACAAATCTATTTTTGAAACAAGTTGATTAAAAACACAGTTAACAATATGGTAAAACTTTGAATTCATTTTAAATAACTATTTTCTATTGTATTACAGTTTAATATAGTGAGTTGGTAATATAGTGAGAATGTCCAAGTGGCATCTGATATTTTCTTCTAAAATCAGCATTTTTCTCACCTGCAATGTTTATGTTCAGTTATTAACATTAAAGGCAATGAAAATAACGTATGAATTGACAAAAAAGTGAAATTACTCGACCTACACATAGGAGGCTGAGAAAAATGCTCATTTGTGGAGAAAGTGTCAGCTGGCCCTTAGAGGTGTTTGCATCTGAGCTCACCATATGTAATCTATTTTTGTTTTGATGGCCAAGCTTAATTTTCATCCGGCATTACTCCAGTCTTTAGTGTTTTGCATAATCTTTCAGAATCCATTTTAATATTTTCATTAGGGTTGTGAAGAGGTATTGACATGTTTGGAAACTTTCCATGGAAACTTTATTAGGGACTTTTAAAAAAAATATTTTGCAAGTTGGAAACCTAACATGATTTAATAGGAATCATCTGGATATTTAGGAGACACTACCATATGAATCATATGATTATAAGCTGACATTGCAAACTAATATGAATTTTAAAAATTACACGTATAATAAAATAAACAGAATTAATGAACTACTTGTAGAATTAAGTAAACTATTTTTTGGAACCTTTTTTTTTTAACATTTATAACTTATACAAATATTTAATCAATTTTTTTTTTATTCATTGATGAAAATTAGTAAATTTAGTAAAAGTAAATTGTTTTAAATTAAATATTTGTATTTATTTATTCATTTATTCATTTTCAACCACTTTTCCGGGGCCAGGTCGCGGGGGCAGCAGTCCTAGGAGAGAACCCCAGACTTCCCTCTCCCCAGACACTTCCTCCAGCTCCTCCGGGGGGATCCCGAGGTATTCCCAGGCCAGCCGAGAGACATAGTCACTGCAGCGTGTCCTGGGTCTTCCCCGAGGCCTTCTCCCGGTGGGACATGCCTGGAACACCTCCCTAGGTAGGCGTCCAGGAGGCATCTGAAACAGATGCCCGACCCACCTCAGCTGACTTCTCTCGATTTGGAGGAGCAGCGGCTCTACTCCGAGCTCCTTCCGGGTGACAGAGCTCCTCACCCTATCTATAGGGGTGCGCGCCCTGCCACCCTTCGAAGTAAACTCATTTCGACCACTTGTATCCGAGATCTTGTCCTTTCGGTCATGACCCAAAGCTCATGACCATAGGTGAGAGTAGGAACGTAGATTGACCGGTAAATCGAGAGCTTTGCCTTTCGGCTCAGCTCCTTCTTCACCACAACAGACCGGTACATCGACCGCATTACTGCTGCCGCTGCACCAATCCGCCTGTCAATCTCACGTTCCATCTTTCCCTCACTCGTGAACAAAACCCCAAGATACTTGAACTCCTCCACCTGGGGTAAGGACTTTCCTCCAACCTGGAGATGGCAAACCACCTTTTTCCGGTGGAGCACCATGGCCTCGGACTTGGAGGTGCTGATTCTCATCCCAGCCGTGCCACACTCGGCAGCAAACCGCTCCAGTGCATGCTGAAGGTCCATGTTCGATGAAGCCAACAGAACAAAATCGTCTGCGAATAACAGAGATGAAATCCTGTGGCCCCCGAACCGGACCCCCTCCAGCCCAAGGCTGCGCTTTGAAATTCTGTCCATATAAATTATGAAGAGAATTGGTGACAAAGGGCAGCCCTGCCGGAGTCCAACATGCACTGGAAACAAGTCTGACTTATTGCCGGCAATGCGAACCAAACTCCTACTCTTTTAAGGGCTGTCTCATCCCTGTATGTACAGAGCGCCTCTGACCCCATACTCCCAGTATTTATTTATTAAATATTTTATTTATTTATTATTTATTTATTTTTATTTATTGATTGAATTTAGTAAAAGTAAGGTTTTTTTGGATGAAATATTTATATATATTATTTATCATATATTTATTTAAAACATGTTTTCTTTTTTTTATTTATTGACTGAATTGTCAATTAAGTAAAAGTAAATCGTTTTGAATGAAATGGTTTTTATTTATTATTATATATATATATATATTTTTTTTTTACTTATTATTATTTATTTATGGAATTTATTGACAGCATTTATTAAAAATAAACCCTTTTTAACTAAGTATTTATCACTTCTTTTTTTAATCCTTGCCGGAATAAAATTATTTTTTTCTTACAAAAAAGAAAGCTAAAAAAGTTTTAAAGTTTTAAAAAAAGATGCATTTTAAGTAAACGTTTCATGTATCAAAAAATCATGAAGAAGCATCATGTTGTTAAAAATATTATACTTATTAATAAACAATAGTTTCCAAAATTGATAATAAAAAATATATTTATTACAAGGACTTCAGTTAGACCATGTGATTGAAAAATGAAGTAATGATGATAAAAATTAAGCTTCACAACTTTGCATTACAGAAAATCATTCTTCATAAAATATATAAAAACACTCCATTGCAATAATATTTTACAAAGTAACAGGTTTAAAATAAAATGGTTTACAAATAAAACCATATAAATGTGTTCACTGTTATTTTTGATTCATTCACACCATCCTTGTTGAAAAAAGGTTATTATTTTCTTTAAAAAAATAAAACATTAGAAATATTTTGACTCTATCGATAATAATAAACCACAAGCGATCGCATTCTCCTTCACACACACACAGCAGCCTCGGCCCCTCATAAAGAGCATCCTGTGTGTTTCTCCATGTTCATACGGGTGGACAGATGGGCTCGTAAGTACAAAAGATTAAAAAGTGTGTGGCCAGTCTGTGCCAAAGATTCCCTTCGCCGGTCTAAAATAATTCTTCATTGCATTTGACATCAAATCATAATCTCGTGTCATTAATGTCTTAAAGCCAGAACAGTAATCCCAACACAGGGAGACACATGAGTGAAAAAAAGACTTGCAGAGAGCCAAACATCACATGCGTTAGAAAACACGTATCATTCAAAACAGTGAGAAAATGATAAAGACACTGAAGAGGGCGAAAATGAAATATGATAAAGCGCAACAGACATCAGAGGCATGAACATATGGTCAGTCAGGTTATTTATAATGCTGGACATACTGTTATAGGTAATATTTTATTACAATTTTTTTAAATGATAAATAATAATAATAATAATCCTCACCATAATCACAGAAATAATATTACTAATAATCATAGAAATAATAATAATAATAAAAATATCAGACAATAATAAAAAAAATAATAATAATAATAACCACACATTTAAAAATTAATTAAAAATTACAAATAATAATAATAATAAATCATCATCATAATCACAGAAATAATAATAATAATCATCATAGAAATAATAATAATAATAATAATAATAATAATAATAATAATAATAACAATCATATAAATAACAATAAATAACGAGTGTAGATAAACATGACTAAATAAAAACTACAATTTAATAAAATAGTGGCAATAAAAAAATGTTATAGTTGACTAAATTTAAAACCATGAAACTAAAACGAGTAGGTATTTGTAATAAAGAGTAAAATAAATAACTATAAATCTTATCCTATTTCAGTTAATTGCCAAAAAAGACATATTATATTTCCCATTTTGATTTACTTAATATAAAATAAAAAAAATTATAAACTAAGTTAATTTTATTAATCAATATTAATAATTACAACTTCAGATTTTAATAATGTTTAAGTAAACTTGGCCCATCACGATAAATAATTTTTGTTGTGATATAGTCACAGATATTATGCGAAAAGTAATATTAGTGTCATTTTAAGACCAATTTATGCCACTGTTTACACAATGATCATATAAAAGGATTAAAAAAAAAAAACACTTTCAAGGGACAAAAAAATACATTGAAATGTCCTTGTAAAATGGCTTTTAAGTCTGTGTGAATTGGAAGTTGCTGAGACTTTTATTTCAGTATGTTGTACGTCCAAATGAATGGAAATGGTCAATGGTAAGAGGAGCGTGGTTAAGAATATTGTGACTGAAGCCGGCAATCAGAGGTCAACAGAGAAGTTATATGTTATAAAGTTATATATGTTAAAAGAAAATGAAACATGTATAATATATTATAATATAATAATTATTTATATAATATAATATAATATAATATAATATAATAAAATATAATATAATATAATATAATATAATAACTATCATGATGGGTATGACTAGCTATTGGACTTTAACACAGGCTTTGAGAACATCTGAATATTCTGAGAGTCATTTAGTAAAAAGAAATGCATATAAAAAAGCACTAACTAAACTAAAACGTCAAATAAAGCAGCTAACATTTCCATCTCTGCTCAGGCCCTTACTGTTTAAATGTGCGTCCGATTCCTTCTTCCTGCTTCCAGCCCATTCCCTTCAGCATGGCCAATCCATAAGCCTCCACGGGCACACGCTCATAGTCGGCCTCTGTGGACTGAATGAGAACAGAAATCAGCTCTATATTCACCACACATCTCCAACATATCCACTGAGAAATCAAACACAAGCCTCCATACACAGACTTACACACAAACCAGAAACAAAACCACACAACAAAACACCAATTAGAAACACACGCACGCACGCACGCACGCACGCAGTTTTAGTTATAGGAAACAATGAATTGTCGACAGTCATTTTAATCAATATACCTTATTAAATGTCAATTATGAAAGGATGTCATTAAAGGAACACTCCACCTTTTTTTGAAAAAGGCTCATTTTACAAGTGTCCTAGAGTTAAAGGGGACCTATTATGCAAAAATCACTTTTACAAGGGGTTTAAACACAGTTGTGTGGCAACAGTGTGTGAATATAGGCAGCCTCTAATGGTAAAAATGTATTCATTATATTTTTTATAATCACACTTCATAAAAACAGTCTGTAGAAACACTTTGATTGACATTGAGTACGTTTACATGGACACCAATAATCCGATTTTAATGCGATTAAGACAATACCATGTAAACAGCAATTTTGATTAATTTAATCAGATTAAGGTCATAATTGAACTAAACAGAAATCGGATTAAGACATGTGGAGTATGCCGATTTTAAACGCATTATTGACGTGCAATACAGACATGTAAACACCTTAATCAAACTATTACCGTCATGTAGGATTTAGTTTGACACTATTCCCTGCACCTACCGAGTTAGTGAAGGACCACAGACACTTGCATCGCGAAATGCAGAGTTTTTTTCCCATACGGCGTGCGGTATCAAATTCCATTAAAACAACACTATTCCAGCAGTTCATACTCACATCCAATATCACCTTTGTCACAGTGACATTCATGAAATGTTCCTGAATGAAAGTGAAAGTGCCAAACTGCAGTTAAAGTCGACAAATTAAAAATGAAACACCCGAAATTACATGAAACTCCGGAGGAAATGTGGATATGTGATGCAATGACGTTAATCGAATTATGTGCTATAACATGTAAAACGGGATCATGAAAGGAACATTCAAAAAGCAACTCATGTAAACACCTTAATCATATTATTGTCTTACTCGGATTAAGGCAAATAATTTGATTACTGATGACCGTGTAAACGTAGTCATTGTCCCTTTGTACATGTCATTGGAGGGAGAAAGTCCTGCTCATTAGTGATGATCTCTCGTTCAGAAGCATTAACAGCCCTGAGTGAGAAGCAGCCATCCACCATTAGAGTTTTAAATGGTAAGACAGAGGCTGTTTCTCAATAAGCGTTTTTCAGCGATCTTGTGTCCTCGTGTTCTCATGTAACGTCATCATCAACTGCCAAAGTTCAGTTCCAAAACTCAAGACCGCAAGAACGGAGAACGCATGAAAGTTCCCGGATGTGTTCTTTGCATCGAGGATGCACCGATGCAGACTTAAGCACCGAACTCGCTCTAGAAGTCCCAGAAGTCATTGCGACTGAATAAAGGAGGTGGGAACCGCAGCATTTTATATAGATTTATTATTAAAGTTCAGAGATATAACTTATTTGTCACAGGAGTTTCCCTAAATGAAACGGTAAGAGTAAACATTAACATGAAAATATTAATAAATGCATAAACACATTAAGGGTAATTATTTGCTGAAATTCGTATTAAAATCTGTTTTATTTGTATTGTGCAAAGTATATTTGTAAGGTTTTTGTGCAAGTTATATATTGAAAAGGAAAAAAATAATAATAATAAATCATTGTATGAATGCTGTTATGTTTAAATAATTTTCCATTAAAAATGCATGAAGGTCACGTGACCATCAGGAAGAACGCAGCATCTAATTTTTCAGAGAACGCGTTCTGTTCTTCCGAGGTGACATGGCAAGACCGGTCTTCACAAGAACACAAGTCCGTTCTCTGCGTTCTTGGAATTAAGAAACAGCCAGAGGCATTTGTAGCTCCACCTTCTTTTGAAAAGAGGGCTGGGAGCACAATCTCATTTGAATTTAAAGCAACAAGTCACCAAAATGGCACAGTTTGTATCAAAGCCTAAAAGGGGCAGTTTCAGAGCGTTATGAAAAAATATTTGTGTGGTATTTTGAGCTGAAACTTCACATACACACTCTACGGACAACAGAGACTTAATAGGCAGAAGAGGTCCACTTTAAACGGTTGACTTGAACCATTTTTTAATCCATTCAAATTATTTTTTGTTCTGGCTGAGTCACTTTTAGCATAGCTTAATGTATTGAATCGCATTTGACCATTAGCATTCTGTAAAAAAAAAAAAAAGTTTTGATAATTTTTCTATTTAAAGCTTGAGTCTTCTGTGGTAACATCGTGTAATAAATCGTGTAAATAATTGTAAAATAATCCTGTTTTTAAAAATTACTATTTTCTAGGCCAATATTCCTAGGAACTATACTCTCATTCTGGTGTAATAGTCAAGAAACTCTGCTGCTGTACCATGGCTGCACCAGGCAGAATGATATTAAAGTGTATGAGAATGGGCTGCTTTCAGAGGGTGCCTTAAAACTTATCAACACTCCTTTTTGAATTTGTTTTAACAAAATGCAAATGGTCAAATCTGATTCAATTCATTATTCTAAGCTAAGCTAAAAGTGACCCCACCAGAACAAGAAACTTTAACTGAAAACAAACAGGAAGTGCATTTTCAGATTTCCACTAAAGATTAGAAGATTAGATTAGATTTTCTGTTTACCACAAAACTGGCAATGTGTGCTAATAAATATCATATGGTTAGTTTTGATTTATTGGGGACTTTAAGTGTGATTTGCACATCCTGCCAGTGACAATGTGCCTCTGAAGTAGAAACATCTTGCATTATTAAGGTTAACGATATATAGATTAATTGATCATTCATTTAAACAACAATTGATTAGAGGGATTTATGGAAATAGCCATCTCTAGTTAAAGCCTAATCAAGCTGTATAGCTAGCACTCTCACAACAAGCTACAAGTGATGGACTTGCACTGCAGGAGAAAATGACACTGGAGGTGTGAGGAAGAGAGAGAAAGAGAGAGAGTTTATGCAGAGTAAGCTGTTTGGATGCAGCAGGAGAGTTCTTCATCACTCATTTCATTAGGACACACCCTTATCCAACACACACACACACACAGTCTCAATGTAACAAGAGCAGTGCATGTGCAGTGACCTTGAACTGCCCTGTGCTGACACCACATTTGGCACCATTACCGGACAACAGCTTGGGCAGAATATACACTGACAGAACACTAATGAGTTTTAATTAAATATACTTCACAACTCTACATCTAATTGCATTAGCAAGCCTCAGCATGACCGAATGCACTGGTGTCGGCCAGATTTGCAATTCATTTGAACCTGAAAGAGAACCGCATCTGTATATAGAATCAATCACAGACACGAGCCAGCGCAAAGTGCTGCAGTACCAATATTAGACACTGCTCTTGTAAAACAGCTAGCATACTAACACTGGACTAAATTGGCTTCTGATTAACATGGTAGCATTTTAAAAACAAAGTTGAATTATAGTTCAAAAAGCTTAATTACATTTCTAAAATATTATACATTTCGTTTATAAGACGTTTCATTTTAGTCACAGTTTTAAATTAAATTTACAAAAGTGATTTCTTTTATAAAGATCAAAAGCTATTTAAATATAAGTATCTGTATTAATGTTTTAAATAACTCCTGACATATAATTTTAATACATATATTAAGGAATAAATGATCAAACTAAGGCGACGCGGTGGCGCAGTGGGTAGCACGTTCGCCTCACAGCAAGAAGGTCGCTGGTTCGAGCCTCGGCTGGGTCAGTTGGCATTTCTGTGTGGAGTTTGCATGTTCTCCCCGTGTTCGCGTGGGTTTCCTCCGGGTGCTCCGGTTTCCCCCACAAGTCCAAAGACATGCGGTATAGGTGAATTGGGTAAAACTAAAAAATTGTCCGTAGTGTATGAGTGTGAATGGGTGTGTATGGATGTTTCCCAGAGATGGGTTGTGGCTGGAAGGGCATCCGCTGCGTAAAACATATGCTGGATAAGTTGGTGGTTCATCCCGCTGTGGCGACCCCAGATTAATAAAGGGACTAAGCCGAAAAGAAAATGAATGAATGAATGAATGATCAAACTAAATTTTAAATAATACATAGATACCTGTAAACCTTAAAGATTTAAGACTATTTAAAATTAATAAGATCTACAGTTGCCATCAGAATTATTAAACTTTTTTTAAAGATTTTTTTTCTTTTTTAAATATTTCCCAAATGATGTTTAACAGAGCAAGGACATTTTTACAGTATGTCTGATAATATTTTTTCTTCTGGAGAAAGTCTTATTTGTTTTATTTGGGCTAGAATAAAAGCAGTTTTAATAAAATAAAATAAATCATTTTAAGGTCAAAATTCTAAGCCCCTTTAAGCTATATTTTTTTCGATAGTCTACAGAACAAACCATCGTTATACAATAACTCGCCTAATTACCCTATCCTGCCTAGTTAACCTAATTAACCTAGTTAAGCCTTTAAAATGTCACTTTAAGCTATATAGAAGTGTCTTGAAAAATATTTAATAAAATATTATTTACAATCATCATGGCAAAGATAAAATAAATCAGTTATTAGAAATGAGTTATTAAAACTATTATGTTTTGGAAATGTGTTGAAAAAATCTTCTCTCCGTTAAACAGAAATTGGGGAAAAAAATAAACAGGGGGGCTAATAATTCAGGGGGTTTAATAATTCTGATTGCAACTGTATATAAAAATAAAAATCCATTTCTCAGGCAAATATCAAGCATTTTGAGGAATCTGTGTGATGATCAGGAGAGTGAAAATGGTCCACACACAGATTTTGCATGCGTTCATATTGGCCACATGAAGCTGCTGCACTGGCCAAAAGAAAGCGGTTTCAAACATCAAGAATGGAGATATTTTTTATTTTCTTCATTTTTGTTTTTGCCTTAATTTCTCTGTGACCACATCAACAAACATATACGTATGCTGTTAACAAAGTTTGGGGACATACATATCGTTATAAAAGTTCTGCTGGTAAACGTAAACTTCTTAAAATGTAAAAAGAAAAAAAAAAAAAGGTTTCCACAAAAATACTAAGCAACGTTTTCAAAACTGATAACTAGAAAGGTTTGTTGAGGATCCAAATAAGCATATTAAAATAATTTCTGAAGGATCAAGTGATACTGTAAACTGGAGTATTGTATGCTAAAAATCCAGCTCATTAAAATCATCAGTAATTTTAAAGTATATTAAAATAATATTGCTTTAAATATTGCTGTTTTAGTGGATTTTTTTTTATTAAGTAATGTATTTTGAATGAACAGTGAATTGTAGATGACAAATACTTCACAATTTTTTTTTTTTGTTGTATTACATTATATCAGCAGAATATTTTGGTTTTGTTAAACAACTCTCAATAAAAAAACTTATGGCTATAAAATCAGTAGCTAAACAGTGGCTGATGCTGTTAGGTGTTTGAACTCCATTCTTTTTAAGCTAATAAAACTATACCAAATACTCCCAAATACTCAATACGTAGTCATTTTTTTTATTTTTGAGTCATTAGTGTTGCAAATTTCTCACAGAACATTAAATCTGTATGATTGTGACTAATGCCAGAGTTATACCCTTTTACACATTCAATTATTTCCACACATGAATCTACAGTCTAAATAAAAATGGATGCAGCTTTACAAGATTTGTCCATTATCCATACTTTTTGATAAATGCAACACTAAAAATACGTCCTATAAAGAAAAAACTACATGTGCGGGATTCTCAGCAGGAAATGCACTTAGGAGAAGTATTTGCAAGAAAACTTCAAATGTTACATAATTTAATAATGTGTAACACACAAAACCTTCATGCTGAGAAGCGACATGGAGGACAGACTACTTTCTAGACTAAAAAAAAAAAAGAAGAGGCTAAATGCATTGCGTCTAACATGCAGCAAAACGTACCGACTCCGGTCGCAGATCAACACTGACTTTATCTCCATCTTCAAAGCCATCTGGGACCTGGTTCTGCATGAGAAGAGGAATGGCAAAGTTTGGATCCGACTGCGGTCCATTCTTCCATCTGTCCTGGTACTTTTGAGACTCTGTAATTGATGGTATGTCAACAGAACAACATTAATACACTATTTTTCATTTAGCATGTGCTTTCTTTTACAAATCTAAAAGACTTAAGAGAACAGATTCCACTTAAGATTCCTCGTTAGCTTACTAATCTATAACCACCAAGCCATCATATAACTACAGCAAATCAGTTATTATAAAACTGATTGATTGTCAGGCATTATAATGAAATAACAGTGGACTCAAAGACTATACAAACATGGAAGAATTTATTCCATTAGCCTTTTTAACAGAGCAATATACTTCAACATTATTTATAAAAGTGACTTAAATAATTTTGTAGCAGGGTCAGAAACATAGAATTTGTTTCATTAAGGGGTGACATTTTACCCCTGGAAATAACTTTTTTTTCCTCTCTAAGAGGACTGTTATTAAAATAATGAAATCACATTAACTGTGTATTTGCTGTCTTTTACATTCAATACTTAAAAAGTCCTTGAAATAAAGTAAAGGTTTTTCAGATGTTGGTATCAATATGCTATGATATCTATAAGCCTGGTGTTCTCCAAAACAGTGACAAAATTCACATTTAGAAGATATAAACATCCAAAGCTTGCAGTTTGTCACTTCCGCCTAAATGGATCAACGACATTTTTGACATCGCCTCATATTTCAGTTTCTCATCAAATGTTCTAACCAATCAAATGCTCGCTAGTATCTGACATACCCCGTCCCTTCTTTTCATTTTGATGCACTTTATCTCAACCACTCTCGCTGGCAGAGCTGTGACAAAAACAAAACGGTTTAACATCTCATCTGAAGGATTGAGAGAGAAACTGTAGACGACAACAAAGTCTGCATCTCAGGAGTAGACAGACTTAACAAGGTTGAGGTTTAAATCCTACAAGTTACCATTGTTGTTTGATTTAACACAAAAAATGAAGAAAGCTGAAAACCAGTAACCATTTACTTTTATAGTAGGAGAATTAAATTCATAATTAAGCTTTCTTCAGAATATTGGTTTGTGTTAAACAGAAGAACAAAACTTATAACAGTTAAAAACAAGGAGTAATAGACAGAATTTTCAGGTTTTTTTTTTAACTGTTTAAAACATTATGATTGTGATTGACATGCTTATTTTATATTTTTACATTTATGTGACTTCTATGTCCTTGTATATAGTGTAGTAGACACCCAATTTTCACACTTGATGCATACAGATTCTCCCTGCTTTGGGATGATTACTGTAATATTTTGTAAATATCACGAATCTAGACGTTTATAATATTTAACGAATGGTGTAAATTGCTGTTAACTAACATCAGTGGATAGCCCAAAAAATTGAGGTAAAGTTGGTTATATATTAGCACATTCATTCAGTGACAAGCTCCCTGTATTGTTTACCATGGTACTTTAAATATTCGGTCAGAAATCACATGTAAGTATGACTTCAAAACAACATAAGCCCTATTTATTTGACTGTGAACAACGTTGTACTTTGATAGTCATTGGCTGCTAATATGATTTCCCTATTTAGAATTTGGAAATAATACATTTCTGAAAAAGTCCAAACGTGCAAATATAAAACCAACTTTACCTCAATCCCAAAAAATGCCATCTAGGTGGGCGCCTCACTGGAATTTTAAACAGTCAAACCAATAATAGTATGAAAGAAAGAAAAAAAAAACACACCTTCGATAAGTTCTTTGACGGCTTGAGACTCGACCGTGTCCTGCTTCACCTGTGACGGGTCTTCGGTCTTCTCTTCGCTGGTTTTGTCCCCTCGCTCAGCATCCTGTCGGTACCAGCGGTTCTTGTGGATCAATGGGATAATCAGCTCCTTCGGTTTCTCCACCGGTTTGGTTCTGTTAAAGCAACAGAGACGTACAGAAGTTGAAACGCAAGACACACGACAAGATATAAATAGCCAGCCTAATACAGCTTTCAATTAGGCTACTTGCTAATCTTGCTAACATTAGCTTTTAGCTTACCCTTTTAGTTCTTTTCCTTCGACTTCAACTAAATAATCTCGTTCCTCCGCTTTCCCGGATTTGACCTTGATCAGTGTTTTACTAAAACCGAAAGATATTGGAGCTGTTTTTTTGCCTCCATCATCTTGGCTAATATCCCTTTTCAGTGATTCACGTTCCTGATACCGCTCCGGCGACGCCATGTTTGTTGTGGGTTGTAGTTCCTGGTAAATGTAGTTTTACAGTGCGAACATTTCCATGCGAAAAGAGTCAAAACACTACAATTCCCACAATGCAACACGTTTAGCCCAACCTTTTTATCTTGCTTTTTTTAAATAAATTTGAGAAAAACTATTGCTTTTGTTTTTAATTATTCGTAAATAATTGTTCAATTGTTACTTACATTATTATTATTTATAGATGATATATATATATATATATATACACATCACATTTTATATAGTCTATATATACCTGGTTCAACTCACACCGCAGTGACCTCTGCTGTGTAATTTTTTTTCTTCAAAATGTGTTACTGTGTTACTATTACTAAATAACATTTTGAACCCTTTTTTACTCTGAATTAATATTATAAAACTAAAAACTAATAGAACGTATACATTGTATGTATGTTTAAAACCACATTATAGATTTTAATCTAATCTATTTTTAGCTGTCCAGTAAAATGAGATTTGTCCTCAAAGAGTATTATAGATTGAGGCAGGAAAAAACAAAGTTCTCAAGCCAAGGCCTCTACATGACTGACCCAGGGTGAGTTGGCACAAAACCGTTCATCTGTGACTCTGCCTGCCAAATCATAAGGCATCCTTATACAGCCAAGTTACAGTTGCTCTGTGGCTACTGAAAAATCAGTGTCAAGAATACAGTATAAAATAATGTTCTGTTCTGACCCACCACAGCACAGATCTAATTGTTTTGTAAATGCATTTATGACTCTTCTGAACAGCATTAACAACAGTCTGTATAATGCCACTTCAGACACGCATATGTGCTATCTTTGCAGTTTAAAATATGCACACAAATTATTTCTCATAAATGGCACAGAGCATCTAAGTGGCATCTTTATACAGACTGTTTAATGCTATACTCAGAGGTGGCATAAATACCTTAAAGGGATAGTTCACCCATAAATTAAAATGTATTCACTATTTACTCACCCTAAAGTGGTTCCCAACATTTTTGAGTTTCTTTTTTCTGTTGAACACTAAAGAAGGTATTTGAAGAAAGCTGAAAAACTGTAACCATTTATTCATTCATTCATTCATTTTCCTTTAGCTTAGTCCCTTTATTCATCAGGGGTCGCCACAGCGGAATGAACCACCAACTTATCCAGCATGTGTTTTACAAAGCAGATGCCCTTCCAGCTGCAACTCAGTACTGGGAAACATCCATACACACTCATTCACACACATACACCACGGCCAAGTTAGTTTATTCAATTCACCTATAGAGCATGTCTTTGGACTGTGGGGGAAAACGGAGCACCTGGAGGAAATATGCAAACTAAACTCCACACAGAAATGCCAACTGGCCCCAGTGACCTTCTTGCTGTGAGGCGACAGTGCTAACCACTGAGCCACTGTGTCGCCCAACCTGTAACCACTGACTTCCATATTTGGAAAAACAAATTCAAGTCAATGTTTACAGGTTTCCAGCTATCTTCAAAATATCTTCCTTGGTATTTAACAGAAGAAAGAAACTCATAAAGATTTGAAACAAGTAAAAGAGTGAGTAAGTGATGATTTTCATTTTTGGGTGAACTATCCCTCTAGCACATCAAACAGGATCCTTTAACAGTTGGGTCAGAACAATCACTTTTATGTGGCATTGTGTCTGTACATTGAATTTTACACATGTACAATCCTAGGGAAACATTTTTTTAATGTTAGTTCCTTCTCTGTTGGTTAACCTTCTTTATGTAAATATAAAAAGATTGTTCACTCTAGGCTAGGAAAATGTTCTCTTTTTTGTTCTCTTTAAGTTGTATAAATAAATAAATAAAAACTCCTTACAACATTTTGAGGTTAGTTTTTGTTACCAAAAAAATGCCTAAATGATAATATTCCCAGAACATTTTTATTTGATTCCCAAAAATTAAACAAATGGGACTCAAACTGAATGTTTTGTGTTTGCTGTGAAGTAGCCTAAACATAGACTACCTTGTTTTTATGCAATCAGACTGAGCCCTGCTGAAAATATAAACAAACAAACGATCTTAAACCAGACAAAGATTGCTTTCAGGTTCTTCCTGGTTTGCATTTATCAACCTGACCAGCTGCAAGAAAGTGCCTTAAGGTGCATCTATAAACAGCAAACAGGACAATATGTCCACATAAAAAATATGATTGTAATTATAGTAAATACTAGCCTATAGTGTTTTTGAATCATACTATTGTATAGCTGAATTAATTTGTTGTGGTAATTTTAGTTGCTGTGATAAAACAATTATGGTAACATAAATTACTTAATGTTGAATACGTTTTCTATCTTACAATACACCTCGGTTTCCTGACGTAAAAACTAAACTCTACAGTATTTGTTATCAAGTTATCAGTTCACCATAGTAAAGAGGCTAGCCTATCACAGTATTCTATAGCATTCATTAACAACTAAGAGTTAAATGCTATAATATACACTACCTGACAAAAGTCTTGTCGTCGATCCCAGTTGTAAGAGCAACAAATAATAACTTGACTTCTAGTTGATCATTTGGAAAAGTGGCAGAAGGTAGATTTTTCTGATGAATCATCCGTTGAACTGCACCCCAATCATTAAATATACTGCAGAAGACCTATTGGAACCCGCATGGACCCAAGATTCTCACAGAAATCAGTCAAGTTTGGTAAAGGAAAAATCATGTTTTGGGGTTACATTCAGTTTGGGGGCGTACGAGAGATCTGCAGAATGGATGGCAACATCAACAGCCTGAGGTATCAAGACATTTGTGTTGCCCATTACATTACAAACCACAGGAGAGAGCAAATTCTTCAGCAGGATAGCGCTCCTTCTCATACTTCAGCCTCCACATTAAAGTTTCTGAAAGCAAAAAAGGTCAAGGTGCTCCAGGATTGGCCAGCCCAGTCACCAGACATGAACATTATTGAGCATGTCTGGGGTAAGAAGAAGGAGGAGGCATTGAAGATGAATCCAAAGAATCTTGATGAACTCTGGGAGTCCGGCAAGAATGCTTTCTTTGCCATTCCAGATGACTTTATTTATCTAAGTTAACAGTCATTGCAGAGATATATGGATGCAGTTGTTCAAGCTCATGGGAGTCATACACAATATAATTTTTTTTTTCCACTGAACCATGACTTTATATTCTATACTATAAAGTCTATAAACTCTAAACTATACTAAAGTCAGACCTTACTGTCCTAATTAAATAATTAAAAATCAACGCATGATCATATTTTATTTTGGTAAAATAAGCGTAATCTAGAGGCCTTTGCCCTTCATATAAGCTACTTCTGATGCCAAATGATCTACTAGAAGTCAAGTTATTATTTGTTGTTTGTAAAAACTTGGATAGGCGACAAGACTTTTGTCAGGCAGTGGATACACAGTACAGTTTATTATAGTATAGTTAAAAACACTATATATTTGCTATAAATTATAATTTTTTTTTCATGTGGGTGACCAAATCCCAGTGCAAATCTTACACCAATTTGTTCTGTAGCAGGTAGAGAGTGTGGCGAAAATGTAAATACACTTTCGCCGTTTTCTCCTCACTTCCTGTCCCAGTCCTCACATTTCACCTGTCCGCATTAACAAAAAAGCAAACTACCTGGTTCGTTTACACAAGGGGCGGTTCTTCCTCTTATATCTTTCCCTCCCCTCGGCGCCTTCAATATCGCTCCTTTACTCTTATTACAGTGCTCTTTTCTTATTGCCTGCGCCTGGGATTATTGGATCCGTGCGCTATAGATGCGACCTGGACCGGTGACAAGCATCGCTTCCCGCAGGATGCCTTCACGGACACCCGCGACACTGTCCTGACTGTCCTCCTCCTCCTCCAGCAGCGCATGATCGATACTGTCGCCGTGTTCTGCTTATCGAGCGCTGCGAGATGCCCGACTCAGCATAACCCGCTGCAATGTAACCGATCAGCGCATTTATTCAGAAAGTCAAAACAATTACGCGGATTAAAACGCCTCAGGACGGGATGAAGAGAAAGCGATAAGTATGAAGGTAAGATTTGGCCTCTGCATTGATTTCTAACCGGACGTGTTGCTGTGTGAAAATCACTCAGGATGCAGCTGATATCAGAAATAAAATCCCCCCAAAAAGCTATTCACTTTTTTTAAAGGACATAAGTTGTCATTGGTTCAAAAAATCCACAATCCAATGACAGGATTTGTTGTTTTGGAGTGTCCACCACAACGAAGTGCAACCGCGCTGTCCGATATGCGTTTTTTTTCAGCCTGTGTGTGTGTGTGTTTTTTCTTTCTCGCAGATCATCACGGGTCCCGTTCCCAGCTCACACACACACTCTCCACATACGCGTCTGGCGCGCGCATCTCATCTGCGTGCTCCCAGCGCTCGCTCTCGAAAACAGCCGTTTAAAGCGGCAGAAAGTTAGACATTTTAAAACATAAATACGGATAGTTAATACGGATTTAGGAATATTTATTTTAGGAATTTGACCGTCTTGGGTCAAACCTAGCCGTTATCAATGTATATAGACGCGTTTAAGCGGATGCTTTTTGAACGGATAAATTGTTTGAAAAGAATGTGTGTGTGTCAGCGGCAGTGCAGGTGAGTGTTTTCTGCTAAATATCCGTGTTTATGAATGTTTGGACTGTAAATGTGGGTGTGAGAGAGAGACATGAGGTAATATTTGTTGAGTTTGTTGTCAAATACAACAGTTTTGTGCTACATAGTAGGCTACTGATTCATATCTATCTATCTATCTATCTATCTATCTATCTATCTATCTATCTATCTATCTATCTATCTATCTATCTATCTATCTATCTATCTGGTTTTAAATGTCAATTTGTCCTGTCAACATTTCCAATTTTCCAGTTTTATTTATTTGATAATTAAGTGTTTCTTTATTTATATAATATAAAAACAAATTGTAACAAAATCTTTAATAAAGATACACAGCAGACCTGTAATATTTATTTATTATTTAAAACAAAATTGTACTACATTTTATTTATTAGGCTATACATTCAGTATTATTTGTGGTTTCATATTAATGTACATCTCATTAACAAATATTTAAGTAATTTGACAGTTTATTATATTCACTAACAAATGATTTTTAAATATACATGTATAATTTATATAAAATTAGTTATATTTATATTTGAATACCACTTATATTTAATAAGGTTCATGGACATTAATATGAAATCCAACACACATCGGCTGAATATCTTTAACTTTTTTTTATATGTTTATGTATTATTATTTTTGCATAAATGTAACATTTTTTGTTGATGCTGTAAATGTGCTTGTTTGTGGCTTTCTTGAATGGATGTGATGCAAACTGTCTCGCATGTCATCACCTCGGTTCTCATCTTTTCACTTCATCAAGTTTCTTCTCAACTCTCAGAAATCATGCATTTGTAAATATAATGGTTATGCAATATAAAGTCGCAGTGAGTTGTATGTGACTGCTGTATGTGTCTTGGAAACCGGCAGATGCTGCGTTCATGAGGTGTGTGTGTGTGTGTGTTTGGGTGTGTCTGTCCTCATCTGCTTCTGAAATAATGAATGTTATGACCCACACTTCACAACAGTGCATTGCTGTAGGCTCAGAGAGAAGTCAAGGTTATTCTAGGTATGAATCATTCATTACTAGGAGAAACCGAAAGGGGGAAGAGAAAGAAGTCTGAAGAAAGCAACAATTGCAATATTCCCCATCCCGAACCCATGAGAAACACTCTCTTTACACTACAGTCTTTGTGTGTGCGAACATATGGTGACATACAAACATTTCCTCCCCTCACCTTCTCTGTTTCAGCTAAATTACCAATCCAACTCCTGGCCAATTACTTCTAATCTTCTTATTGAAGCTGTCTGAATGTTACTTGCTTTGAGTTGATCTGATAGCTGAGCGTCTGCTAATGAGATGATTCTGATCCTCTGCACAGAGCATGTATTGTGTGTGTGCTTTTTAATTGGATGATGATATGCACAGTCCACACCTCACTTCATGCAGATTCAAGGTGATGTGTTGAGGTGTGGTTGAAGGAGAGAGAGAGAGATGTGTGGATGCTGCAGTTTACCCTTCTCTGTAGGACAGCACTGCTAGATAATTCAGCTCTTTTTTTTGAGCTCACTGTTTGCATTGCAATGCCGTCACAATCTGCTAATCTGTTTCAGCTCATTCAGTCTCTGATGTCTAATGGGATCTTTGTCAGTCATATTGTTTGAGGAATTGAGAAGGTCATTTACAAAGGAAGAGTCAGATTTGAAATATTCAATGCTGGTCATGAATTTTTGTCATCATATTCTAATCTTTATGTTGTTGGACTTTTTTTTTCATTTAATTTAAATATAAATATTTTTAGTAGTGTCTTCATGTGGCTCTTTTTTATACAGCTAAATTGTGCAGTAAACAAAAGCAAATTTTTGAACGTAGTTTTTCATTTTTTTATATAATAATAATAATCTTATTTTTATTTATTTATTTATTTATTTTAGTTCTGGGCAAATAATAATCGTGATTAATTGCATACAAAATAAAAGTTTGTTTTGACCATATATGAGTGTGTATCTATATATTTATTATGACATAATATATGTGTATTTATATTTATTATGTATATGTGATATACACACATATAGAAACAAAACTATATACATAATTTTTTTACATAGATATTTAAATTTATATTCATTAATTTTCCTTTGCCTTATTTATCAGGGTTCGGCACAGCGGAATGAACCACCAACTATTCCAGCATATGTTTTATGCAGCGGATGCCTTTCCAGCTGCAACTCAATACTGGGAAGCACCCATACCCATTTTGTTTACCCAATTCACCTATAGCGCATATCTTTGGATTGTGGGGGAAACTGGAACACCCGGAGGAAACCCACGCGAACACGGGGATAACAAGCAAACTCCACACAGAAATACCAACTGATCCAGCCGGGACTAGAACCATCGACTTTCTTGCTTTGAGGCAACAGTGCTAACCACTGAGCCACCGTGTTGCCAATTTGATATATAAATGTTCTCAAATGTATGCGTGCATATGTGTATTTATATATTCATAATAAATATACACAGTACACACATGGGGCGGCACGGTGGCGCAGTGGGTAGCGCTGTTGCCTCACAGCAAGAAGGTCGCTGGTTCGAGCCTCGGCTGGGTCAGTTGGCATTTCTGTGTGGAGTTTGCATGTTCTCCCCGTGTTCACGTGGGTTTTCTCCGGGTGCTCCGGTTTCCCCCACAGTCCAAAGACATGCGCTATAGGTGAATTGGGTAAGCTAAATTTGTCCATAGTGTATGTGTGTGAATGAGTGTGTATGGGTGTTTCCCAGTGATGGGTTGCAGCTGGAAGGGCATCCACTGTGTAAAACATATGCTGGATAAGTTGGCGGTTCATTCCGCTGTGGTGACCCCTGATTAATAAAGGGACTAAGCCGAAAAGAAAATGAATGAATGAATGAGTACACACACGTATATTATGTCAAAACAATCTTTTATTTTGGATGCAATTAATCACAATCACGATAAATTTATTTTGCCCAGCACTAGTTTATTATACTAACTCATTCAAATTCATGGTATGAAACATGTTTTACAGCATCTAGTATACTTGCAGTATGTCAAGTTCAGTACATTTTTTATTTGAACTTTTTATGAAAAAAAAAAGAAGATCAGTGGATCAGTGTCACACCAAAATGATATTTATGAAAAAAGGAAAGAAAAAAAGAATAATAATATTTGAATTGGGTTATAAAATTATAAAGTGATATTTGTATAATACTTGTAAAATATTTGTATTACATTTAAAGAATAACTTTTATCCTGAAAAAGTCAAGAAATAATTATATTAATAAAATTAAGGACAAGTTTCCCAATACTGGGTTGCGGCTGGAAGGTCATCCGCTGTGTAAAACATATGCTGGAATAGTGGGCAGTTCATTCCGCTGTGGCGACCTCTGAAATAGAGACTAAGCCGAAGGAAAATGAATGAATAAATTAAGGATAATTAAAATTTCCATGTATTCACGCATTTCTTTTAACATTTATTTGCATGGCATTTTAGAGTCTTTTTTTAAAATGAAACTCTTAATTTTGACTTTAAATCATTTTTTTTTTCCTTAAAAGTTATAAAAACCCTATGAAACTCACAGAGTACATTTCTTAGAACTTGTCAGGTGCTTTAAACAAGACATTTAAAAGCTCTTTTTCATGAATATTTGATTTATTGATTTATTTATTGACGTCTTTGACTCTTGATGACTTACATTTCCTTTTGTATCCTTGAAACTAATGGAATGTCAATTGGGAGTCGATGATGACAGAATGTTTTTCAAGGGGTCATGACCATTTTCATAATTCTAACTTTATAATTTTCACAAATGTTCACTTATCATCCAAGCCAAACTACCTTCAAAAACATAATTTAGACTATATTTTACCTGCGTAACGTGCTACAGACCATGTGCTTAGATTATTAAAATAGCGCCCCTTTTCTTACTCTGGTTATTCATTCAAAATAAAATTAATTTGTGCTTTCATAATGTTAAATATTGTGACACAACACTGATAGAGACAAAATAATCTTTATATTCAGTAATTAATTGTGTCTAAACTTGATGGATGATCTCACAGCAGTTTTACTCACTCACTTTCCTTCACCTTATTCCCTGCTTTATCAGGGGTCGCCACAGCAGAATGAACCGCCAATTACTCTGGCATATGTTTTACTGGCAAATTACCTTCATGCTGCAACCCAGCACTAAGAGTACAACCTTAACACTGATTCACACACTATGGCCAATTTAGTTTAAGACTATTCAACCGTGCTAACCCCTTAGCCACAATTCCACCCCCCAACAGTTCATACCTTTTTAATTTAGAAGCTAAATCATATGAAACTGTAACATACTCCCCAGTGATGGTTATGTTTAGAGGCGGGCTTGGGGCAGGGACAATTTATGACTTAAAAGGCCCCGAGGCCAGTTGCATCCAAAAGCCCCCTCCCACCATTGTATTGGCAGTATTGGAAAGTGAAAGTTAACGATAATGAATATTCAAACTGTTCTCACCCGTGGACACAAGTTGAAACGATTAAAGGTGCTGTATGTACGTATTTGACTCTTCTAAAGCATAAAAATACCATAATATGTTTGCAGATATTTATGAAACATGCTAAGTGAACATAATTGTTTATCTGAAAAACAATGCTAAAGTCAGTTATTCTGCTTTGAAAATGTGCTTTCCATGCCAGAACGTCTGTCTTTGTTTTGGTTCTTTTAACCCGCCCACTGCCAGTTTAGCCAATTATATTTCAGCACCCCGGGTTGCATTGGTGGAAAATGGCGTATTTCATTCATTCAGTCATAAGGCTATCAAAGTATGCGCCCACGACCGAAATGCGAACTCCAGTGGACAGTAACAGACTCCGAAATGAGACACGGAATCAGAGTTCCACATGAGATTATTAATTAGCAAATAATATAAATATTACGAACGTAAACATTAGGTGAGCAGGTTACATTGTAGCCCCGTGTCCTAGCAACACGCTAAGTGAGGAGATTTGTAGTGATAAGCAATTTGGCTGTTTGCACCAGACGAAACACGACAGAAATTTAAATACAGCCATTCAGAGGCACAGAATATGCGCACTCACTGCACTCCAATGAAATGGTAAGGTTTATAATCTAATTAATACATATTAAACATTATTAAATGTACATACTGAACCACTGATATGTGTTGGCTTGCACTGAGTCACAGTTCTAAAGTTCAATTTCAAAATTTATTTTATTTTCAAGATCTGAGGTGAACTATCTGCTGCTGCTTTCAGTAGTATGGCAATAAATGTCATGTAAAATGGCATTCAAACTCACATTATATCTGTTGTTCAGATTCAAGAAATAGAAGCCGTTTCTAAAATATAAACTTCAGGTGTTGGTTAGGACAAAAACTCCATTTAATATGGAAAATATTCCTTCTATCACTTGTCGTTGCTTTTATTTAGAACACGATTTAAATCAGCCTTAAATCAGCCTTTAGGCTCGATAGTTTGGCCCACTTTTATTGATGTCGTCAATCTGGCAACCTGTGCGTGTGTTTTGAACAAGGTGTGCAATACCTAGTTCAACCACTGGGTGTCAAACTTACATACTGCACCTTTAACGCTGTGATAATTGATAACGAATAATTATTACTGTGGCATGTGGTGAGCTGTCGTGGGAAGGATAAAATGGATAGTAAAAAAGTTTAAGGGCATACACTCAATTAAATTATTTTGTTGCGTGTTCAAACTAGTTATTTAAAAGGAGCTGAAACAGCACAATTTGTGAGTTTTTTTGGGGGACAACCTAATAATTTTATGTTTAATCCACTTAAATTTCTAAAAACTAGTAAGTTAACTTAACTCCTTCATGTTGTCCATCCCAACACAAATTAATTGTGTGGAATGCAGCATTTTTTTAGCGTACCTTCATCTGAATAATAATACATTTTAGTACCCATTAAATAGTACAAATTTGTACGAATTAGCACTTTTTTATAATGTTTTAAAAATATATTTTATATTTTTTAATACATAAAATAGTTACGTAGAGATAGCACAACGTGAAGTGACATAAACTAATGTCTGCTTCTATTTCTGTACTGAAGCACTTGTGCTACTTCTGACAATAGGAGAAATGGATTTGCTTTGGTCACTTTCTCATGTGCATTGCTGTCAGTATCTATAGCTTTTGTAGCAGGACGCTATATGGGGTAGGTCTGCAAATCCTATGGTTTCAGCATTAATATAAAAATAATTTATGAAAGTCATTCACATCAATCTCAACTGGGTGCTCAGCTAAACAAAAAAGTATGAAAATATATATGAAAAGGCGGCAACCCCAAAAGCTCCAACAGTATCAAATTTATTAACTTATAAAGGCTAGCTATGGCTTGCAAAAGTTTAACCATAACATAGTAAAAGCATAGTGAAAACAGTCAAAGTTTATCATTTACATGTGCTTTTAAGAGGGCAACATGGTGGCTCAGTGGTTAGCACTGTCGACTCACAGCAAGAAGGTCGCTGGTTCGAGCCCTGGCTGGGTCAGTTGGCATTTCTGTGTGGAGTTTGCATGTTCTCCCCGTGTTCGCGTGGGTTTCCTCCGGGTGCTCCGGTTTCCCCCACAGTCCAAAAACATGCGGTGTAGGTGAATTGAATAAACTAAATTGGCCGTAGTGTATGTGTGTGAATGAGTGTGCATGGGTGTTTCCCAGTACTGGGTTGCAGCTGGAAGGGCATCTGCTGTGTAAAAATATGCTGGATAAGTTGGCGGTTCATTCTGATGTAGAGACCCCTGTTTAATAAAGGCCGAAAGAAAATGAATGAATGTGTCTGTGAAGACCTGTGACTAAGTATTTCGTGAAAGTTTAAAGAATTTGCAAAGAAATTAAATTACTTGTAGCTTTAAGGAAGGTTAATTGTATTCAGTTATTTATATGATGAATACTATACAGCGCTATTTTACATTTGATTATTAAATTTATGTGTCTGAATACTTTGACTCCTCAGAAAAAGCACTATTTAGTGTTTATTTTTCTTATCTTCCCTTTACTGTATTCGTCTATGCTTATACATGTAATTAGTTTATTATATATTTTATACAGGTGCACTCCTCTACAGAATCATTCCAATCAATCTAAAATATGAAAATCTTTCCAAAAAGTTCTATTCAAGTAATCTGGTGAAATTGTTTTTATATCTCAATATATGAATTGCAGAAAAAGGAAATATTGTAATGTAATTTTTCCCCCAGTATCAGTGTAGCCCTATTATGCTGCTCAACAAAATGTCATGGCTGGAGAAGACGTTGTGTCAGGATTATAAGGATGGCAATACAACAACTTCAAATGCATAATTTTTTTGTAGCATGGACAATACTGTTTGTGTGTCTTATGTTTACTCACCTTGCATGCACAGACCAATGGGGAGTTATTTATTAGTAGACACTTTTTCTGATGAGACAAAATTTGACATTTGACATAAAACCTGTCTTTGGTAGGGATTAGGGCTGGGCGATATGGCAAAAATGCAATCTCGATAATTTTTTTCCATATTGAACGATAACAATATATATTTCGATATAAGTTGTTAATGCTTCCAGCTTTAAAAGAGTATCCCAACAATGACTGAAGCCACAAAGATTAGACACTTCATTAAATAACATTTAAAGTATTGTTTATTAACAAAAACAGTTTACAGATTACTGTGATTTTTTGGAGATTCTGATTTTCTGAAATATACCTATGATATACAATATAAAATATAATATTCTGAAGAACTGTAATTGACAGCATATATACAGTACACAAACAAAAATATACTTATTGCATTTTCTAAAATTAAACAATTACAGAAATATTTTAAAATAAATGTTTTACTTAATTAAAAATAATATAAACAGTAATCAATAAAATAAACAACAGTTTAACAGCAAATACTGCTGGCGGGAAAGGGAATCAAGCTCACTAAACAATACTAAGTGATGTAGCATATCTCTAATATCAACAAAATTACAGATTCCTGTTGTTGCGTAAGTCTGCTGTGTGATTGGCTCTTAGAGCAATATCGAGTAAAAATGTCTATAGATTATCATCATTATCGACATAAATTTTATCGCGATTCGATATGATATCGTTTATCAGCCCAGCCCTAGTAGAGATGTAACAATTCACTGAACTCAGGATTCAATTTCCTATTTTGATTTCATGATTCTCGATTTTCTTTGTTTATTAAAAGACACACTGTAAAGGAAAATGTGACCTTTTATTAGGCTATTGCTCTGTTTCTTTGTGAAATTGATATATAACAAAACTAAATTGAAATTTTAAAGTCTGCGTGAACTTGAAGTTGTTGAGACTTTTATTTCAGTATGTTTATGTATATCCAACTGAAACTAAATATTGAGGTGGTGGGACTTTCTTTTTGGGTCTCCCTTTCTTTCCTCATTGCAAACTAATGGTAAGAGGGACATGGTTAGGAATATTGTGGCTGAAGCCATCAACAGAGAAGGATTTCCACTCTAAATGCAGAAGCAAATTGACTTTAATTGAAGATGACCTAAACAAATAGTTTTTTTAGTGGATTAACTTTATATGGATTAACAGATTAATTTATCACCTGCACATGCACAATTACATTACAGTCTGCACATGCACAATAAACATGGTAAATTTTGATTTCACACAGATCCCAAATCAAATTAGGAAGGTTTGTAAGAATAAAAGAAATCTCTTCATATAAACAAAGTAAGACTTTGCTTGTGATCCTTCTATTTAAAAATAGAGGCAACCAAACAAAGATTTTTAATCTAAATTTGACTGTAATTTCAAAATTCAAAGTGAAAACAGAATGGTCTGACTTTAGTTTTGTGAAACTATTGGCCTACTATGTAAAACATCTGAAAGATACAGCAGATATGCTGAACGAGATGCAAACGATGTTAAACGAATGTTAAGATAAACAGAAAATACCACGTAAACCTTTCTAAAGACATTCAGTTTTCAGTCATTCATGTCTCCATTTGTATAGTTTTTTTTTGGCATCTCAATGATTAGAATCATCACATATTTAAATCGATTTAAAACTGGCGTGCAATTTATTGAATTTATTGTTATGTCCCAAGTGTTTGGCCTAACAAGTAAGTTCCAAAACTTATAGGATGATTTTTAATAGTACAGTGACCTCCTATATGTCAAAATATTAAGGGAAATTTGATTTCTCAATTCATGTTTTCTTTAAGCACATCAAATGATAGTATATGACAATGTCCAATTTCCCCTAAGGGCAAAAAGAATAGCAAAACTATCATAACACTCCAATCAATGAACTAAACTGTTTGAACACTTATATCTTGACCCGGGTCAGTGAAGCGCAGCACAGTTGAGATTGTACTGTTCTTTATGTTCCCGCCATTTAACCTAAGAGTCAATACCTGGACTGTAGTCCCTCTCTCGCTTCATTATCCCGGCCAAATGGACCTTGACATGTCTGTTGCTTGGGACAACACAAATATAAATCTGAACGGTGATGGATAGGTCCCCGTTATATGGATATTGATAGCAGGGTGGCCATAAGTGTGTCGCTATAAAATTGTTACAAGAAAACCGCACACAGCCTTGAGCCATTGGCTGCACTGAGGCGGCGAGAGGCAGGACTGCAGGGATCAATATCAGCCCAGCAGAAGAGCGAGGGATGGAAGACATGTTTGAGGAGGGAGAAAAAGAGGAGCATGGGATTGAAGAACGGCTGAGGAGGCGGGGTGAAAGGAAAGAAAAAGGCAGTTGGTGGGGGGGAGAGAGAGAACGCGGAAGGGAGCGATGGAGGGTCACCTTCAGAGATGGCATCTGATTCAGCACAATCTTTCCCACTCGGGTTACTGCACTGTGACCTAGCCGAGCATGCTGGGACTCTCTGAGGCCAAGTCTCTCTTTTTCAACTCTTTTATTCTCTCTGTATTTCTCTCTTTTGTCCTTTCATCTATACAAACTCATTCCATCCCGTATTTGTGTCCTTCTTACTTAGACATATGCTGATATTCAATAATCCAATATATATTGTGGTAATGAACATAATATTGATATTGTGGGCTCTTCAAAATACTGTGAATAATTATTTATTACTAAAACGTTTATATTGCTTTTTAAGAATATTCACATTGTTAGTTTATACAATGTTCAATAGTTCATACTTTAACTAGGCATGGGCCGGCATAAGAATTTAATGGTATGATAACCTTGGATTAACTACTCTAAAATATGTTTTTTTAAATGTCTGGGTAAAAACAACTTTTTAGTAAAAATGTTTTAAGAAACATTTTAAATATTTTGGAGCAGTAAACATGTCAGGCTAAATAACTAAAATAAATCATAGACTTCTGCTGCCTTCATTAGTTTCAAAAACACAGATTTCTTTCAACTTAAAAAGGCATCTTTGGATATGTTTCTTTTCTGTGGATATAAAGTAAGCCACTGCCCTGTTCAGGTCTATAGCATGATTGGATGTTGGTATATAAGTGATGGGTTTTTCATATGTTTGCTGGATCATGGGCTGACCAGTAGCTTTTAATGTGGATGGTCCTTTGTGGCTGGAGATACTGTTGCCCTAAAAAAAAGCCTTTGACAACACATAAAAAAAGAGTATATATTGCAGGATGGATATAACAAACAATTTTGGCAGTTTTAAGACCGTGACTTTTCGAAACCGCAGTAAACCTTATTGACCTATGCTAACTTAGTAAGCCTATCCTAACTTTAACATGTTAATCTGGCCCACTGCATGTTGAAATATTAATAGAATATTATGTGACTATTTATAGGGTTATTGTACATAGCCACTGTGCAATAAGGCTCCAATATGTAACATTAGTTAATTTAACAAAACACAATGGAATGTAGGGCTGCACAATATATCAAAAAATTATTATTATCGAGCCAATATGCAATATCCATATAGCAGAGAAGTGCAATAAATTAAGTAAATTTTATGTGCCAAGCAGTAGGTGATGTTAAGTGAACTTAAAAGAGAAAAATTCAGAATTTCTGCCAAGACTTTCAGTTTTAAACTCTAAATGTTTGCACCTTGTTATAGTTTTTATATTTAAATATCTCAGAAATATATCTATTTATTTCAGGATGATCATTATATAAACAAATTATTTAAAAAACTGATAAAATTTCGTTTTGCAAGTTATTTATATCATAAGAAATATTGTTATCGCAACACTCAACAACAATATTGCAAATTTTCCCAGTATCGTGGAGCTTTAATGAAAAGTACAAAAACTTTTATTAATCTTACAGTAGGTGGTGTTCATTTCTAAGTTGATGTCTAATAACATGTTAAAATTGTAGTCGTAATCTGATTACAAGTCATAATAATTTTATTAAATTAAGTTAATAACTTATAAAATTGAGTTGTATTTTTAAGCTAATGTTAGTAACTGTAATAAATTGGCTTTTATTCACTGTTGATTTTAATCTATTAACTAACATTTACTAATGAGACTTTTTTATAACGTAACATTTATTATCTATTGTAGTTTATGATCCTTTTGCAATTTAATTTGGTTGAAACGTTTGTTTACTCTTAACATGTGAATATAATAAGTCAATACACTAAGTATATTTTGTATTATACCCACTGAAGTAACCTTTTTTGCAGTTTAGGTCAATATCGTGACAATACCGTATATCGTGATAATAAGCTTGAGCAATTAATTGCAACAAGAAAATCTGATACCACCATAAGCCTATACTTGTACTTCTACAACAGAGGATTTATGGTTTGTGAGGGTTCACCTTTCTCCAATATCATGTCATTGCCATCACTGAGCTTTAGAGTCTTTTGTCATGTCACAATATATACTATGTAAGACATTTTTGAGTGTGTGTGTGTGTGTGTGTTTGGACCATTTTTCATCTGCCTTACATGAAGTCAACATCTTTGGTCTTATTCCCACTCTATCTCTACAGAACATCAGCACTCCTACTCAAGAGTTTCGCCCCGTCATACTTTTGTTTTGGGTCGTTGCACATCATGCAGAGACAATTATGTTTTATTTCACTCAATAAAAGGCGTCTGACAAAAGAACAATACAATTAAAATCTTTCAGGCATGTCGTTGAGCATTGTCACTTTTGATATATGACAGAAACTCTAAAGTTCTTTTCTGAATATTTCCATCCTGTTTGTGGGATTATTCAATAGAAACAACATCAGTACATACTGTTTTACACAGAAAACAAGGGATGTCCTGAACCGATCCCGAACATCAGTAATATGATGCCTGATTCAGTGTCATGCAGGTGTTTGTAAACAGGGATGAATGTGCAGTGAAACTGTCGACTCTGTAAAAATATGAAAGCAGTCCAAAAGCAGCATGTGACAAAGTGGCAGCAGCACTTTTGAGGCAGTAGCAACAGAGCTTTGTTGAATGATACCAAACTGAAGTGGCACCTTAAAGCTAAACACTAAAGCTCATTCTCTGAAGCAACTCATGCAAAGATGGTGATGCTAACAACTGTTCCATGATGAATATTGCAGTGCTGCTGTAACCTGTGCTATATCACTTTTCTTGCTGTGTTTGGGTGAAGATACAAAGCAGAGGTGCAGAAACAGAGCTCTGCTGACAAAATTGTGTGATTAGAAGTTACACTCTCAGAAATAATGGTACAAAATCTGTTACTGGGGTGGTACCTTTTTCAAAAGGTACACTTTTGTATTGTACAGGTGGACACAGTTTTGTTCCATTAAGGTTCACTTTTGTACATTTAAGGTACTATGAGGTACAAATTTGTCAGGGGTGTCGCTAGATCCCATTTACTGGGGCACGTGCCTCAGTGTATAACTGAATCAACGCTTGCGAAAGCAATGTAGTTTAATCGAAAACAAACTGATGCATGCACGCAGAAAACCATACACACACGCTTCACGCACTACTCCAGCTTGATGCTCTGCTTCCGGTGTGAATCCCAGTTGTTAACATGCACACCAATAAAATATGAGCCACTCATACATTGTAAAACCAGCTTAACAGTCTTTTATGTGGAGGTGTTGGTACGCAAGTCGACAAAACTAAAGTTTATATAATATGATGATCTTATTGTGCCCCAGTAGAGTTTTATGTCTAGCGACACACCTGACATTTGTACTATTTAGGTATTAATATACCTTTAAAGCACACATGAAATCAAATCTAACATATTGATTTTGTTAGCTCACAAAAAATAGTTTGCCATTGTAATCTGAAAATGCACTTCCTGTTTGTTTTCAGTTAAATTCTCAGATTACGTCTGTCTGAGGTATTGGGCGGGGCTAACATACTTAACCACGCCCCTGCAACTGTCAGTTTTGACAGTGCTATGACAACAAACAGAGATGTTGAGGAGGAGGAGTCTGTTTGGTTGTAATAACTCTCCCCAAAGCCTTTTCCTGATATTTCTGAATGAAATGCCTACTTAACTACATCCAATCAGCTCACAGTAAAAAAAACAAGCCACGCCCACTGTTTTGTCATTTAATATTCTGTTTCTCTAGGAACTGGGTCACAATACGAAAAAAAACAAAAAACATTCACAGCTTCCGGTTCATGTGGACTTTAAGGACCTCTTAGGAACATTTCAGAGAGTGTAGGGATGTAACAACAATGCATTTATATAGATTAATATCGATCAAATGACTATGATTTAATGGATTGATTTTTTGCATATATTATTACATCAAATTTTTTTTTTAAGATGCACTTTTATTTTGACACTCTCCACAGCTTCATGTTTATCTTCGTATTTCCACTAAAGCACACATTCTTTTATAATTTATTCATCACACAATCTGCATGAATGCCTTGTCACGATGCGACAACAGAGCAGCAGTTAACAAGTTTATTTTAACAAGCTAATGTTAACAAGCACAACTTTGGATTTTAATAATGTGTTAGTAAATGTTGAAATGAACATTAACAAGTTTAATCAATGCTGCACAAGCACTGTTCATTCTTAGTTCATGTTAGTACATTAAAGGGATGGTTCACCCAAAAATTTAAATTTACTCACAATTTACTCTCAAGTGGTTCAAAACCTTTATGATTTTTTTTCTTTAAAAATTATTTAAGAATTAAAATGGCAAAATTTGAAGTAATTTGAAGTAAGACAAATATTGTATCGCTGGCATATATTGATATTATATCACATTGTGGTAAAACATCCAATTTACACCCTTATTAGAAATACAGAGAAAACTTCAAAATAATGTCACAAAGTTCCTTCTTGTGACACACACATCTGTGTATGTCTGAGCACATGCAAACTTTCATCAGAATCATAATAAAATTTAAAAATAATTTTTTTGCAATTTAACCCCTTAACTATCACCCCACATTTTGAGTTTGAAAAAATTAAAATGATGTGTAATAAAAGCACATATAAATAGTTTGTCAAGATGAAAATGTCCCACCTGTTGGACGGTGAGTTAAGAGCTTTAACACCAATTGTAATATTGCCTAAATCTTAACATGCTTAGTATGCCGTAATAGATTTACAGTAATACTGCACCAAGATAAAATGTTATTTACTAAAAGGCTAAAATAAATATATGGTTTGTTTTGTAAAATAATAATAATAATAATAACTGTAATGATTTGATGCAACACAGAACTCTTTAGTATTCACCAAGTCCACCAAATATTGTATTGGGACTATAACAGCAGAGAAATGACTTGATTGTGCCATGCTTAACAAACATTTACAACCCCAAATGTTGACAACATACACCACTGTTCAAACATGTGTTGTCAGTAAGATAAAGTGTATTTATTAAAACAGTCTGTTTTTCAGCAGGGGTTCATAAAAACTTTATTATTCATCAAAGAACATTAAAAAAGATCAAGGAGAAAATAATACTCAGCATAATAGTTTTCAACATTAATATTAATAAATGATTTCTGAATGATCATGCCGTTTAACACTGAAGACCGGAGTAGGGCTAAGGCAACTCAAAATTTGAGCATCACAAGAATAAATACAGTTGCAATTAGAATTATTAAACCCCCTGAATTATTAGCCCTCGTTTATTTTTTCCCCCAATTTCTGTTTAACGGAGAGAAGATTTTTTCAACACATTTCTCAACATAATAGTTTTAATAACTCATTTCTAATGATTTATTTGATCTTTGCCATGATGACAGTAAATAATATTTGACTAGATATTTTTCAAGACACTTCTATACAGCTTAAAGTGACATTTAAAGGCTTAACTAGGTTAATTAGGTTAACTAGGCAGGATAGGGTAATTAGGCGAGCTATTGTATAACGATGGTTTGTTCTGTAGACTATCGAAAAAAATATAGCTTAAAGGGGCTAATAATTTTGACCTTAAAATGGTTTTTAAAAAATTTAAAACTGCTTTTATTCTAGCCGAAATAAAACAAATAAGACTTTCTCCAGAAGAAAAAATATTATCAGACATACTGTGAAAATGTCCTTGCTCTGCATCATTTGGGAAATATTTAAAAAAGAAAAAAAATTCAAAGGGGGTTTAATAATTCTGATGGCAACTGTATGCATTAGCTATATTAATGTTCATCCCTGATTCTCTCAAATATTCAAAAGAATGGCAGTAACTGCAGCTCTCAGCTTTTCTACGTTTTCCACAAACTAAGTCATTACAAAATTAGTGTTATTATTATTGTTATTATTACTATTAAAATATTGTTAGAATTAATACTAATGTGAAAGTACACAGTAATGAAAATGTAATAATTATGATCAAACACAATAGTTATATATTTATATATATTTTTCATGTTTTTTTAAAGAAAAGTATTCTGTCTTAAATCATTCAAAATTGTTAAATATTTACTTACATTTTAAACAACTGCTTTCTTATTGTATGTAGTTTCAAATTATTACTCCAGTCATTATTGCTTTTATTACTATAAGCATTAATAATAATA
>CAIGQV010017835.1:2023722-2081236 GCA_903798115.1 Danio jaintianensis | reverse complement strand
TGTTCTAAAATGATGTGTTGAATTGGAAATATACTGGACACAATATAATTAAACAAAACAAAAAACGAAACTAATTATGAAATGAAAAACAAAACTGAACTAAGCTAAACTAAACTAAACTAGAAACAAACAAAAAATCAAATGTAACGAAACACAAAATGAAACAAAACAAACCATGAAATGAAACAAAACGCAAAACAAAATGAAACAAAACAAAACACACACAAAAAAACAGAACAAAATGAAATAAAACAAAACACAAAAAATTTAATTAAACTAGTAACAAAACAAAACATGAAACAAAACATGAAATGTAATGAAACAAAACACAAAAAACAAAATTAAATGAAACAAAACACAAAATGAAACAAAACAAAATGAATTAAAACAAAACAAATTGAAACAAAACACAAAAACGAAATGAAACAAAACATAAAACTAAACAAAACACAAAACCAAACAAAACACTAAACAAAACCAAACAAAAACCAAACAAAACAAAAACCAAATAAAAAAAAAACAACAGAACCAAACAAAACAATAAACAAAACAAAAACCAAACCAAACCAAACAAAACGTAACGGTTACTAAAGTAACCCTCGTTCCCCGAGGGGGGGAACGGAAATGCTATGTGGAAACTTCCACTATGGGGATTTTGTCAGAAAGCCAATCACTCTGAAGAGTAATTAAACGGGCCAATGAAATGCCAATGAGTTGGCGGTGTCAGCGTGCACAGCTGGCAGCAATCATAATCAGCTTGTGAATAAGAATGCCGGCTGTGCCACACAACCACACCTTTTCTAGCTGAAGAAGCCGAACTACAGCTGTCAGCTAAGGCGCAATCCCTGTGGCGAAGGAACATAGCATTTCCGTTCCCCCCCTCGGGGAACGAGGGTTACTTTAGTAACCGTTACGTTCCCCAGCGGGAGGGGAACTACAATGCTATGTGGAAACTTCCACTATGGGGAAATCTATGGAAAACGCCACAGTGATTGAACCTTACCATGTCGCTGGTGAGAGGTTTGCCAGGCTCCGGCGTGAGCGCACCATCATCACCAGAGACGCAGCCCACCAACGTGTCCCCTGGCCCTAACTTACCTTACTTACCTGTGAAGCACTTAAAGGCTTATTTATATTTTTTGGGGAGTCGTAAAAAATACACCTAGTTAAGAGACTAGGAATTTTAAATTACGACAGTACGTTGGGAAGCGTGCAGTCCCGATAGGGAGGACGCTGCGGAGGCCACCTGCTGCCCAATGGGGAGACCTGGTGGCAGGAAGACATATGGACTAACCCTGAAAAGGGGGAGAACACATATGAAGGATGGTTAGCGGGGAGGGAAGACACGGGCCCGCCTAAGAGGAGGAACTACACCGTGGCTGAGTGAAGCATATGGGATCGCCAGTGGGGATCGCGCATAGCAGGCACCTATACCCAGAACGCGGGCTGACCAAGTGGGCATACCAACTACGTAATGGGCCAGGCACCTGACTCCTCCGCTGAGTCAGATGCTGGGGGCCTCGGAGGAACTCTGTAGGGTTCGCCAAATGGGGAACTCAACTAAACAGAGTGAATAAGCGCACGAATCTCTGTGTTAGAGAGAAAGGCGCAGCAAGCGTGTTTCAACACCGTACTGATTTTCCTCATTCACTGGCGTATCCAGCACACATGAGAAAAAATAATCAGCCCACTCAAAGATTATAGAATTTTTACGAATGTATTAGGTGTCGCCCAGCCCGCAGCTCTACAGATGTCTGTTAGAGAGGCGCCGCGTGCTTACGCTCAAGAGAAGGCGATACTCTTAGTCGAGCGCGCTCTCACTCCCGGGGTACGCGGCTCACCCTGGCATAGAAAAGCGAGGGAGATGGCATCCACTATCCAGTGGGCCAACCTCAGAATGGATACGGCACTTCCCGTCTGCCGATCATAACAGAAAAGGAGCTGCTTAGAGTCGTAAGCTCTAATGCGGTCACAAGCGCCGAGCGCGAACAGGACACAGCAAAGAAAGGGGCTGGGTATGCCTCCTCCGTGGGCAGCGCTTGCAGGTTCACTACATAGTCTAAAGAAGCGCTGTAGGAACCTCGGGCACCTAGGTGGGCCGGGGTCTCAGGAAAACGTGAGAGTGGGCCAGCCCGAATTGCTGGCACACTCCGCTGACCGAAAATGCCTCCAGATACCCGACCCTCTTGACCGATGCCAACGCGTCCAGCAGAGCTGTCTACCTGGACAGAAAACTTAAAGATACTGAGTCGAGTGGATCGAGCAGACCTCTCCTAAGAGAGATCTCCAAGTGGGTATGAGAGGGGGACAGGATTGATTTAATTAACCAGCGTCTCGCGCCTCTGGGAACTGGATGATGAGGCGATGCTTTCCCAGCGCGCCGCCATCCCCGCGTCCTCAGAGCGGGGATGATCGTAACGCCAACCCCTCAGTGCGAAGGGGACAGCCTTAGCTCAGCCAGCTGAAGGAGGAAAGCATCACACTGATCTGGCATGTCTACCACACAGCGAATAGACTCCACTTCAGGGCGTAGGCATGTGACGGTGTTAACCACCGAACCGGTAAGTCACCTAAGTCCTCCACGCTCCATCTATGGACCTTACACGTGATTCCAGAGATCTGGGCGCGGGTGCGGGTTTCCCGGGCGTGAACTGCCGTGAGAGCGCATCGGCTGCACGGTTGAGTTCGCCGGGGGAAAAAAATGGCACGGAGCAATTCCGCCGCGAATGACTCCGGAGGAGCAGACGGCGAGCGAGCTGAGACATGCGGCGAGAGCGGATACCCCCTGTGCGGTTGATATACGCCATCGTCGCCGTTCTGTCCGTCCTGACCAGCACGTGTCAGGCACACCGGTAAAAACAGTGCAGCGCGAGATACACTGCCAACAGCTCCAGGCAATTAATATGCCAATGCAACCGGGTTCCTTCCACGGACCCGCAGCTGCATGCCCGCAACACACGGCCCCCCAGTGCGTACAGGAAGCATCCGTCGAAACGACGACATGCCTGGACACTTGTTCTAGAGGCACACAGGTCTGTAGAAACGCAGGGTCCATCCAGAGGCTGAAGGCACGGCGACACAGCGGAGTGACAGTTACCCGGTGCGTCCCCGCGTGCCATGCGCGTCTAGGGACCTGATCGGGAAGCCAATGCTGAAGCGGTCTCATATGGAACAGCCCGAGTGGTGTGAAGCGGCCACGGATGCCATATGCCCCAGGAGCCTCTGAAATGATATCAGTGGGACCACAGTTTTCCTGTCGAACTCTCTCAGACAGGTCAGCATCAGCCCAGCGCGCTCTCGAGGGAGGTGCGCCGTCATGGTGATCAAGTCCAGCTCAAACCCGAGAAAAAAGATGCTCTGCACAGGGGCGAGCCTACTCCTTTCTCGGTTGACCCGAAACCCCAACAGGTCGAGGTGCCGGAGCACCCAGTCCCTGTACATAATCAATTGATCCCGCGAGTGAGTTAAAAAGCCAGTCATCGAGATAATGGAGTATGCAGATGCCCGCGAGCCGAAGGGGCATTAGGGCATCCTCCGCGAGCTTCGTGAAAAACCGCGGAGACAGGGAGAGCCAGAAAGGGAGGACTTTGTACTATCATGCTCGACCCTCGCACGCAAACCGCAGCCGGTGGCGTGGGAAAATGGAGAAATGAATGTACGTGTCCTTTAGGTCTATCGCTGGAGACCAATCCTGAGGACGGACGCACCGGGGGATGTGCTTCTGCATGAGCATTCTGGGCGGCTGCTTGTAAGGCAGCGGGTCAAAATGCGCAGAACTAGGATTGGTCATAACCCACTGCTCTTTTAGGGTACGATGAAGTACAGACTAAAAAGCCCATACCTCATCTCGGCTGGAGGGACCGGCTTGATTGCATCCTTCGCCAGGAGGACAGCAATCTCCTCGCACAAGAGAGGGGCGGACACAGGGCTGACACCTGGTGTAATACACGCCCGTGAACGTGGGGGACCGTTTAGCGAACTGAATCGCATAGCCGAGTCTGATTGTCCGAATGAGCCATCGCGACGGGCTGGGCAGCGCTAACCAGGCTGGCAGAGCCCACGCGAGTGACATCATCGGTGCAATCACTGATGCACCAGCGGTGGGGCAGCACGGGATGGGAGAGCTCACCCCGGGAGGCATGCGTCCCAAGGAAGAGCGGAAGTTAAGAGGTTTAATCTTAACTTCGTCCCATGAGCCCGCAGGGCGGCTAGGAGTGCGAGAGAAAGGAGCCCGTCCTCTGGCACTCACAGAGCCTGTGGCGAAGAGCACCGATCCTGTGAGCTGGAAGGCATAGCGTCCCATACTGGCAGTGTTCGGGCTATCACACCCGGAGAGAGGAAAAAATTGCTCTTAAAAAATTTAGTAGCCATACGTCCTTTTTGTTAATGATATGGGTGTCCCTGGCCCTCCGCCAGGGAAAGAGCAAACATCCTTTTCTCCGAGTGGCCCGTCTCAGGGACGCTTCGCGGTCCATACTGGACTTAGCGGCGCCCTGAGGCGGGGGGCGGTGATCGTCTGTGAGGTGCTCAACGCTGCCGCTTAACCAGTTGAACGGACAGGGCGGCGGAGCAGATTTTGGAGCCACAGACGAGCGCCCTCGGCGAGAAGCAGCCAAAGTGCACGAATCGATGGGGAGAGCGGTTTTTGAGCCCGCCAATCGCACTTGACTACTCTTTCACCGAAGTGAATTCCTGGGTGAACTCACCCCGGTGTCGCCGAACAGGCCAGCCTGGGATATGGGTGTGTTAAGAAAGCGAACTTTGTCAACGACACGCATATCTGCCAGGTTTAGCCAGAGGTGGCGTTCCTGGACCACTAGTGTGGTCATCGTCCTTCCCAGGGCACTCGCAGCCGACCTGGTGTTTTTAGAGCAAAGTCGGTTGCAGTGCGTAGTGCATTAAGCCTGGGTCGGAACCTTCCTCGTGCCGCTGGGCCAGCGCTTGCACTAGCCATAGCAAGCAAAACGGAAGCAGCCTGGCCCGCAGCAGTGTAGGCTCTGGCCCTGAGGGACACAGACAACCTACACGCTTTGGACGGGAGCCGAGGCTAACCACGCCAGGAAGGGGCACCACGCGGGCAAGATTGACCGCGCTAGCACACTCGACCTGGGGTTTTGCCTCATACCCCCTGGCTGCTCCGTCATCGAGGAAGGTGAGGGCGGAGCGCACGCAGACCGGGCAGAAAAAGGTGCCCTCAGCGCTGCGTGAACTTACTGTGCACCTCCGGGAAGAAGGGGACGGGAGGCTTAGAGGGTTTCCCCTTCTTATCCTCCACGTAACACCCGTCTAATCGGTCCGGCGGCGAAGCTGGGGGACAAGCCATCTCCAGCCTCGTCGCCGAAGCTGCCCGGGTTAGCACGGCCATCATATCAGATGCCATATCCGGAGCCTCGCTTACCACCCCTGAGGGAGGAAGCGGGTCCGAATTGTCATCGGAAAATGACAGCCCACCCTCCGATGCAGCGATGGACATCTGGTCCTCGGTGTCATCGAGTGAGAGGGCGACCCTCCCGAAGGATGGTGCGCTTCTCTCACTCGAAGCTTGGATGGAGCGCGCTGAGGAATGGGAGGTCCGCAAGTCCGAGGGCGGCGGATTGACCCCCACTGTGACCCTCAGATCTGCCCGAGTGCCAACCGCTACTTGCGGGGGACAACAGGGGTGGTTCGTTCTTGAAGTACCGGTCCAGCGAAACGCCCAGGGACAGGAGAAACCCAGCTCGACCACCGCTGCTCGCGTTGTTGCTCGCGCTGGAACCAGGAGAAATCAGCCTCTCAGAAGACGGCAGCTTTCTCTCACTCTGTCTCTCGAACAAAGTCGGAGGATGACAGCAAAACGTCTCTTTCAGACTGCACATGAGGCTTCTGAAAGCGAAAAGGTGTGGTTGTGTGGCACAGCCGGCATTCTTATTCACAAGCTGATTATGATTGCTGCCAGCTGTGCACGCTGACACCGCCAACTCATTGGCATTTCATTGGCCCGTTTAATTACTCTTCAGAATGATTGGCTTTCTGACGAAATCCCCATAGTGGAAGTTTCCACATAGCATTGTAGTTCCCCTCCCGCTGGGGAACTAAACTGTGCAGAGCTGCGGCCCTCCAGGAACTGAGTTTGACACCTGTGCTGTAAAATGTCTGGATAACTATTTGAGGATTTCAGTTGTTGTCTGCTTGGTTAATTCGTTGCTAGAGTAATGCTAGGCAATTTGCTAGAGTTTTTTTTGCGTAAGTGTTAGGTTGCTAGGACAGTTATATGTGGTTGCTAAGGTGTTTATCATAGTCAGATTGTTGCTTGGTTGTTGAAAAATCGCTGGGTGATTGCTAGGGTGATATAATTGGTTGCTAGATGGTTGTTTGATAGTTGACTTTATAGTTTCTAGAGTGTTCTGGGTGGACAATTAATTGCTAGAGTGTTGCTAAATGGTGGCTAGCATATTCTGTGTTAATGTTTAGTTGTTAGACTGTTGCTTGAAGGTTGCTAAGGTGGTTAGTATGTTGGTTGTAATGGTGGTTAGATGTTTGCTTGGTTGCAAGGATATATATAGGTTGTTGCTACAGGTACTTGATTACAAGCAATGTTGGGTTTTAGGGTGATTTACAGTAAGTGGTTACCACATGGTTAATTGCTAAAATGTTTCTTAGTATTTACTTGATGGTTTGCATGGTAGTTAATCAGTTTCTATGGGTGTTGCTGAGTGATTGCTAGAGTGTTCTGTGTCGGTGCTATATTGCTAGGGTATTGCTTGATGGTTGATAAGTAATTCTGGATGGATACCATTGCAAAACATTGCTGTGTTGTTACCAGATGATTACTTGTTTAATACATATACTCTGGGGTCTCGTAAGTGGGGGAAAGGTTGACTGAGTGCATAGGGCCATGGCATGTGGGCGGCCCTGGGCTGGCTGCCCTTGAAGATCCTGAAATATTTATGTTGTGATCAGGGCTTGACATTAAATTAATTTAATTTAAAATTAATATGTATATTTATTGTCATGTATGTTGGCCAATATGTCATATGTTAATAAGCTGAAATGCACACATTGATGCCGATGTTACTCTATTGATATGGTGTGACCTATAGTGATATACCATGTGTATTGTAGATCAAAAAAGTTAACCAAAAAAACAGATTTTGGTTTGGTTTTAGGTCAACTTTGATGAAAGATTTTCATTCTCTTCCAATGTTGACTACTTTATACCAGCTGGCCATAATTTGGGTGGTCAGAGGGGTTTTAAACAACAATATTGTGGCTACTAAAAATGCAGAGTGGCTAGTAACTTTGGAAAACTAATAGCTACAGTGGCTGGTGAGCTAGAAATTAATGTCAGGCTCTAATTGTGATATTGGGTGTATACTGTACCTTTGTGCACATGAGCTGCATGCAATATTCTGATCCTATCTATTTTAACAAGCTTTGTTAATTAACACAGTCTGCATGGACACCTTCTCATAGGCACAGCACAAGATGCACGCAAATTTGAATGATTGTATGGTTGTTTAGGAATGATACTTAATGATAAGCATAGGAACTAGAGAGTAAAGTGTGTTAAAATGTGTGAAAATGTCCAAAATCGAGTTAACAAAAAGAGAAAGCGAGGACAAAAAAAAGAAAATAAGATAAAAGAAAATAACTTTAGCAAGTCTACTTTCATCTCATCTTTGTTCCAAAGCCGACAGTTGACATCCTTATCTCATGCAAAAAAAAAAAATGTCAGCAGATTAGCACAATTTGCAAGAGAAATATATAAAAAAAAATGTAAATGATGAGAGAGAGGGCGGGGGGTCCATTATAAGGTTCTATTGCAGCTAATAAATCTTATTAATTTAAGTAAAAAATCAATAAGCTATCATCTTTTTTAGTGCATAGGTGCTCTATTTATAGTATAATATATTAAGCATAGTATCCAATATAGCACAATTTAGACACAAAAATGATTCTGTGCTGCATTAGTAAAAAATTTTTTAGACGATATTGATCTTTTACTGTTGATCTAATACTGAATGTTGTTGGTTCACCTTTTTAATACTGCTGGCTGATTTTATATCAGTGATTCGCCAGCAGTTACTGAGTAGGTAAAACTGTTTAATTAAAGAAGTGATAAAAAGCATGGATCATGAATAATGGGATATACTACCTTCACACACCCCTGTAGGTATAGCCTACTATGTTGTAGATGCGGTGATATTATTGCCAGGATGTTTCTGAGTGGTTTATTTATGGTTTCTAATCTACTTTATTGGCTGCGGGTGTTTTGCTTTCTACACTGTAAAAAAAGTAAAGACTTAAAGGTGCTGTATGTAAGTTTTTGATTCTTCTAAAGCATAAAAATACCATTTATCTGAAAAACAATGCTAAAGTCAGATATTCTGCTTTGAAAATCTGCTTTCCGTGCTGGAACTTCTGAGTTTGTTTTGGTCCCTTTAACCCGCCCAATGCCAGTTTAGCCAATTATATTTCAGCACCCCGGGTTGCCTTGGTGGAAAACCAATTATTTGATTCATTCAGTCAGGAAGGCTTTCAAATTTTGCGTCCACTACTGAAAATGCGACCTCCATTGGACCGTAGCAGCCCCGAAATGAGACGCAGATTCAGAGTTCCACATGGGGTGGTTATTAATTAGCAAGTAACATAAACATTACAAACGTAAACATTAGGTGAGCAGGTTACATTGTAACCTCTTGTCTTTATCAACACGCTACATGAGGAGATTTGCAGTGATGATCAATTGGACTGTTTGCAGACGAAACACGACAGAAATTTAAATACAGCCATTCAGAAGCACAGAATATATATACTGCACTCCAATGAAATGGTAAGGTTTATAATTGAATTAATGCATATTAAACCTCTTTAACATTATTAAATGTAGATGCGGAATCATTTGATATTTCAATGATATTTGTTGGCTTGCACTGATTCACAGTTCTAAAGTTCAATTTCAAGTGGTTTACCTTTTCAAGATCTGAGGTGAACTATCTGCTGCTGCTTTCAGTAGTATGGTAATACTACATGTCATGTAAAATGGCATTCAAACTCACATTGTTAGTATTTAACACTGAATAAAGCACATGAGGTGTACCTGAGGTGATCATTGTCAGTTTTCTGTTGTTCAGCTGCAAGAAATAGAAGTCGTTTCTAAAATATTAATTTCGGGTGTTGGTTAGGTAAAAAAATATTCCTTCTATCGCGTGCTGTTGCTTTTATTTACAACACAATTTAAATCTGCCTTAAATCAGCCTTTAGACTCGATAGTTAGGCACGCTCCTGTTGATGTTGTCAATCTGGCAACCTGCGCTTGCGTGTGTTTTGAACCACGAGTGCAATACCTAGTTCAACCACTGGGTGTCAAACGTACATACTGCACCTTTAAATAAGTTAATTTAAATTGATCCAATGTTGTTTTTAAGTGTACTTGGTTGCTAAGGCATTGCTAAGTGGCCCTGAAGGTGTTCTGTGCGGATTCTAGCTAGATGCTTGGCAGTGGTTTTTATATAGCCTCCAATTTTTCGTCAATTTGAAAATCATGTTGTTACAAAAACTAAAGCAAATGTGTAATACATGGATTTAACTGTTCAAATCAACAGCCATTTGAAATACAGTTAAAGTCAGAATTATTAGCCCTCCTGATTTATTATTTATTATTTATTTTGTTCCCAATTTCTGTTTAACAGAGAGAAGATTTTTTTCAACACATTTCTAAACATAATAGTTTTAATAACTCATTTCTAATAACTGATTTCTTTTATATTTGCCATGATGATAGTACATAATATTTTACTAGATATTTTTCAAGATACTAGTATTCAGCTTAAAGTGACATTTAATTTAACTAGGTTTAACCAGGTTATTTAGGTTAATTTGGCAAGTCAAGGTAGTTAGGCAAGTCATTGTATAACGATGGTTTGTTCTGTAGACAATCGAAAAAAATATTGCTTAAGGGGGCTAATAATATTGACCTAATTTTTTTTCTTAATAAAAACTGCTTTTATTCTATCCTTTCTCCAGAAGACTTTCTCTAGAAGAAGAAAAAAAATTGGAAATACTGTGAAAAATGCCTTGCTCTGTTAAACATCATTTGGAAAATATTTGAAAAAAAAATAAAAAATTCATACGAGGGATAATAATTTCTTCAGACTTCAACTATATATAAAAAATATATGATTATCTTCATTGAACTTAAAGCTATAATTTAGTGATGATATTTGTTGTTTGATAAGGATTACAGCAGTACCTTGGGAATCATGGTTTCCGCTGCAAGTATTTGTGAGCCAGTAGTCTTGCTCTTTTTTTTTTTCTCTCTCTCTCTCTCCCATATTGACCGCTTGATCTGGTTTATCCCTTTGGCCGTCACGAACATATTTTCCCCCATCTTATCTAATCCTTATCCTCTCTCTCGTCTCCAGCTCTATCTGGCTTCAGTTCTCTAACTAACCTATCTCTGCATCTCCTCAGTGACCCGACTCCTTGCCCTCCGCTCACGTTCATTCCTTCATTCTGTCAGCCCCTCACGCTCCTCGCCATCTGTCCTGTCTTGAGCTCCCTCTCTGATTATCTCTCTCTTTCCCCCTATCTGTTTCTGGCCGGACATCTACACATCAGCGCCGCTTTAAAGTGGCTCCCGAGTAAGAGATTGGACGGGGCCGGCGAGGGAATGACAGCGCTGTTCCAGTACTGTCATGTCTCAAGGCGCTCTTGCTCAGACTGCACCTGCCCCTCGCGCCAGCCTGGCCAACTGTCACTTAGTGGGGCATCTCCACATTTTAAAGCTCTGAGAGTCGAGAATCGCAGTCTCTTTAATTCACGGTCTGACACCTTTACATCAGACGATCTGTCCACTCCAGTTGTATTAATGAAATCTGAAACTCTGTTGAATTTGATAGATGTTGGGAGTGAGAATTGTTTGGTTGCTTTTTTCTTGAAAAGCATTTTAAGTTTACTTGGCTTTAAATCTGTTGTGGGCGACACGGTGGCTCAGTGGTTAGCACTGTCACCATACAGCAAGAAGGTCGCTGGTTCAAGTCCCGGCTGGGTCAGTTGGCGTTTCTGTGTGGAGTTTGTATATTTTCCCCGTGTTCGCGTGGGTTTCCTCCGGGTGCTCCGGTTTCCCCAACAGTCCAAAGACATGCGCTATAGGTGAATTGAATAACCTAAATTGGCCGTAGTGTATGTGTGTGAATGTGAGAGTGTATGGGTGTTTTCTAGTACTGGGTTGCAGCTGGAAGGGCATCCGCTGTGTGAAACATATGCTGGATAAGTTGGCAGTTCATTCCGCTGTGGCGACTCCTGATTAATAAAGGGACTAAGCTGAAGGAAAATTAATGAATGAATGAATAAGTCTGCTGTTGAATTTAGCTGTGTTCATATGGGAATAGATGTGTGCCAAATGAAACAAGCATTATTTGTGAAAACAAACAAAAATAAACATTATAATAAAATTATAAAAACACTTTGAAACTTAATTTGATAGATGTTGCAAGTGAGACTTATGTGAAAATCGTTTGGTTGTTTTTTTTCTTGGAATGTATTTTAAGTTTATTAAGATTGTTTGTTTTGCTTTTAGATATTGTTGAATTTTGGGATTCGATTTGTGACAAATAAAACTGAGCAAAACATTTGTGAAACCAACAAATATAAACATTGAAAAACAAAAAAAGCACCCTGAAATTGAATTTGATAGATGTTGCAAGTGAGAATTGTGTGGAAATCATTTGCATTCGCATTTATTATGTATGGACATACACCCAAATCGCTTCACAATCATGAGGGGGGTGGGGGTTTCTCCACACCACCACTAGTGTGCAGCATGCACTTGGATGATGTGACAGCAGCCACAGGACAATGGCGCCAGTGCGGTCATCACACACCAGCTATTGGTGGAGTGGAGAGACAGTCATAGAGCCAATTCGGTGGATGGGGATGATTGGGATGCCATAATAAGGGCCAATGGAGGGAAGTGGCCAGGACACCTGGGCTACACCCCTATTCTTTACGAGAAGTGCCATGGGATTTTTTATGACCACAGAGAGTCAGGACCTCGGTTTAACGTCTTATCTGAAAGACGGCGCTCACTGACAGTATAGTGTCCCCTTCACTTTACTGAGGCATTAGGACTCACACAGACTGCAGGTTGAGCGCCCCCCTACTGGCCTCACTAACACCACTTCCAACAGCAACCTAGTTGATAAGGCTATTTTCATATGGGATTAGATCTGTAACAAATATAAAATAGAACAAAATGTTGTGAAAGCGAACAAAAATAAACATTGGCAAATGAGAAAAACACTCTGAAACTGTATTTGATAGGTGTTGTAAGTGAAAATTGTGTGAAAATGCTTTGGTTGTTTTTTTCTTCTTTTGATTCTCACTTGATTTTGTAGATTAGATTTGTGCCAAATAAAATGGAACAAAATTTGTGAAAATAAACAGAAATAAAAATTGAAAAACAAGAACTCTATGAACATATGCAACTGAATTTGATAGATGTTAAAAGTCGGAATTGTGTGAAAATCATTTACTTGTTTTTTTTTCTTTCTTTTCTTGGAAAGCATTTTAAGTTTATTTGGTTTTATTCCTGTATCTAAAAAAAAAGCAAAAAAAAAAGCAATCAACTAAGTAGCAAAAAAGTAATCGTCTTCAAATAAACTGCTTTCTTTGTTGACTTTATTTTAGCTTATCTTTCGTTAAATGTGGTTTTGAAAGTACTACCAGTGTTCATTTTCACTTTCCAAGATTGTTTTTGCCATTTTGAAACAAACCTCTCTTGAATGCAGGCTTAGTGCAGCAGTATCTTTAGTATTTGTCACAATCTAATCCCATATTTTCAAGTTTATAATCTGGAAATTATTTCAATTTTGCATTTGTGTCACAGTGTCACACGTAATATAAGTAATTAAGTTTTCACAATGTTTTTACTATCTTTAAGTATAGTTAGATGTACAAATAATGTAAATATTTTACAAAATAACAAAACGTGTAAAACATATTTCCCGAATACATCTTAAACAGCATAATTGACATTTCATTTGTCAAGTAGCAACAAATAATTGAACGTTACATGACTTACTCATTGCGTAGGAAATTAAATAAATAGTAAATCATATGAAGAATAGACAAAGTTGCATCATTATGTGTAATATAGTCGTAAATCATCATTTCAATAAGCTTTCTGTTTATGTTATGCAATAGCAATTTTGTCTATGCAGACTAATATTACAGAGCACAGGCCCCAGTAGGCCAGGTCTAGAGGATTTTGTTGAAAAATAAAAACTAAAGCACGGTAGAGTGACCTAATATAGTATTCGCCCACATAACCCACACACATTTGATCCATTTTATTGCATTAGATGATAAAATATAAAGTCAAGTGGCTTCTGTAGACAAAATTCTGCTAGAGGTTTTCCCAGAAGTAACATACCTTTTTCTGAGGTACTTTTTGCAATGACTTTTAGTGGACCAATTTCAAGGAGATTTTTTTTGCATGTGTGTGAAGTCAGTTCTGCTCAGATTTACACAGGAGTGGTTTTACTATGGAGATATATGTCCTAAATTTACATTTTATGTTTACTTATCAGATGGTTAAACCAAAAGCACTACAACAAGATTTCTTTTATTAACATTAGCAAATTATATTAAGTAACTGTTAATTTGGAATTATTAACAGTTATATTTTTTTAAACTGACATCAATAAAGGTTTCTTTGTTGCACTGACAAAGCATATAAATATATTAAAGAACTTACTAGTGTTCTAGACCATTATTGGCATGGTAACACGGTAACACTTCACATAAGCATAAATGAATGTCTAATTAAGATGCAAACAATTTTTTTTTTGACAAGGGAACATCATTATTTATATTTAGTCTTCCCCAGACTACTCTCATTAAGGGTAGGCCTTTTGGAGTCTGAGATATATTGAACTGACATCAAATAGAGCTCTAAATTTGGAAATCATGAGCTTGTCAGAGTTACTTTCTTTATTATTAACATTTTTAAATGAATTTTTTTTTTAGGATTGAAAGAAGAACATGCATGCAATGCATCCGTCCTTTGGAGTATAGTCAAAATTTCAACTTGTAAGCTGATTTATTTGGAGGTTATCCAATTAGTTTACATATAAAGTCCTATAATTAACTTTTAAGACATTTGTTTTTTGATTGAATCGGTTATTCTTTATCAGTTGGCCATATAGTTCACAAGTAATTCTCATTGATGATATTGTATTTACAGTAGTAATTGATGAAAGGATTTCAGTGTTTAAAAATGAAAGGAACTACATTTGTCCTATATTTTCTATTACTAGCTGCTATTATCCCACCTCTGGATAAGTTAATAGTATGTAAAGTTTTAATGTAGTACTAATTGTTAACGATGGGCCATTATATGTAGTAAGTGTTACCTTAAAGGGGTAGTTCACCCCAAAAAAAAAAAAAAATTACTCACTATATATTCACGCTCAAGTGGTTCCAAACCTTTATGATTATAACCTCTATGACCTTTATATATATATATATATATATATATATATACATATTGAAGAAAGCTGGAATCATTAACATTCACTATGGAAGTCAATGATTTCCAGCTTTCTTTGTTGTTCCACAGAAGAAAGAAAGTCAAACATTTTTGGAACAAGTGTGAGTAGGGTATAAGGCTGCACAATATATTGTTTCATCATCAATAACACAATGTGCGAATCTGTAATAGTCACATTGCAGGATATGCAATGTCAAGTTGGGATTATAATTAACCAGGAAACTGATTTTTTTTTTTACTTGGATGTGTTTTTAAGGCCTGTGACTGTAAGATTTAAAGTGAATTTAAACCATTTGGGCACAAGAAATGATAAAGTTTGCCGGTTTAGCAAAATTAATTGCTTAATTATTTGTATAATCAAGACTATATAGTGTTTTTTTTTTTTTACATTTGAATACTGAATTTATGTAGCTCAATACTATCAGACTACCATAAAATACTGTTTATTTCCTATTTATCTTTATTCTGTTGTTTTCATCTGTGCTTTAATTTGTTTTATTTAGTATATTTTTGGATACTTTTGTATATTTATATGCCTCTGCATGCATGTATGTGTATATATATATATATATAAATTGCAGAAAAACAAAGGACAAAACAAAAACAAAATATCGCAATGTAATTCTTTCCCAATATTGTGCAGTAATGATGATGAGTAAATGATGATGTAATAAATTTTTTTTTTGTGAATTATCCCTTTAAATAGCATTCATATATACTTTGTAGCATGTCTTCATGTTTTGAAATAGTTTTTTTTGGGGCCACTGCGAATGTTGCGAATGTCTTGAATGTCTGGCTTGATGAGCTCCTCCACCTGTTTCGATGCAGCAGGTTTGTGCTCATTTTGCCTCCCACTGACACGGCATCTGTTGATTTGTCTGGAGGGTCCTTATAGCCCACATAGAAATGAGGGCATGCTCTTATTGTTTAATGCAAAACCGACCTCCTGCCCTTTTTTGATCTGTCTGCTCCATGTCAGCTCCAGATTTAAAGAAGTAGTTCATGGAAAATGAATATTCTCCGATTTATTTATTTATATGCGATTCATCTTTCGAAAAAACATAAGACTGTCTTTCATCCATCGATATGTACAACATCTCTAAGCAGTCAATGTTTTGCATTAGATTTTCTCTGTTTAGTCCCTACTGACATAAATTTAATCTCTGTTTATATCCTCTCTCTGTCTCTCTCTGTCTCTCTCTCAGCTCGGTGGCCATGTCTAAGGTTGCAGTAAAGAAGCTGCACTGGCGGTCCAAAGTGCAGGAGAACTTTGTCCCGCTGGTCGGCAGCTCTGGAGAGTTGGGGATCGCCATCGGGGGCGGGGCTGATTATGGAGAATTCCCATTCGTCACGGCTGCACCAGGGGGCGGGATCACAGTTGGCGATATCATCTTAGAAATTGGAGGGACTCCCGTTTTGGGTCTGACTTTAGGAGATGTGCGTGGACTTCTGAACTCCTGCCCTCATCCGATCCGCATCAAGACTGTTTCTCCAGGTAATGATTGATGTTTAGGTTGTCACTTCACTGGCGTGAAGATGGATTTGTGGTCTCTAAAGAATAGTTGTCCTTCAGTGATGTTTTCTTATTGTTGTTAGTGGTTCTTGATATGGTGAGCATCAGAATTATTTTACTATTTTTTATAGGTTATTTTAAAGATCTCATCAGCGTACGAATTTTACGTTGGTGGGGGGGTGTCAACTTTTTTGGTAATGTTATACATGCTTCAGGGAATAAAATTTATGTATTAATTTACATTAAATCTAATTTATTAATAAAACATTTATTAATGAAGGTTTTCAGTGTTTTGTGGGATATTTAGTGTATTCTGACCTACAGTATCCTCTGATTAGCTTCAGAGGTTAACATAGGTCAAACTATGCATCTAATTTTACTTTATTTCTAGGCTATACTGTATGTAGAAACAAGACCTATTTTACGAGAACACTGTCATGTGAACACTTAGTTCACGATGTCTATTTGTGCTCTAGATCTGCAGTTTCAGACTGTTGAATAAATTGTTTTCTCGCTTAGGTTGATTGGCATGATCATACATTGAAAATGATATGAACCGTTATAGTGTTGGTCAAATGTACGTTGGTGTTATCTATTATTCTAATTATTAACATTATTATTTAAGATACAAATCAGAGAAAACTATTTTTCACGAAAGGGCTGACCCCCCCATACATCTTTTTTGACGTCCTTTATGGGATCAAGCATTAATCAGGGGGGTCAATCCCTCACCAAACTACCCTGTAATTCTCACCTTGGTTCCCATGCTTTTATTTATCCTTTATTTTAGCAGGAAAGTCCCATTGAAGCCCTGGCCAAAATGGCTGCACAAACAATTTGTACTAAAACAGATATAAACTAAATAAAACAAACCAAATTGAGCTCTGTTCTCATAAGACAAAAGTAAGAAAGAAAGAAAGAAAGAAAGAAGAAAAAAGAAAGAAAAGAAAAAAAGAATTAATTTTAATAAATTTAATAAAAAATATTAAATAAATTAATTGCTATTCTAAAGTTCCCTTTAGAATAGGGCCATAAGACCATAAGATATTCATTCATTCATTCATTTATATAATGGTGGGAGTTTTTTTAAACATTGAAATACTTTGCCACAGAGAATGCAGTTTTGTCAAACTCTGAATAAACTCTTGGAACATGTAAAATAAGTTTAACTATAAACTGGTAATTTACCTAACAATGCCTTTGTGATAAACAGCAGCATATTCACTTTCCTTCTTTTTATGAAATGATGGGATCAATGTAAAACGATTAGTGTGTGAAAGTGAAAAAGAAATCCTAATTTTAATCTTAATTCAAAAAAATTCTATATGTACATACAATCCCAGTATGTAATCAAACCATACTGAAATATATACACACATATATATTTGTTGCAGCAGTTTCCCCTTGTAAAGTTGAAGTACTGTATGTTGACCTGTTTTAGTGCAACAATGTGTAAAAATCATTCATTTATTTCAAATTTAAAACCAAATTTAAACTGGTCAATGACAGTTGCAGAGACTGAATTATTTCCTGCAAGAGATCTATGGTTTGATTCACTGAATGTGCTACTGTATAAATAATTGTGTCATCAGAATACAAATGAATCCTAGCTGAGGTTATTCCACAACCGAGCTCATTAATAAATAATAAAACTGGTGCTAAAATAGAGCCCTGTGGGACACCTTTTGTCATTTTCTGTTCGTTTGAAATAATCTTTTCAACTGAAACCCACTGAATCCTTAACTTAGTTTGAAGCTCTGAATACCCACAAACCACCAAGAACAAACATTGCAGCCACCTAGAAACCATTTAAATAATGTCAGCGTCTGCATAGTCAACTTGTTGTCTCTTTTTTTACAAATAGACTACAATAAAATAAAATAAAACTATTTAATTCAGCAATTTGGATAATTTGTTTTTACAAAAGTGATAGTAAAATACATTGATAAAGATACAAAAGATTATTACTTGAATTAAACAGTTTTGTTGAACTTTCTAGTCAAGGTTTCCACAAAAATTAAAGTAAATGCTAATAATCATATCAGAATTCTTTCTTAAGAATCATAATTGAGTTCTGAAGGATGACAGCTGCGTAATACAAATAATACCAAATTATTTTACCATTTATTATGTTTGTTTGTTTATTTGTATGTAGAATGATATTAATACAGTATATTATATTATAGTATTAGTGTTTATTACAGTTTATTTGTATTCTGACAGTTCAATTTCATTTGAACTTGTAATAATTTTGTGTTTTTGTGTTATTTTCAAAAGCTAAAACTGTTTGTTTTAACAAAAATGGTTTGTATAGTTTTACATTTATTTAGTTAGCCTTGGTAAGCACATTTACCCAAATATGAAATACTCCCTCAATGCAAAGGAAAGTATATCAAGTAAATTCACTGAATATTCACTGAATATAACACTTTTTTTTTCTCATTAGAAACAAGTCCTCCTAACTAATAGCCCTATATCAGCTATTCTTAATGTCAAAACAGCATGACATATTCCAACACTAAAACAATATTCCCTGATGCACAGCAAAATTCATATTTGTCAGCTCTTTATATGGTGATTTTGGTCCCTGGTTGCAGGATGGTGATATTTATGTCACGTTGGTCATATGTCACCCCTAGGGGGAGCTGATATTTATCCCACAGTGTCATGACATAGATGATTTTTTTTTGTCAAACAATATGTCACACCTGACCATGACTTCCTCTGTCCTCTGTTAGATTGATGAGCAAACCGAGTCCTCTATATTCCCTCACCCTTGCTTCTCTCTCTCTCTCTCCTCTGCTGTTCTCACACCTCTAACACCTCCAACTACTAACTGCTGAGTATTAAATTGAGCTTTGTCAGTAAGGTTATAATTCACAGTTGTACGTTGCATTAGCTGATGAGAACATCCCATAGGCCTAAAATACCGACTTACGGCTCCTGCTCTGTTATTAATATAATTTCTGCCTGTGTTTCCTATATAAACAGTGGCCACAGAGAACAGGAGCTGTGTGCTAATTCTGGCACTTCTATTTTTTAAAATAGATCAATATGTACTGTCCCCACTGAAATACATCCAAAAGCAGTTCTGTTTTCCAAAGGCTGGAGCTGATCAGAGTGAACGCTTGAGTATTTAAACCTGTTTCATTTCCATTGCATTGTTTCTTGCTTCTACATTGCTGCAGGATAATAAATTATTAAACAGCATCTGTTTGATGTTTGTTTGTGTTTAAAAGATGTCTAATAGATATCTAATCACAGACATCTTGCACTGTAAAAAAATTTTTTTTCGTATTTTGTGCTTCACAAGTGTTTTACATTTATTTCTGGTTGTGAATTGCATTATGTGACCTTGATCTCTGCTCTGTCAACTTTTGATGTTGAAAATTCAACTGTACAGTTCAACAAAGTGATTTTATTGACATTTTAGTAAAAGTGAAATATTGTATAGAGTAATAAGTCTGTAAAATAACAGAAAATGTACTGGCAGCTTATTACAAGGTTTTTGCGCCGTAATATATAACACCAACCCAGACAATATATCACTTTAAGCTATTAAAATGTTAATAAACGTTGCTGTATTAATGTTTTTCAATTAGATGTGAGGATAAAACATATAAAAGAAGCATGAAACTTGTAATGAATGTCTTGAAAGGATTGTTCAATAAACACGAGGCACAGGTTAATACAGTTTAAAGTAATTCATAGGATGTATTATTCAAAAAGTAAACTATAAGCTATAGTTAACCTATATAAACTATAAAAGTAAAATATTTGATTCTATTTCCCCTATTTGTGACAGATGTAAAACGGAAGAGTGTTCTCTATCCCACATTTTGGTTTTGTCCTAAACTCTTTAATTTCTGGAAATATATTTTAGAATTTTTTCTAAGAAGGTTTTTAAAAGGGAGGTTAAGCCGGATCATTGTCTTGCAATTCTTGGATATTCCGAGACATTAGACACTTTTCCAAAGTCCCAGCAATGTCCCCTTTTGTTGGGCCTAACTCTAGCAAAAAAGGACACTTTTGAACTGGAAAACTTCCGACCCTCCATGTTTCAAAGCGTGGATGGGTGAATTGTTTCAAGTCATTCAGCTCGAGAGGATGTAGGTCCTTGGAATCAAAATCTCAACACCAATTTTAAACTGTATGGCAACCTTTTCTGGATTTCCACAAAACTGATTAGTGCTAAGCCAATGATTTATTGGAACAATTGATCATACTCTGATAATTAAATTTGAACATTATGATTGCTTGGATTGGTAAATACCCCCATTTGTTTGTTATTTATTCATTTTAATTTATTTATTCATTCATTCATTTTCTTTTCGGCTTAGTCCCTTTATTAATCTGGGGTCGCCACAGCAGAATGAACCTCCAACTTATCCAGCATATGTTTTACGCAGCGGATGCCCTTCCAGCTGCAACCCACTGTAAGAATGATATTTTTAACCACAGCGGTTCGAACTTTAGTTTTGCCGAATGACTAATAAGTTTATCAGTATGATGGTGAAAACTGTACATTTCTAGTCAAACCATCCTTCTGCAATCTTATACCAAAAACGGAAATAAGGGCAGTATTAATAGCTACAAATGTGGGAGAGCGTTGCTGTTATGTGATTGTATTGTATTGCAATATGGAACAATTAAGTGTTGATGTTAAATCAAAAGTAATTAAAAAATACTTGAAAATGAATTGATTTAATGACAATAGTTCTCTATGGTTACAACTGAATTAATGACAAAATAACTGTATAAAAGATTAAACATGAAATGATGAAAACATATGACATAAATTGTACCCAGCTTAAATATAAAATAAAGTTACCTGAGAGACCGAGAGAGACAGAGGGAGAGAGAGAGAGAGAGAGACAAAGAGCAGTAAGTAGGCCTCAAAGAGAGCCTGATAGCAGTAGAGTCAGAGAAGATAGCCTCCAGAGCAAGAGAGGAGAGGAGCAGAGCAGGAAAAAGAGCAGAGCAAGAAAAGAGACAGAGCAAAGTTTTTCAGCTATTTTGTATCTTTCTTGACCATGTGACCAAAGCCCAAATGCTGAGACATACAAACTGACCAATCAACATGTGACCACATAGTAAAACCCCCAAAGTCCACACACCAGGCCCTGATCTTATCAGTATCTGCCTTTGGAGTCAGTATGGACCTTCTTGGTGAAAAAGACATGTTTTGCCATATAAACAAATACATATGATAATTTTCATTCCTACACCATCACTCTGAAACATCCATACACACTCATTCACACTCATACTCTACGGCCAATTTAGCTTACCCAATTCACCTGTACAGCATGTCTTTGGACTTGTGGGGGAAACCGGAGCACCCGGAGGAAACAAACGCGAACACGGGGAGAACATGCAAACTCCACACAGAAATGCCAACTGACCCAGCCGGGGCTCGAACCAGCAACCTTCTTGCTGTGAGGCAATCGTGCTACCCACTGCGCCATCGTGATGCCCCTACTTTATTTAATTAATTTATTTTTATTTTCTGATTTATTGCTGGGGTTGCTGTGTTTATGCTAGTGGATTTCCTTTGTACTGCTTTTGTATTTTAAAAAAGAAAAAAGCTTAGATAAAATATTTTGTAAAAGTTGCTGGAAGAAAGATCAAGGTCCTATAATGCAATTCAAAAGCATAAATAAACTGGGAAATATAAAAACATGAATCACAAAATACAGAAAACTGCTAATTTACAGCAATTTTTTCACAATGTGGCTAAAACAGGCAAAACACACACACACACACACACACACACACACACACACACACACACACACACACACACACACACACACACACACACACACACACACACACACAAATCTTTCTAGGTACTGTTGTGCTTGATCGCTTTTCTAGCTGGTAGAGTGTTTAGTGCTGGTTAATGTGGTTTAATTTGGCAGTAAAGCATTTCCAAATCCTTGCTATGCAGTAGCTGAGGTGTTTAATGTTCTTTTGTATTTGCTGGCTACTCTTGTGCTCTGGAGCTCTTGGGGAATTTGCTAATGTGTTCTGGGGGTTGCCAGATCATTGCTAAGTAGTTACTAAGGCAGTGTTTCCCAGCCCTGTTCCTGGAGGCACACCATTTTCAAACTCATCCTTATCAAATACACCTGAATCAACTCATCAGAACATTTGAAGAGACCCCGAAACCTGAAATGAATGGGTCAGATAAGGGAGAAATCCCAAATATGTGCTGTTGATGTGCCTGCAGGGACAGGATTGGGAAACACTGTACTAAGGTGGAGTTTAGAGCATTGCTGCATTACTATGTGGTCGCTAAGGTGTTCCTAGGTAGTTGCTATGGTAATGTCATTTCTACAGTATGCTTTTGCTATCTAGCCCAAGTAAAAAAAAGTAAAACATTTATTTATTCTGTTTGTAAACACAGCAATAATTCCCCTTTAATGCAAATTCATGGGATTATTTTATCTTCCGTCAGGTAGAAAAGTAACAATCTGTTTGATTTGAGGTATCATTTATGTTCATAGCACAAACAATGCAGGACTATTCATATGAAGAAGTTTAATATTGTACTTTGTGTAGTTACCTGACCCTAAATAATGCTAATGTGTCTAAATTAAAGGTGTCACAGAATAACAATCTGGATTTACCTAGGCATAACTGAATAATAAAACTTCAGCATATGGTAACGGCACACCGTGAGCCTCAAACACCGTTGTTTTCTTGTTCTCATGTAAATTCTGTGAGTGTAAATTCCTTGTGAGGCAAATCTGAATGAAAAATCTGAATCTGCGTTGCACACTGGATCATTAATATGCACACCCCAGGCTGTTTGATTGGCCACACTCCTTAGTGAGATTACAACAATGACCATTTTTATTTTAAGTTTATCTAAAGTTATATTAAACTTCTATGTATGTCAGACTCTTATTTTAAAAAAAGCGGGAGAGACAGTGAGACTAAAATCTGTCGCACCATGCTGTGTTACATCTTTACATTTTTTTTCTAGATGTTGCAAGGTGACATGGACATTAGCCAAATGGTGGTGGTAGTGCACATACACTAAAACATTTTTTTAGAATGGGTTATTATGAGCAGTTCTCAGCCAGCCATCAGTTCACAGCACATGAGCATACAAAACGGGGCCTATATGGATATAAATTTATTAAGCGCCACCCAGAAGAGACATGAGGTCTGAATTTAACTGTATCTTTTGTTAGTTTAACGTGTATATTGCGCAATTTGATGTATATCTTTGTAATGAGGCAACGAGCACATGTAGACTGCAGAGTATACACCCATTGGCCACTTTATTAGGTACACCTTACTAGTACCGGTTTGGACCCCCTTTTACCTTCAGAACTGCCTAAGCTGGGCCATTGACACGATGCTCAATTGGTACTAATGGGTCCAAAGTGTGCCAAAAAAATATCCCCCACACTATTACACCACCACCACCAGCCTGAACCATTGATACAAGGCAGGATGGATCCATGCTTTTATGTTGTTGATGCTCAAATTCTCATCAGACCAGGCAACATTTTTCCAGTCTTCTTTTGTCCAATTTTGATGAGCCTGTGCCAATTGTAGTCTCAGTTTTCTGTTTTTAGCTGACAGGAATGGCACCCAGTGTGGTCTTCTGGTGCTGTAGCCCATCCGACTCAAGGTTGGACGTGTTGTGCGTTCAGAGATGCTCTTCTGCATACCTCAGTTGTAATGAGTGGTTATTTGAGTTACTGTTGCCTTTCTATTAGCTCGAACCAGTCTGGCCATTCTCCTGGTTAAATGCATTGAGTTGCTGCCATGTGATTGGTTGATTAGAAATTTGCATTAACGAGCAGTTGGACAAGTGTACCTAATAAAGTGGCTGGTGAGTAAGTGTACAATGCATGGTTATGCATTGTGTCATATCACTTAGCTCTTACTGCTAGTTTTCTTGAGTGAATGGATGCCAATAAACTTAAAAATTATCTTATTATGTAGAAATTGATATTAAATTCTGCCTTTGTTTTCATATATGTTAAAGCTTCAAAATACAACTCTAAACACATCTCTGTTGGTCCTTTTTCTTGAGTATAATTTTAATTTAACCTATATTTTATCCACAACACACCTCAGGAGCAAAACAGGTTACTCTGGTGGCTTAAAGATATCTCCTTCTAGATCAAATAAACCAGCCACTTAATTTGAAAAGATTTAACTAGGAAACTTGTTTGTTAAAATGAAGTGTGATTACTTTGCACATTTATTTCAGAGTACATCACACTGTGTGTTTGTGTGTGTGTGTGTAAGAGAGAGCGAGAGATAGAGCAAGCAGTGACACAAGCTGCAGAGAGTAAGAGCAGAGCTAATTAATATTCACGACCACTATTTTGACCATTCCAAATATGGTCAAAATGGAGCTTTTGATTATAGTGGTAATTTCTGGAGTTATAAATGAGCATATAAAATTGTTTCTTAGGTAAAAACGTACATAAGACACATACAGACTAGATATCAGTGAACAATTTAACGTATTGAATGAATGCACTCTGTGGCACTTTTAAGCTCAGGGAGTACAGCAGACCAAGCAATAGCATCCTCCCATAATATCACAGGGGTAATTTCATACCTATATGCTGTGTGCGTGTGTGCACTCATGTGGTTGCAGGGCTTATGTTCCTTTATGAGAACTGTGAGCTGAGTTTTATTACTATGAGAGGTGAGGTGGGGGGAGGGTCTGTCGTTTTGATGGGTTCGAGAGGCACTCTGTTCATCTATAACAGCCAAGTGGCCTGTCATCAGAGACCATAAAGCACAGCAGATGAAATAAAGAGATCAGCCATGTTGAGCGGAGCACTGGGCAGCCGTGCCAAGACTGCGTGTGTGACATTTTTCACTTTAATCCAAGGCTGCATGTGTGTGGGAGAACGTCTCTGTATGGCGCGTACTTTTCATTATAACCCAAATGCATTTCTACATAGTGTGAGACAGCATTATGCTGACCATAAAAATGTGAATTCATTGTGGTCTTCAGTAGTGTTTCTTTTGCGGTTCTGGCCGGATGGTAGAGCAACACTGGCTTCATTTGATTGATTAGATACACCGCTAATATCTGCAAAGGTTAATCAATACTGCCTCTGGGGACTGGGGAGAATGTATCTCTGTGTGTGTGTGTGTGTTTCTTTTCGCAAGCTCTTGAGTTTTTTTGAATTGCAGATTTTGAGGTGGGTAAGCATGCTGTCACATTTGAAAATGTTAATTTATGGGGTATTCCTGTGTTAAAAACACAGAGAATGTCTCTGTTTCGGATCATTTCTGTATTTCTCCTAATTGAGATTGTCTCTTTCTTCCTTTTAGGCTCAACTCTATGCAAGGATCTAAGGTTATACTTGAGCAAATGTTTCACACCAGGTTCTATGGACAGTCAGCTCCAGCAGGTGATCCGAGAAAACCTCTACCTGAGAGCCGTGCCATGTGAGTACTAAGTTTCTTTTTTTTTTTATGTTTAAGGAGCAATTTAATAATTTAGCATTTAAATATCTGAAGATGCATTGATGTACTGCTGACCAATTATTATTAGACTTTTTGATCAAATAAAATCACTGACATATAATATGACAAATGCATGAAAAATGGGTTTATCAATTAACTGTTTGAAGGCAATCAGTTGCACATCTGTTGAACAACCCAGTGCTTTTCTGTGGGTAAAATAATTGCCAAACCAAAAATAAATCTGTACAGGGTAAGTTTGAGTAATCTTGCTTTAGGATCTTTTACAATGAAGGACCATTTTACTTCCTAGAACTGAAAATATAAGTACCTCCTTTCACACTGCAGGAACTATAAACAATAATTATTAGATCACTAAATGGGGAGCTGATTAGTCTATTTAAAAAGAGTAGGGTCTAACTGAGGCTGTACTATATTAAAAAATAAGACATTGAAATATTTTTTCTGCAAGATATATTGTGATATGAATACAAATTCATCAGATAAAATCAGCTCTATTGGAAAGAATTCATTAATTTAGATTGATTGGGAATATTTTTATGGGAGTGAATCATGCATTAAATATAATAAACTAATTGCAAGTATAAAGATATAAATGAGGAAATATTTTTTTCTGGGGGTTTTTTCTGGACCAAGTTTGGACACACTAGTTTAGAATAATTGACTTACTCTACCTGATTGGAGGCCGGGGGTGGCGCAGTGGCTCAGTGGTTAGCACTGTCGCCTCACAGCAAAAAGGTTGCTGGTTTGAGTCCTGACTGGGCCAGTTGGCATTTCTGTGTGAGACCAGAAGAGCCACTGTGTCACGCCACTTCTTTTAAAGTTCTAAACACAAGTCCATTTGGTGTCTGTCTGTGGCAAATAGAAAACACAGTGGTGCTATTCATGTGTCAGGTTGAAAAAGGCTGTTTGCCCGATGTTTATTAAACTGTTCTTCTCTCATATTCCATTGTTGTTGTGTTTACTGGTACATGCAAGCAGCATGAAACATTTACAATCCCACCTACTGCAGTGCGGAGGTGTTGGAAGGTTTGAAATTTACTTGCAGGGATGAGCCTTTCTGAATGGAAGCAGTGTAGGACACCAAGTCATTTCTATGCATGCACAAAGGATCATGGGTGTCCAAAGTGTCCCTCAGTTATTGCCACCTTTGTCTGCCGCTTATACCTGGGCCTGGGTCTGGGCCTGGGCCTGGGTCTTCGTTGGGCCTCGGGGACATGTCTGGAACACCTCCCTTTGTAGGCATCCAGATGCCCAAGCCACCTCAGCTGGGTTCTCTCGATGTGGAGGAGCTCTACTCAGAGCTTCTCCTCAGTAACAGAGCTCCTACAGTATATCTGAGGAGAACCCCTATCTCCGCTCTGCAAATGAAACTCATTTCAGCTGCTTGTATCTGAGATGTTGTTCTTTCAGTCATGACCCAAAGCTCATGACCATAGGTGAGAGTAGGAATGTAGATGACATGGAGGACAGTCCTTGCCTTAGTTGGAGGAGTTCAAGTGTCTTGGGGTTTTGTTCATGAGTGAGGGAAGGATGAAACATGAGATTGACAGGCGGATCAGTGCAGTTGCAGCAGTAATGCGGTCGATGTACTGCTCCGTTGTGGTAAAGAAGGAGCTGAGCCGAATGCTCTCAATTTACCAGTCAATCTATGTCCCTACTCTATCAGTTGTACACTTCAAAATTCCAGGGCCCTTTAAAGTGGCAAGCTCTGAGCTGTTAAGTTTGGAAGAACACTTCAATATGTGATGAATGATTGTTTTCATTTTGAAGTGCGCTTAAACCCATTTGGAATGCACAGACAAAAAAAAATCTATGCAAGTGTGTTGAAACTAATTAGAGCTCAAACCTGTGCAGGACACTGACCCTCCAGGAACAAGACTGGCCACCACTTCTGTCATTAGTCAGAAAAGCCCAGAACTCACATCACAGCTTGTGTTATTGCTGTATTTGAGTGTTAAACATGCAGAGCTTTGTTTTGATTGTGCCTCTAGGTATCAACTTTGTCTCAGCTGTTTTTCTTAAAAGCCCTTAGAGCAATAACAAAGTAACAAACGAGACACTATTTATAGTCACCTTTTAGTTTGTTCTATTCATTATTTGTATACAGTGAGAAAATAGGATAACATTAATGTGGATAGCCTTACTTAGTTTGCTTAGAGGATTTGAAGAATTATATATATATACTACCTGACAAAGTCTTGTCGCCTATCCAAGTTTTAGGAACAACTAATAATAACTTGACTTCTAGTTGATCATTTGGCATCAGAAGTGGCTTATATGAAAGGCAAAGGCCTCTAGATTACGCTTATTTTACTAAAATAAAATATGATCATGCCTTGATTTTTAATTATTTAATTAGGACAGTAAGGTCTGACTTTGCTTTGGCAAAAGTCTTGTCACTTAACAGAAATAATGAACAGTATAGAATATAAAGTCATGATCCAGTGGAAAAAGAATTAATATTGTGTATGACTCTCATGAGCTTGGACGACTGCATCCATACATCTCTGCAATGACTCAAATAACTTATCAATAAAGTCATCTGGAATGGCAAAGAAAGCGTTCTTGCAGAACTCCCAGAGTTCCTCAAGATTCTTTGCATTCATCTTCAATGCCTCCTCCTTCGTCTTAGCCCAGACATGCTCAATAATGTTCATGTCTGGTGACTGGGCTGGCCAATCCTGGAGCACCTTGACCTTCTTTGCTTTCAGGAACTTTGATGTGGAGGCTGAAGTATGAGAAGGAGCGCTATCCTGCTGAAGAATTTGCCCTCTCTTATGGTTTGTAATGTAATGGGCAGCACAAATGTCTTGATACCTCAGGCTGTTGATGTTGCCATCCATTCTGCAGATCTCTCGCACGCCCCCATACTGAATGTAACCCCAAACCATGATTTTTCCTTCACCAAACCTGACTGATTTCTGGGAGAATCTTGGGTCCATGCGGGTTCCAATAGGGCTTCTGCAGTATTTGTGATGATTGGGATGCAGTTCAAAAATCTACCTTCTGCCACTTTTCCAAATGATAAACTAGAAGTCAAGTTATTATTTGTTGCTCTTACAACTGGGACCGACGACAAGACTTTTGTCAGGTAGGGTATATATAATGTAATTTTCTCAGGAGACAAATTAGTAACACTTTACATTATGGGACACATAGCTAATGTATTTATTAACATAAAGAAACAATGAACAATACATTTACATTACATTTTTTCGGATTTATTCATGATTGTTTACATTTGTTAATGAAGATAGTTGCTTATTGTTAGTTCATGTTATCTAATGTTACCAAGCACAGTGCTGGTTTTTAATAAGGCATTAGTAAATGTTAAACTATAATTAATAAATGCTGTACAAGCATTGTCCATTCTCTATGATAGTAAACAAATTAACTAACATTAACATGTGTCCTGTATTCTAAAGTGTGACCGACAAATCTGAGAAGCAGAAATCCCCACTAAAATGATCAGTTTATTACATTTTAATTTGATTTCATGTGCAATTTTTCTTTTCTATGGGTAAACACACCCAAAAAAGAAACGCATAAGTTTAAACAGCTGAATAAACTCCTAGAAAACAAACTTGTTATTTCATGCTACAGCGCTTAACATCTTGCACACAGGCTGATGGAGCTCAAGGTTGTGCAGTTTTTCTGATGAAGTGTTAATTGGGGTGTGATCCATTTAATAGCAAGCAGGTGTTGACAGCTCCAACTGCTTTTACTGCGACAAGAAAGAAGGATGTGAGAGAACCAAAGAGTGAAGGGGGAAGGTAAATGATACAGTGATATAGAAATGAAATAGTTACTTTAGTCATGACATTTTAATAATTGATTACGTGACACCCTCATGTCATTCCGAACCCAACCTGCATTTTTGAGAAATGTTTGAAGTTTGAAATTGAAACCAAAATGTGCAGTGTTCTGAATGAAAGTGAGGTTTATGAACTGTTGAATGCCACCTTATAACATTTCCACGCTTTTCACGCTCTTTTCTATCAGTCGTCTCTCTTTCACATCCTCCTTTCCGCTCAACTCCCTGTTGCTTCATTTTTTTCCTGTGCCCTTTATGCTGAGCTTTAAAATCCTAATTATATTTTGCGTAATTTCTTTCCCATTTTAATCTTTGTGCCGCGATAAGACACAGATTTGGATTAACCTCCATCAAAATCATAAGCTTTTGTTAAGTAGATGAAGTTCTGCTAGTTTTTTACAGTGGAATTATTGCCAGACATTGTATACGGAGGGGGGAAACAAACATGTGTTTCAGAGAAAACAAATGTTTTGATTAATGAAACCAGAAGACAGTAAACACATAGTCTATAACAATATAAGAATTATCCATGATCTTCAAGCCATCTTGGTTATTTGCATAAGGATACTATTTATTTATTATTCAATGCATATCGACATCGCCAACCTGATTTCACCAAGTAGAACATGTTACTGCTTAACATCTATGTTGATCCTGGAACAATATTCCATTCAGCTAATCAGAATTTAGGGGTACGTTTACCTTTTATGTTAAGTTTAGGCTTACAGTTAGGTTTATGCACTTCTACATGACTGTTATCCAACTATTATTCCCTTCTGATTTTGGAAATAATTAGCAGTTATGGTTGGGTTTAGGGGTAGGGAATAGGTATGGATTACATTTTCTAACAAAAATAATGTTCCAAGATCAGCAGATGTTAATCCAGGATTGCATCCTACTTGGCAAAATCATGACGTGCTATCGACATAACCTTCACTGTATCACTGTAGACTACTGTAAAAGTATAGTTATTTTAAACAATCGACACACAATAACGTGAGTTTGGAGTAAAAATGAGTGGTTATTCTCATTAATTATTGTACTTTATTACTGTGCTATGCTAGTTTGCACTTTAGTCTCCTCTATTAAGTGTAATTGTTCATTTGCATTGGAACTTTCTGATTCATTGGCCAGTGATGAATGTGACCGATACAGAGTTGTTTTTGTATACTGTGAAGATTATATGATCAAAATTCATAACAACATATGTTTTTATGTTAATGGTAGAAAATTAATCTAGTTTCAACTTAGTTTTTTAATTACAAAATTGAACTTGATGTTTTAAGTCAGTTTAGTTGATGTAAGTTGTATAAAGTTAATGAATTTGATTAAACTTAAAACTTTTTACAGTGTATTAGTAAATAGAATTGGCTTTCATTTTAATATCATCTGTTTTCATTGTAATATTTTTTTAAAGTTTAGTAGTTTTATTATTATGTTAGTTTGAGTTATTTTGAATTTAACTCAAGCTAAATGAAAATTCTAAATATATTATTGGTAGTTTAAACTTGTTTAAAACAAGTTTAAGTTGCCTTAAAGTTTAGGTTATGACTGTAAAATAATAAATGATTTTAGTTTTATGGTTTTAGTTTTAGTGAATTACAATAAACCTGGACTGATGTCATTCATTTTTAAAGTGTCTATGGACATTGTCACATTTTTTTTAATGAAATCATATTTTTTTAGTGAAAACCAAAGTCATATGGTGAAAAATCCCATATTGTTCATAAAACAACCATCATTTTTTTATGAAACGTTTATACAGTGCTAATGGAAAATGAAAACCAAGAAACAATGTTCTTTAAATATAACAAATGTGTGTTTCAACCATTGAGAGAACATTCAAATTCAAGTTTAATATAACATGTATTTGTTAACATCAAAAAGAGAATGGAATGTTCCACTATTAGTATATTAAATGAACATTTACACATTCTTAACTATTTTACCTGCTTATAAACAAGGAGAAATATAGTTTTCTTAATGAGAATGTTAGCAAAACATTCTTAGAACATATTTTTATTAGTTGATTAGCTTTAATATGTTCACTTTAGATACTAATATTTATCTTTAAGCTCCTAATATGCCCAATTTGGGAAGAATTTGGGAAGAATTCTCTCCCAGTACCTCATTTGAACCTTTTTTCAGAGAGTGTGTGGCGTTATCAAGATGGCCGCTGAGTGAACTGACTTGCCTCAAAGGGACTTTGATTATATTGTAAGACTTTTGTGGCCGCTTCAGGACTTCCTGCTGATATTGGTGATATTGAATACACTTTTTTCCTCTTTCATTGTTTCCTCAGACATTGTTAGAAAAGTTTCCAGTCAGTTCATTGAGAGGACACGATGGCGCATGTTCTGGCTCTGCACATGTGTTTGAGCATGTGTGGGAGTGTGTCTGAAACATTGCATCGACTTGAGTGGGGTAATCTCTGATTTACATTGAAGTAGGTCATGGCGAGCTTGACGCTGCCCGTCGTGTGCCATTCTGCTCACTGAGACACACACAATAACTACAGGCATGGCTTTGAGCGTAGACTCTTCCAAAACACATGGGCTCCGTTTGAGATACAACAACACACTTTAGGATTCACACGTGCCGCGCTCACATGGACACCCTCAAACATTTAATATTCACAAACTTACACAGGACAATGAACACAAAAGCACACTCTTCATTGCAGCTGCGTACTTTTAATTTGCAATTCCGTCTTGACCTGGAAATGCTACCGGAGAGCCCTGGAGACCAAAAACACTTTGTTTGAACATGAATATTTGCAGATGTTTCAGCTGCTGATGTGTGGTTAATAATTTTGTGCAGTTTTATTCATTGTGTTTGAACTTGCAGAGAGCATTCTGTGTCAGTATGATGCAATATTTGGGCAAAAATTAGCTCTCTTTGATGGGAAATATTCAAGAGACTGTGACTGGTTGTCGGATCAGGATTGATTTGGCACTGTAATTTGCCAGACTGGCAGATTGCGTTTGAAACAGATGATTCTATTATGATAGGGAGCTGAGTTCAGATTAGGAATGCTCCATCATGAGGCTGTCAGAGCTTCAAAAGATGGATTTGGTCAGAGGGAAAACTGACCATGACGTTTGTCCACTGCGAGTTATTAAAGCCCCTTAATCAAGGCCACTTGGCGGACATCTTGCTAACACTTTGATTTACTTTCATTACCACTTCATTCATTAATTTTCTTTATGAATTGTTTTCTCACTTATACTATCTTTAGCATTTTTGAAGCTGGTGTGTAGCTCACATTCACTAATTTGTATATAAAAAAAAAAATACAGTTTGTCATCAGTGCTTTGCTTTGTAGTTTGTAATTGATTCCTTTTATTAATATTATTGTGCTACTCTTAAAAATATATTATATTATTCATTCATTCATTCATTCATTTTCTTTTCGGCTTAGTCCCTTTATTAATCTGGGGTCGCCACAGCAGAATGAATCGCCAACTTATCCAGCATATGTTTTACACAGCGGATGCCCTTCCAGCTGCAACCCATCACTGGGAAACATTCATACACACTCATTCACACACATACACTACGGACAATTTAGCTTACCCAATTCACCTATACCGCATGTCTTTGGACTGTGGGGGAAACCGGAGCACCCGGAGGAAACCCACGCCAAGACGGGGAGAACATGCAAACTCCACACAGAAATGCCAACTGACCCAGCCGAGGCTCGAACCAGCGACCTTCTTGCTGTGAGGCAATTGTGCTACCCACTGCGCCACCGTGACGCCCATATTATATTATAATTGCGTTTAACAAAATCAACATGCAAGTTGAGAGTTGAATTTTCAACATCAAAAGTCGACAATACAGAGATCAACAAAAAAAACAACAAAAAAAAAACCTTGTGAATCACAAAATATGGAAACTGCTAATTAACAGATATTTTTTACAGTGTAGAAAGTCGCAAGCCTTCACTACCGTATGGCATATGATTATACTATAAACTTTGGGAGGCAGAAATTTATTTATTTATGTATTTTTTGTCGTATGATGTAGTTAGTCATCAAATGAGCAAGAGTGCAGTTTCTCCAATTTTATAAACATGATAACAATTAAATTTATTTTATACAACTTTTCAACATCAACAAAATGTTAGATTTAGGTGACTTAGATATTATATACAGTGTTTGTTTGAGCAGCAAAAGCAAAAACAAGATTTGTGCATTTCTTTGTTCATGGCATTTAAAAGAAAATCTGTTTATGAACAAATCAGTGATTCGACAGCTTTTTCATAAAGACAGAGTAAATGAACCAGTTATTTTTGATTAAAGGGTTTGAATGAATTCAAGTGTAAATCTAGACACCTAACAGGCCATCTTGCTAATACTCCTGGCTACTTATTTTCTTCAACTTCCTATTTGTCGTGTTCAAGTTGTACTTGGTATTTTTACTCATATTTATCCTCCCTTAATTATTTGTAACATTGGTGTGGCTTGACACAATTACAAATTTATTTAAGAAATATACAGCCCTCAGTGCTTTTTTTGTAATCATCAGTATGGGATTACTTTTCAAGGTATTGTGCTATGTTGTCTAACTCCTAACATAAAAATATATATAATAATTAACGACACTAAAGCAGGAATCCTGAGTAGGGTTTTAGCTGAAATTGCAATCAGCTTGGAATGATTATGTCATTTTCTGATAAGATTTTCTCCATTCATTCATTCATTTTCTTTTCGGCTTAGTCCCTTTATTAATCTGGGGTCGCCACAGCGGGATGAACCGCCAACTTATCCAGCATATGTTTTACGCAGCGGATGCCCTTCCAGCCGCAACCCATCTCTGGGAAACATCCATACACACCCATTCACACACATACACTACGGACAATTTTAGCTTACCCAATTCACCTATACCGCATGTCTTTGGACTTGTGGGGGAAACCGGAGCACCCGGAGGAAACCCACGCGAACACGGGGAGAACATGCAAACTCCACACAGAAATGCCAACTGACCCAGCTGAGGCTCGAACCAGCGACCTTCTTGCTGTGAGGCGAACGTGCTACCCACTGCGCCACCGCGTCGCCCAGATTTTCTCCATTTCAAAGTAAATATGGCAAAAAATGCATGCAATTTACACTCAGTCTGTTTTAAAATTGTTGTTAACAGTTTGTTAGCATGCAAAAAAAATATTTTCTGTGTAGAATATGAATGAGAAAAGTGTTGGGGAATTATGAACAATGTGTTTATTGCAAGCATTTTGTGTGAAAGCAGCAAAAAATGATTTACAGTTTGCTCCGCACAGACTCCTGTTTGGCTGATTGTGTGAACAGTTTTAAACTTTAGCTTGTTAGCGGTTGAAAAAACCCTGTAATAATACATATTAGCATACAAAACAAAATGCTAAATATTTCTCAATGCACTTCAATGCAAAATCCAGGTCATTTGACAATACAGATTTCATTGATATAGTGAATGTAGTGGTGTGATGACAATAATAGAGGTGCACTTTAATAACAGCAAAGCTATTGTAACACTGTGCTGCCAGCCAGGTGTTGTATACATTTATAGCCACATTTTCATTTTGTCAGCAGTTTCTTTTCATACCACATCTTTTCACTCTCTTGTTTGTGATCGTTTTGGCTTTTATATGCTTCTTGTACTGTGAGACCAGCTCTGTCAGCTCTACTTATCCAAAATGATAAGACACTTGAGCCAAATGCCTTTTATTTTTATTCATGCTATTTAGCAGAATGTCCAAGCTGATCTTTTCCATGCAATTAACCACTGGTTACAGGGCCAGACAGAATCTGTGGACATTGTTGCTATGTCTGCAGATTTTTTTTTTTTTAATTTGCAGATTTATGCTGAATGATTTGGGAATATAGTAACTGAAAATGTAAAATATGAAATAAAAAATAAAAAATAATAACTTTTAATAACAATAACCCTGACTCACTTTTATTTAAGGTTTACAATGCCAATTCAATCAGATCCACTTGTTTGGTAAACAAAGCAAGTCTCTCATATAATATAATCTACAAAATGACAGAAAATATTATTTTTAAAAACTGTATTGTAAATAAGTCATGTAAACATTTACATATTCATTCATTCATTTTCCTTCGGCTTAGTCCCTGATTATCAGGGGTCACCACAGTGGAATGAACCACCAACTATTCCAGCATATGTTTTACGCAGCGGATGCCCTTCAAGATGCCCTTCCAGAAATTATTGTTTCCCAATGATGGGTTGCATCTGGAAAGGCATCCGCTGCGTAAAACATATGCTGGATAAGTTGGCGGTTCATTCCGCTGTGGCAACCCCAGATTAATAAAGAGACTAAGCCGAAAAGAAAATGAATGAATGAATATATTTACACACATTTACATAAGTAAATAAACATATTCATCGATAGGCTGAAAAAAAACCTGCACACAGATTTCATGTGGGCCTAGATCTCTCATCTGTGTTCATTATGAAAAAATCCAGGTTTAGTTTGACATAAGGGGAAGTAACTGATGACAGAATTAGTATTTTTTTAATTATTTATTAAAATAGACATGTAAAATATTTATTATAAATACATACATTTATTATTATTTGTTCATTCCGCTATAGCAACATCTGTTAAATTAGGGGCTAAGCCGAAGGACAATGAATGAATAAAAATTATTTTTTAAATGCTTTATTTAAAGTTTTTCGCATTTTAAAGAACACATCCCAAACCCATTCCATGCCAGCAAATAATAATAATTCATTCATTCATTTTCTTTTCGGCTTAGTCCCTTTATTAATCTGAGGTCGCCACAGCGGAATGAACCGCCAACTTATCCAGCATATGTTCTACGCAGCGGATGCCCTTCCAGCCGCAACCCATCTCTGGGAAACATCCACACACACTCATTCACACGCACACACTACGGACAATTTTAGCTTACCCAATTCACCTGTACCGCATGTCTTTGGACTTGTGGGGGAAACCGGAGCACCCGGAGGAAACCCACGCGAACACGGGGAGAACATGCAAACTCCACACAGAAATGCCAACTGACCCAGCCGAGGCTCGAACCAGCGACCTTCTTGCTGTGAGGCGAACGTGCTACCCACTGCGCCACCGCGTCGCCTAATAATAATAATAATAATTGTAAAAAATTCTAAAAGTAAATAAACAAATAAATAATAATAATAATAATAATAACAATAACAATAATAATTGTAAAAAAATCTAAAAATGTATAAATAATAATAATAATAATAATGATAATAATAATAACAATCATTGTAAATTCTATTTTATTAACTATTTAATCTATTTAATTATATTTATATGAACAATAATTCTAAATTGTTAATTCTAAAAATAAATAAACAAGGTAATAATAATAACAACAATAATAATAATATTCATTCATTCATTTTCTTTTCGGCTTAGTCCCTTTATTAATCTGGGGTCGCCACAGCGGAATGAACCAACTTATCCAGCATATGTTTTACGCAGTGGATGCCCTTCCATCTGCAACCCATCACTGGGAAACATCCACACACACTCATTCACACACATATACTACGGACAATTTTAGCCTACCCAATTCACCTATAACGCATGTCTTTGGACTTGTGGGAGAAACCGGAGGAAACCCACGCGAACACGGGGAGAACAAGCAAACTCCACACAGAAATGTCAACTGACCCAGCCGAGGCTCAAACCAGCGACCTTCTTGCTGTGAGGCGATCGTGCTACCCACTGTGCCACCGTGAGGCCAACAATAATGATAATGATAATAATAATAATAATAATAATAGTAAATAAACATATGTAAGCCTGCATAATGCAGTATATATATATATATGCAAATACACCCACATATACATACACCATCATGAACCATTTATGCATGCACATATTTACTAGAGCCCACTCAAACATCTGCGTATATACATAATTATTAATAGAAATTATGAAAAGAAAGAAAAAAAAGAGAGGAAAAGAGAAAGAGAGAGGCAAAAAAAACATTTTGGGATATACCAATACCAATACCAAATAATAAATTTGCATTTTGTACACATTGCTATGCTTCATGAAATCTTTCACACCATTCACCTATGATTGGTCAATTTTCAGACTTTCAAAAATTTCATATCTAATCTCTTCCATGTTCAAAACATTACAGAACTCTGTAAGCCATGTCTCAAATTTAGGTGTAAACTCTTTGTTCCACATCAACAAGATTACCTATTTTTGCTATGGTCATCCCATATTGAACTGTCTGGGTTTGATCCAAACTACAGTTTTCAAAGGAGCCCAGCCTAATATTGCATAAAGAGGGTCCGAATTAGTATTTTAAGTGAATTATGCCTTGAGCTTTTAGCATAGCTGTATATGTCGCTCATTGTGACCCTGAAAGGGCTATAGTTTGGCTAAGCTGACTGGACAGGAAGGCCTCTGGTTGGGAGCTCTAGTTTCCTTTGACAGAGATGGAAAATCACAGAGTAAACAGTCTGAATGCCTCCAGCTTGGTAGTCATACTTTACCTGTCCGATATACGCAGCAGTAAAGTTGACAGTAATTGGGGCGACATGAATGCATGAACCATCACGCCTTGATGTAAGGTCAAAAATGAAATAAATAAATCAATGCAAATAGCCAGAGTCAAAGCCTGACCTTGAGTCTGGTGACAAAAAAATGAGGCTGCGTTTACACTGGTGCGTTTTCATTTTAAATCTGCGCTTTAAACAATCCATATCCATACTGCATTGCTGAAAATGATCTCTGTCCACACTATATAACCTGTAATACATGATACATGACCATTCATTCACCGGAATTGCACAAATCTTGCCTGCATCCGTACTTGTTGATTGGTTTTGCAATGGTCTTACACTGTAAAAAAATTCTTGCTGCCTTCATTTTTTAGTTGAATCAAATACATTTTTCTAGTCATCTTAACTAATCAAACTGGCTAAAAATATTAGGTTAAGCTTTGTATAACTTAAAAAAATTAGTTGAAACCTAACTTATAATAAGTTAAAGCAGTTTTAGTTTTTAGTGTATGTAAGGAGCTTGATGAACCAGGAAACAAGATTGCATTTACTATTACTTTTATTTTTTAGATATATTTATTATCTGTTTTTTGTCCTGTCTCTGTAATTCTGTTGCACTGTAGAAGCTCTGTCACGAAAACAAATTCCTCGTATGTGTGAACATACCTGGCAATAAAGCTCTTTCTGATTCTGATTCTGATTCTGAAGATGCAGTAGTACAAAAGATCAGTCAGAGAGCGATTTAATTCATTCACAAGTCTGCGTTTCAATCTGTCCACACTAAAATAAAACAGTATTCAGTATTTTCAAAATGCTTTATTTTCATCTGTCGAAGATGTCGGAGTAGTGTGGATGCCGTATATAATTGTAACAAAACTTAGGTGTATTAAAAATCAAAACACTAGTATAAAGAGTGGCTGAAAATGTTACATCATTGCATCATTTTTATTAGGTAATAGATGTTTAATGATAGTGGGAATATTTAGTTTATTTGATTATCTTTTGCCACTGTATTACTGTTAACAGATTAAAAGAGATACAGTTGAAACACAGAATGCTTTGTTCTTTACACAAAATGAAACCTCATATCCAAAATGGGAGATGGTTATAAATAAAAAGCTGTCTATTTACACTAAGTGCAAATTCCAATGGAAGGCTATTTTCAGTAACTCTGGTCACCACTGTTTAGATCAATTATCTATTTACATTTTGTGTGAATATCATCTGTCACTCTTTGCCCTTAGTGTAAATACTATGCTATTTGTGTCTGTTTACACATGGCGCACATGCTATCCACCACTACTTACACTAAGTAGCTTTAGCTTATTTTAAACAAAATAATGAATCAAGATTACAATTTGAGGGGCGTTTTAAATAAAGGTGAGGGTTACATTTTGAGAGTGATTCTCACAAAACTGTGTTTTTGCTATACTCTGTTAGCTAGTGTCGTAACGTGTCCGGTAAATGCCAAGGGGAGATAGTAGATAGGCTCAGGACTCATAGATGCCATTCAAAAGAGTGTTTATTATACTTAAGTGAAGAAAAAGGGGTTTTCCAGAAATAAGCACAAAACATACTTACAAAAATATATAATATAAAAAATAGACACTTAAGAAAAATAGATAGCTGATTTCAATGTTCAATCTAGACTGGCTTATTTAACCTTGCTCAGGCTTACTACATCCAGACCATACCAACTGCAGGGGCATTAACACAGGATACTGTGGAGATTAACATACACCATCTGCAAATTCCATAACATATTAAATAAACACTCAACACAAATTCAAATTCAACAAAATGACTATAAGACTTCTTGCCATGTCCCCATCACCAAAAAAGACAGTAACACAAAATTGGGATTCACTATATCAAAGAAAACTCAGATTTCAACTTAATAAAACACATAACTACACCCTGTCTCTGTGTGATTAATGAAGAGCAAAATATCTTAGGGGAATTTTGTAGATATTAAATGTTGCAATGATGAGGTCAGTGATGGTTGAAAACTTTGAAACAATTAAATGAATTGCCTCGCAAAATTATTCATTGTTTTCATTGTTTTATTCATCCAATTATTATTGTTTTGTTCCATTCAAAAGACCACATCCTAGAGACACCTGCTGGTTAAAAACCATGTAAATGCAACAAAAAACATGCATTAGAATTGACTTTTTTGAACATATTGAAAGTATAACCTATAAACGCACATAAAGTTTCATCTAATACCATTAAATATTAAGTGTCTACATAATTTGCTTTCTTTTATACATTTTCAAGGCGTATATATTGTTTTGTTCCCCTTCATACGGGAACTTCAACGTGCGTCTGTTGAACAGACTATGGGAGTGCATCAGATGACCAATCACTCTGAAGAGTAAGAAAACGGGCCAATGAAATGCCAAATTGCATTGGCAGAGCTCTGCTCCACAGCTGGCAGCAATGAGCTATCAGCGCTGTGGAGTGAGCCTCAGAATTTATTTGCTTCAGACCCTCTCACGAGACTGAAGACCTACTCTGCCAGCATGACTTGCGAAGTTTCAGTGTTTATCACCAGTGCGGGAGAAGACGCAACAGCGGCGTTTGATCTGGGTTTTACGTCCCCTGGGCGTTTCACTGGTGTACTAAAAGAGCAGTTTCAGACTAAAAGAGCAGAATTCCCTAAGGGAGCACACGGTCGAACAACGCGTCTTTTTAAAGATGTCGTTCCGACCGTGCATTTCTGGATGCGGTGGTTTCCTCTCCCCGGATGACAGGCACGAGCATTGCGTCACATGTCTGGGGGTCCGGCATGTTGATGCAGTGCTCGCGGACAGTTGCTGCCCTCACTGCGAGGGCTTAACTGTTGCACAGCTAAGGTCGCGGCGCACCCTTGCATTAGCACACAGAGGCTAACCATGCGGTTAGCTCACAGGCAGACCTGAGGGTTACAGTGGGGGCTTATCCGTCGCCTTTGGGCCCGCGGACCCCACATTCCTCAGCTGGCTCTGTCCAAGCTTCGAGTGAGAGCGCTGGTCCATCCCAGCTATATGCTATCCATCTCAGATGCAGAAAAACTAGTTCATGCTTTCATGACTTCTAGGCTGGATTACTGTAATGCTCTGTTCGTTGGTTGCCCAGCATCCTCTATTAATAAACTTCAGCTAGTACAAAATGCAGCTGCCAGAGTTCTTACCAGGTCTAGAAAATATGATCATATCACCCCAATTTTATCCTCCTTACACTGGCTGCCTGTTAAGTTCCGTATTGATTATAAAATATTGCTTCTTACCTATAAAGCTTTAAATAATTTAGCACCTGTTTATCTAACCGACCTTCTGTCTCGCTACAATCCAACCCGCTCTTTAAGATCTCAAAACTCAGGGCTGCTGGTAGTACCTAGAATAGCAAAGTCGAGTAAAGGTGGTCGAGCCTTTTCATTTATGGCTCCTAAACTCTGGAATAGCCTTCCTGATAATGTTCGAGGCTCAGACACACTCTCTCAGTTCAAAACTAGATTAAAGACCTATCTTTTTAGTAAAGCATACACTCAATGCATTGCATAACGGTATGATGCATGAATCTGCTCCACGCAGGTTTTTGCATCTCGTTTATATACACTATGAACAGCAGCTACGCTAATTATTCTCTTTATTCTCTATTTCCACCTGGGGATACTCATCCCGAGGCCCCCAGAGACTATGCAGTGCCACTAATGCAAACCAAGACCTGTGAAGAGATGACCCCAAGGTTTCCATAATCCAAGACCAGGCCGTATCCTGAGGAGCTGCTGTGGTGGTCATGGAGGAGTGGAGAGAAAAGGACTGATTCCTGTGAGACCCCAGTGAAAGACGAGTCTTCTCTGTCGTCCAGCGTTCACCAGCCTCCGGCGCCTAGACTGCAGCTCTGCACAAGACGCTTGGCCATAGGAGAAATGGTCGTGCCCAACTGAGCCTGGTTTCTCTCGAGGTTTTTTTTTCCTTCACTTTCGCAAATTGGTGAAGTTCGTTCCTCGCCGCTGTCGCCACTGGCTTGCATGGTTCGGGACCTGTAGAGCTGCGCATCGATGGATTTGCTCTTCAGTGTTTGGACTCTCAGCAGTGAAAATTAAACCACACTGAACTGAACTTAAACTCTAAAATCTGAACGGACACCATTCCAATTCACTATAATCTTCTATGTGAAGCTGCTTTGACACAATCTACATTGTAAAAGCGCTATAGAAATAAAGATGAATTGAATTGAATTGAATCCCCCGGGATGGCCGTGCTTTCATTAGATGACACCGGGGACGTGATGTCCAACGCTGCATCGGAGGGCGGGCTAACATGCTCCGATGAAGATCCGGACCCTCTGCCACCCTCCGGGGTGGTCAGTGCGGCCTCGGATCTGGAATCGGACATGTTAGCCGTGTTATTCCGGGCTGCTTCGGCCGTGGGTCTGGAGATGGCTTGTCCCCCAGCACCACGGCCGGACCGCTTAGATGGGTGTTACGTGGGAGCTAGAAGGGCAAGACCCTCCAACCCCCCCGTCCCTTTCTTCCCGGAGGTACACAGTGAGCTCACGCAGGCATGGAGGGCACCTTTCCATGCCCGGTCCTCGTGCGCTCCCGCTCTCACCACACTTGATAGTGGAGCAGCCAGGGGTTATGAGGCGATTTCCCGGGTGGAGCGCGCTATCGCGGTCAATCTTTGCCCGCGGGGCGCCTCCACCTGGAGAGGTCCACCCAGACTCCCTTCCAAAGCGTGTAGGTTATCTGAGTCTCTCACAGCCAGAGCCTACACTGCTGCGGGACAGGCTGCATCCGCTCTGCACGCTATGGCCACCTATCAACGCTACCAAGCTGAGAAGTTGGCTGAGCTGCAGGAGGGTGGTTCTTCCCTGGGCGTAATGCATGAGCTCCGCACGGCAACCGATTATGCTCTCATGACCACCAAATCGGCTGCTCGTGCCCTGGGGAAGACGATGGCCACATTAGTGGTCCAGGAACGCCACCTCTGGCTAAACCTGGCCGATATGAGAGATGTTGACAAAGCTCGCTTTCTTAACGCTCCCATATCCCAGGCTGGCCTGTTCGGCGACACCGTCGGGGACTTTACCCAGGAGTTCTCGGCGGTGAAGGAGCAGTCCCAGGCGATGGGGGAGGTCATCTATCAGCGGGCTTCAAAACCTGCTCCGCTCCCGCTGCCCACTCCACCGGCTAAGCGGCAACGCCGAGCCTCCCGCGGGATCGTGACGCCACCGCCCCAGGGCGCCGTTAAGTCCGGTAAACGGACCACGAAGCGTCCCTGAGACGGGCCATCCGGAGAAGAGGGAACCTGCTCTTTCCTCGGTGGAGGGCCGAGCGCACCTACAGTCAGCAAAGACTTTAAAAACACCACTGTCAAAAAAAGAGCAAATTTCCCTCTCTCCGGATGTGCAAACCCGAGCCCTGCCAGTCTGGGACGCTCCGCCTTCCAGCTCGCAGCGCCGGGCCCCTTCGCCACAGGCTCACAGAGTGCAAGAGGACGGGCTCCTTTCTCTCACTCCAGCCTCATCGCGGGATCCAGGGAGGAAGGTAAGAGACTCTCTCTTATTTTCAGCTCTTCCTCGGGCCGCTCTGCTTCCCGGGGTGAGCACTCCCCTCCCGAGCTGCCCCTCTGTTGGCATGTCATTGATCAGTCCAATGGTGCCATTAGCGTGGGCTTTGCCAGCCTGGTTAGCGCTGCCCAGCCCGTCTCGGTGGCTCATGCGGACGATCAGACTCAGCTATGCGATTTAATTCGCTATCCGCCCTCCCAGGTTCACGGGTGTTCATATTACGAGGGTTTCCCCTGAGAGCGCCCCTGTCTTGCGAGAGGAGATTGCTGTCCTCCTGGCGAAGGATGCAATCAAGCAGGTCCCTCCAGCCGAGATGAAATGTGGGTTTTACAGCCCGTACTTCATCGTGCCGAAAAAGAGCGGAGGGCTAAGACCAATCCTAGATCTGCGCAGACTGAACTGTCATTTACACAAAATGCCATTCAGGATGCTCACGCAGAAGCGCATACTCCAGTGCGTCCGTCCTCGGGATTAGTTTGCAGCTATAGACCTGAAGGACGCGTATTTTCATGTCTCCATTCTTCCACGCCACCGTCTATTTCTCCGGTTTGCGTTCGAAGGACGAGCATGGCAGTACAAAGTCCTCCCCTTCAGGCTCTCTCTGTCTCCGCGGGTTTTCACCAAGCTCGCGGAGGGTGCCATAGCGCCGCTCCGGCTTGCGGGCATCCGCATTCTCAATTATCTCGACGACTGGCTGTTTCTAGCCTCGTCTCGCGATCAATTGATTATGCACAGGGACAGGGTGCTTCGGCACCTCGACCAGTTGGGGCTTCGGGTCAACCGAGAGACGGGGTCAAATCGGGTCAACTCTGCCCAGTGCAGAGGATCTCTTTTCTCGGGCTGGAGCTGGACTCGATCGCTATGGTAGTGCGCCTCTCGGAGGAGCGCGCCAGGCTAGTGCTTTCCTGTCTGAGCACGGTCGACAGGAACATAGTGGTTCCACTGAAATATTTTCAGAGGCTCCTGGGGCATATGGCATCCGCAGCCGCTGTGACGCCGCTCGGTTTGCTTCATATGAGACCTCTTCAGCGCTGGCTTCACGATCGAGTTCCCAGACGGGCATGGCGCGCGGGCGCGCACCGGGTGCTTATCACTCCGCTGTGTCGCCGCACCATCAGTCCCTGGACGGATCTTGCTTTTCTACGGGCCGGGGTGCCCCTAGGGCAAGTATCCAGGGTACCCAAGTCTGGGTATCGACAGATGCCTCCAGCATGGGCTGGGGGGCCGTGTGCAACGAGCACGCAGCTGCGGGTTCGTGGTTCGGACCCCGTCTGCGTTGGCATATCAACTGCCTAGAGCTGTTGGCAGTGTTTCTTGCTCTCCGCCACTTTTTACCGGTGTTAAAGCAGAAGCATGTGCTGGTCAGGACGGACAGCATGGCGACGGTAGCTTATATCAACCGTATGGGAGGTATACGTTCTCGTCGCATGTCTCAGCTCGCTCGCCGTCTGCTCCTCTGGGAGTTCGCTGCGTGTCATTCATATCCTGGGCGAGCTCAACCGTGCAGCCGATGTGCTCTCACGGCAGCAAACGCTCCGAGGAGAATGGAGACTCCACCCTGGTACGGTCCAGCTGATATGGGAGCGATTCGGGAAAGCCCAGGTCGACCTGTTTGCTTCTCTCGAAAACACCCATTGCCAGTTGTTTTATTCCCTGACCGAGGCCCCCCTCGGCACGGATGCGCTGGCTCACAGCTGGCCACCGGGTATGCGCAAATATGCGTTTCCCCCAGTGAGCCTAATCGCACAGACTGCAAAGTCAGGGAGGACGAGGAGCAGGTCTTGTTTGTTGCACCTCTCTGGCCCAACCGGACCTGGGTTCCCGAACTCACACTCCTCGCGATGGCCCCTCCCTGGCGCATTCCCCTGAGAGAGGACCTCCTCTCCCAGAGACGGGGCACCCATTGGCACCCGCGCCCAGATCTCTGGAACCTCCACGTGTGGTCCATAGACGGAGCGCGGAAGACTTAGGTGACTTACCGGCGGCGGTGGTTAACACCATCATTCAGGCTAGAGCACCCTCTACGAGGCATGCCTACGCCCTGAAGTGGAGTCTATTCACTGAGTGGTGCGCTTCTCACCGAGAAGACCCCTGGACTTGCCGGATTAGCGTTGTGTTATCCTTCCTTCAGGATAAGCTGGAGCGTAGGCTGTCACCCTCCACACTGAAGGTTTATGTGGCTGCCATCTCCGCTCATCATGATGCGGTGGATGGCAACACGCTCGGGAAGCATAACCTAATCATCCGATTCCTCAGAGGCGCGCAGCGATTAAATCCATCCCGCCCCCCTCTCATGCCCTCTTGGGATCTCTCTGTAGTCCTGGCGGGTCTGCAGAGAGATCCATTCGAGCCACTCGATTCGGTATCGTTAAAACTTCTGTCAATGAAGACAGCTCTGCTGATCGCGTTGGCATCGTTCAAGAGAGTCGGGGATTTGGAGGCATTTTCGGTCAGCGAATCGTGCCTAGAATTCGGACCGGCTTACTCTCACGTTATCCTGAGACCCCGGCCCGGCTATGTGCCCAAGGTTCCCAACACCACATTTAGAGATCAGTTGGTGAACCTGCAAGCGCTGCCTTCGGAGGAGGCAGACCCAGCCCACTCACTGCTTTGTCCCGTTCGCTTTTTGCGCCTTTACGTGGAACGAACGCAAAACTTAAGATCTTGTGAACAGCTCTTTATCTGTTATGGTGGTCGGCAGAAGGGAAGTGCCGTATCAAAACAGAGGTTGGCCCACTGGATAGTTGATGCCATCACCCTTGCTTACCAATGCCAGGGCGAGCCGTGTCCCGCAAACGTGAGAGCACACTCTATTAGAAGTGTCGCCTCCTCCTGGGCGTTAGCACGCGGCGCCTCTCTCACAGATATCTGTAGAGCTGCGGGCTGGGCGACACCTAACACATTCGTGAGATTCTATAATCTTCGAGTGGATCCGGTTTCCACCCGATTATTGGGTAACCCCAGTCAATCGGAGGGAAACTAAGCTCGGTGTTAACAAACGCTTGCCGCGCCATGCTCCCTAACACGGACATACGTGCGCATTTTTTATTCTACTAGTAAGTTTCCCACTTGGCGAATCCTAGAGAATTCCTCCGAGGCCCCCAGCACCCGTCTCAGCGGAGGAGTCGGGCGCTTGGCTCAGTGTGATGTCTGTATGCCCATTTGGTCTACCCACATGCTGAGGTTCAGTGCCAGCTTGGCGCGGTCCCCCCCCTGGGGTGACCCCATATGCTTATTTCAGCCACCGAGTGTTCCCCCTGACCAGGCGGACCCGTGTCTTCCCTACCCGCTAGCCAGCTTATCATATGTAGTACTCCCCCTGATCAGGGCTAGTCCATATGCTCTATTACCATCAAGTCTCCCCTCTTGGGTAGCAGGTGGCTCCACAGCGTCCTCCTCCTTCGGGGACTGGCACGCTTTCCCAACGTACTGTCGTAATTCTAAAATCCCTAGTCTATATTAGCTAGGTAAAAGCACATTTACGACCCCCGATGTAAATTATATTATTCCCATGTAATGGTAATTAAGGGCCTAAGGGACGTTGGAAGGTTGCGCTCCTGGTGATGCTTGTGCGCTCACGCTATGCTTGGCAACTTCACATCAGGAGTGTGACGGGCTTAGCTGCAGTGGCGTTTTCCATACAGTCTCCCATAGTCTGTTCAACAGACGCACGTTGAAGTTTCCGTATGAAGGGGAACGTCCTGGTTACGTCCATAACCCACGTTCCCCGAATAAGGGAACGGAGACGTGCGTCTCCACTGCCACAGCAGCTGAGTCTCCAGCTGATTAGCTGAGTGATCGGCTCTTCAGCAGGCAAATTCTGAGGCTCACTCCACAGCGTGCAGCTTATATAGCGCTGATAGCTCATTGCTGCCAGCTGTGGAGCAGAGCTCTGCCAATGCAATTTGGCATTTCATTGGCCCGTTTTCTTACTCTTCAGAGTGATTGGTCGTCTGACGCACTCCCATAGTCTGTTTAACAGACGCACGTCTCCGTTCCCTTATTCGGGGAACGTGGGTTACGGACGTAACCAGGACGTTTCATGGTGGCTCTGCTAAACAGGGCAACAAGAGTTGATTAACTAATATTAACTATTATTCTTTTCATTTTACAAATGTTTCATTAAAACATCATTAAACCTGTTCAGTAATATGCCACTGGGGGGCAATCTGAGTGAACCCACACAATTCATGTGAATTTATGGTATTACATTGATTGCCCCCAAGCGGAGAGCCATTAAGTTTTCTAAACATTTGAAACAGTCATGATGTAACAAAGCCCCGTTTACTGAAATCACATGACCTTGCCAATTTGATACACGTTCCAAAACCACTGATTCGAAACTAAATATACATAAAGCTTTCGAAGTTTCATGAAGCAGTGTTTCAAAAGCAGCCACTATACTAGCACCTATCAGCAAACAACAAAAAAAACACAATATCTTAAATTGCCAGTTTTCAAAATGAATGTTAAACGGGACCTATTATGCCCCTTTTACAATATGTAAAATAAGTCTCTGATGCTCAAAATACCCCACAAATAATGTTTTATAACTCTTCAAAACTGCCTCTTTTTATGCTTTTATCTTAATTTTGCCATTCTGGTGACTGTTGCTTTAAATTTAAATGAGATTGTGCTCCCAGCCCTTCTTTTCAAAAGAGGGTGGAGCTACAAATGCCTATGTGTCTAGCAGCAGATTCAAAAGACTAATGTCCTGCTAATGAGGGAGAGATTGTCACTAGTGGACGGGACTTTCCTCCTCTGATGACATGTACAAAGGGGGAATGTCAATCAAAGTGTTATCAAGTGTAATTATGAAAAATAAAATTAATAATATTTTACCATCAGAGGCTGGTTGTATTCACAGACTTGTGTGACTGTTGCCACACAACTGTGTTTAAACCCCTTATAAACTATATATATATATTATTTTTTTTTTTTGCATAATAGTTCCCCTTTAAAGTATAATGTACTGAAGTTAACAGTCAACAATGTCAACAAAACTATAAATACTAACAATACAAAGAAACACAGGACTACATGGCATTTTTAAAAGGGCTTTACACTCCGCTAGTGATGACCTTGTCTTAGCCCTGTCATCACTCCCAGTAACACAGTTAGTTTGTCTAACAGTGTTATCGAACTAATACACCTTCTTTATAGGACGATAAAATAACCAGCAGTCTTGGCTTAGAGTTAAAGACACTGATTGGCTACATTTTATCTTATATCTTTAATAGCTCCACAGCCATTGGCTAAACAGCTACCAGCATTTGTGGGCAATTACTCAATCAATGTACATATAACATTTACAGGGCAACACAGTAGCTCAGTGGTTAGCACTGTCGCCTCACAGCAAGACGGTTGCTGGTTCGAGTCCCGGCTGGGTCAGTTGGCATTTCTGTGTCGAGTTTACATGTTCTCCCCGTGTTCGCGTGGGTTTCCTCCAGGTGCTCCGGTTTCCCCCACAGTCCAAAGACATGCGGTATAGGTGAACTGAATAAACTAAATTGGCCGTAGTGTATGTGTGTGAATGAGTGTGTGTGGATGTTTCCCAGTACTGGATTGCAGCTGGAAGGGCATCCGCTGTGTAAAAAATATGCTGGATTAGTTGGCGGTTCAATCCACGGTGGCGACCCCTGATGAATAAAGGGACTAAGCCGAAGGAAAATGAATGAATGAATGAATAACATTTACAGTATGCGCTGTTGCATTTATTCTTTTTAAAAAGACAACATTTTGAAAATTAGCTGAACAACATTAAAAAGCACAGCAAGAACAGTTTCTAAGAGCATGAGTGTGTGTCCAGTCAAATGACCGCAGTGTAATGACTGTATTAGAGAGTGTATGACTGTATCAGACCATTATTACATAATGTCTGTCTCATATAGCTGAAGGCTGAATGAGGACAGCGCACAAAAAAAAAGTTGCCACAATGCATTCAAAATGCAATCTACATAATGCTCCACTTAAATCTCTAGCAAACATTTTAGTTTCATTACATTCCATTTGATATTCTCGATTTAATTCGCTTTTTTGGTTGTATTTTTGGCTTGATTGGATTTTGCAATGCTCTTTATCCCATCATGCCTGGTTTCTAAAGAGCATGCATACAAACAGGCTTAATGTCAATTCTACTGTAGTACAGTAAATAAATTCTCACTGCGTGCCCTTTTAGATAATTTTTTACATTGTATTTAAAGCCATTTTGTATCGATTCCAAATGAGGGCACGTTAGAATAAAACAAATATAGCTGCCGTCCAATTAAACCAAAGCCATTGAACAATAGACATGGACTGGGACAGCAGACTGAGAGAGAGAGAGTTCACATGGTCCACTGCTAAAGAGGAGCGCAGGACGTAGAGGATTAAACCGCTTAAAGGAATTAAGAACCGGTCGCCGTTTATCAATTATTCATGCAATAGAATCAAATTAAATGGCTTTTATAATGGGTGAGTACAGAGGGGGTCTCTTTAGAGAATAGACTGCACACTGCACAGATTACTCTGCTTCTGTGTGACGTACAGTGAGCCTTCAGAATCAGCTGCTGTGATTGTTTTTTTTGAAGAGTAAAAATTACTGTAACATTATCGGAATTATACTAACTACTAGACTAGAGGTCAGTCTGACTGTTGTAGACTGTACAGAATCATTTTTCCAGGTCATATTTTCATTTGAAGCCCCTGTTGATGTTTTAGAATGAATCTTTGAAAGTCTGTTGTTATATTTTGTTAAAAATAACTGTAACACTAGAACTACTGGAATTCTATAGCTACTAGAATGACCATAGAGGTCAGTCTAACTGTTCCAGATTGTACTGAATTTCATTTCTTCAGGTCATGTTTGCATTTGAAGCTTCTGTTGAGGTTTTAGAATGAATCTTCGAAAGTCTGTTGTTATATTTTACCATAGTTTGTTTGAAGGTGCAGCAAACAGGAGAGATTTGAAAGTTTTTTTCATCACAGTGAAAATTTTTCTGAAAGCTAAAAAAACCCAACATCAAATATGGATTGAAGCAGAATATTTTGAAGATTAAAACATGGTGAATTGTGGAAATGATTGTTTCAGTAGGCTTCATTAGGACTTTTGGACTTTACAGTGCTCTGGTGTTGTAGTAAACAATCCTGTGCAGTCACCTCTGGAATTAAAGACCATGAATAAATGGATCTGTTAATACTAAACATAAACAATGATAAACAAGATAACATTTTAATTCTAATAAATGTGAAAATTTGTTAGTTCACAGACAACCACAGAACCCGCTATTGTAGATACAAATTCAAAATAGATCAATATTCTGTTCATTTCTTCGTCATAGGATGGAATAAGTAATGAAAACCTCACCAATATACAGTTCAATGCTCAAAAAAAATCTTTAAGGACATTTAAAAATAACCATAAACCATAGAAAATAACCATTTTACAAAATTACAAGCAAAAACTGTAAAAATAGGCTTTACAGTCAATTCATGAATTTACAGTATATTAATGTATTAGTTATTACTGATGATACTTTTTTATAAAATGGAAAAAGTATGTCAAATTACATATCAAAACATCCAACTTTCAGGATAATCACCATGAATTAAAGGTTTTAATGAGTTATCTATGAAATTGCTCTGTCCGTTTACAGTAATTTACTTTTAAAGTATAGTTTTTCCCATGTACAATAACTAAGAAAAAATGTAAGAAAATGCAGTATGCACTTTTCTTTCTTTTTATTCATTTATTTTTTAAATTTGTATATTTGCAATTTACATGAATAAACGGTGTAGTTAGGAAGCTTAGGGGAAATAATATAATGCCAAATAATGATTTCTTTGGAAGACAATGTTAAAACAAATGCATAATTTAGAGTACAAATACTATATGTAGCTTACAAATAGTTTATTATTTGACATGAATAACCTCACTTTAATCCTCACTTGATATCTTCATTTGTAATAAAACACTGACTGAATGTGGTTCAATTTTCCTCCCTATTGTTACAGGACAAATCAGTAAATATTAGATAACACTCTATGTAAAATTTCTTTAAAAAAACAAACAAATGATATAAAACAACTGTAAATATAATGGCGGAATTTTAAAATACAGAATATATATGTACAACAACACTTATTTCAGTATATAATAAGAAAATGGGAAAATTTTGTAAAAAAAAAACCAAACAAAAAACAACAACAGTGTAGTTTTTAACAGTGTAGGAGTACTCAGAATTCTTCTCTGTTTTGTCAGTTTAGATAAAATAACAATGTTAGAATAAATTTGACAGAAATGCAAGAAAAGTCAGGGTACAGTTAGATTGTTTTTAGGTTATTTTTAGGTTTCTAGATTATTATTTAGGCTTTATTACACTACAATAACTGCCTTGGTAGTTTAAGTGTTAAACCTCTTCGTACACACATTGCTGTTAAACCGATGCGTAAAAGACTGATTTAAGCGCCGTCATTTTCTCTTCAGCATCATGTGTTTGTCATTGGTTTGTTTTATGTGCGCCTCGAGCATAATTAGTGGTGGAAATAAGCTGTATCAGTATGCGCTGCTGAATAGCCCTGCACTCATACTGAAGGAAGACTTCTGCTGAGTGTGAACTCAAGTGTCACTCTGGCTGGAGGTCTCAATCTGTCACAACAAAGACCTTGGGTACATTGAGGTCACCGGGAGGTTATTTATAGAAGGTCGCCATTATGACACAAAGGGTCAGAAAAACACCTGACAGACAATTAACAGGCTCATCATTAATTCATGGAGGGAGAGAGTTGTAATGTGTTCTCCATGTCTCTGATGTGTGTTCGATCACTTAGCTGGAGCTTGGAGAGAATTATTCACACTGAGCCTGTCTGGTGTTAGTTTGGAGGTATCACTTCAATCCCCTTGAGCCTTTGAGGATTTGACTTCTGAAAAACTGGAGGATTTGTAGAAGAATATTTTCTTCATATATAGAATATTTTGAGTGTATTTGTTCAGTGGCAGTTCTAGGGGGGACCAGGGGGGGCTGGTGCCTCCGTGTCAACAAGCTTGGCCCCGCCTCTGGTCCCCCTGAATTTGGATGCGTACTTTTGTGTCACAACTAAAACGCCATGGAGAAGCGAGATCAGCCAGACGGAGATATGACTCTCGCGCTCTCTCGGTGTCGCGCACACTTGCTCTCTCTGCTTTCGCTGACTTTTGTCAGTGACGGTGCTGTGCGCATCAGTTTCCCACATTCGTCAGAAGTTAAAAAAATTCAACCTCAGCCATGTTCATGTTGTGAAAAACTATCAAAATATCCACTGTTGATTATATTAGACTTTTGTTTCCAATAGCGATTTTAAAACTTTTACTATAGGAAGTCCTCAGCTATGCATAGGCTATTATTAATCAGAAATTGAGTGTACATAGCTTTGCGTTAGAAAGTGCAGTCTTGAATTTACAAACAGTCGGCAAGTACCGGAGAAAAGATTGATAAAATTTAGTTTTCAGTCACGCTCATGTAAAAGTAAATTCAACTCGTTTAGTTTTGCCTTTATTCATTTTTGTTTTCAGTAGTGACATAAAGCACGAGTCTTCAAACACATGATTTTAAACATATATTTTTTCAAGACAAACTATAAGAAATAAGACTTATTATGACTCCAGAAGAATTATTTTTGTTTTATATGAAATACTGTGAAAATCTCCTTGGTTTGTTAAAGATCACTTGGGAAACATTATTTTAAATTAATGGGAGGGCAAAAAAATGACTTCATCTGTTAAAGTTTACAGGTGCAGAAATGTGCCTTGATGTACTGTACTTGAATGTTAAAAATGTGTTATCCTACAATACAAAGTTACTTGTCAAATAAATTCACATGAAAGATTATTTTGAGTCTTGCCTTGAAAAAAATGACTTTGAATAATTGTTTAAGTAGATAATCAAAATTTTTGAGCAAATGTACAAATTGCTGCAGCTTAGCTTAGCATGCAGCTTAGTGTCTGGGAAGGAATTTATTTAGCAGTTAGCATCAGTGGTTTTCACCATACATTTGTTTATACATATAGTTTTATACAAAATACATTTGCACTCCTTTGCAAATGTTTGGAGCTAATTTTTCCTTTTAGTTATGGCATGAAATAGGGAGACGTAAATGCTCAATTGGGAAAAATAATTGAATGTGTATAAATTATAAATAAAAAACAACTGGAATGTTTAAGGTACAAGATATAAGATATGATATGAGATATAAAGATACAGTGGTTAAATATTTAAGGTTAAAAATTTTGAGACACACATATGAGATATAAAGCTCCATTCATTCATTCATTTTCTTTTCGGCTTAGTCCCTTTATTAATCTGGGGTCGCCACAATGAATGAACCGCCAACTTATCCAGCATGTTTTTACGCAGCGGATGCCCTTCCAGCCATAACCCAGCACTGGGAAACACCCATACACTCTTGCATTCACACACATACACTATGGTCAATTTAGCTTACCCAATTCACCTATACCACATGTCTTTGGACTGTGGGGGACACCGGAGCACCCGGAGGAAACCCACGCGAACACGGGGAGCATGCAAACTCCACACAGAAATGCCAACTGACCCAGCAGGGGCTCGAATCAGCAACCTTCTTGCTGTGATGCGACTGTGCCACTGTGTCGCCCCTATAAAGCTCCAGTTGTGGAAAAATAATGAAGCCAAACAGTTGTGTCTGCAAAATGTAAAGGTAAATTGTCACAACCATGTCAAATCAGTGAAAAAAGTCTAAATGTTTAGATATAAAGATACATTTGTAAGATATAAACATGCAATTGGGGAAAATCAATTGTTAAAATGTAAAGATACAATTTTGAGATACAAATGCCCAGCTGTGAAGTCACACTTTTGGTATATAAATATATAATAATCAGATGTAAAAGTCCAGTTGTGAAAAAATGTAATTGTGCGTTTTATACATACAATTCTACATCACAAGTATGCGATGTAATAGTGCACAATGAGACATAAACAAAGAGGTATTATAAATAAAGGTGAAATATAGTCTGCAATTGCGAAATAAAAAAGCCCAGCTGTAAATAAAGATTGCAACTGTGAAAAACAACTATAAAATAGACAATCTTTTGATATACAAATCTGTAAAAATGACTCTCACAACTAAAGACACAATGTTATAAAAGTCCAAATGTGTAAAGATATGTAAAGAGATACAGTACTTTCATATATAAACCTCCAATTCTATATCACAATACTATAGTAAATTTGTTCTTATAATATCTGCATATATACATATTAGATTGTTCTGGCATGTATTAGTATACTGAACTCAGTTTGATCTTTTTGTTCTTATATCTATTAACCATCTCTCCATGTCGTGACGTGTCATGTCATGGCATGGAAGAAACCTGCTCAATAACATCCAAACAATGAGAGACCTCTGTGAATGTAAAACACACAGCAGTGTGTTTTTTCTTCAGCATAATCTTTGATAATATTGATAAAGTCGCCACATACTTTACTAATTAGTATATGAACACTCAGCGTATACAACACAACGTGCAGTTTGCAAATGATTTGTAGAGACATTTCTGGCTTTCACAGCAGCTTTCTGACCCAGACTCCTCTGAGTGCTGTGCATTAGGCATTTTGAATGCACACATATGCTCCCACAGTTAGAAATAAAGGTCCAGTTGTGGAAAATAGTTGCAGCTGTGAGATATAAAGACCCAAATATTTTAAAAGACAAAAGATGCGACCCAAATTACAAACTTATTCACTATATGAAAATAAATAATAAGTGCAATTTAAATACCTGGATGACGCACTTATTCAACAGTAAACAAACAAACAAATAAAACTGCACACATTAATGGCTTTGCTCTTGCAGCAGAAGGGGCAGAGCTATTGGGCACTGAGGTTAAATTACTTTATTTAGTTTTTACTTATTTATTTTCTCCAGCATAATGAGTAATTATGCTGCCTCTCGATGATGACTGTAATTATACTCATGGCAGCTACTATTTGACTATTTGACCATTAAATGCTGTCTGGGAAACGGTTTAACATTAGGCTGCATCCAAAATAGTATACTTCCATACTATATAGTACATTAAAAACAGTATATTAGCCGAGTAGCATGTCCGAATTCATAGTATTTGAAAAACAGTATGCGAGAAGTACCCGGATGACATACTTCCGGTGAGATACTGAAGTGCGCATCCGATGGACAATACGGTATCCCATGATGCAACACAAGAGAATTCATGAATGGGAGTAAAGTGAGTCAACTGATGCAGGTCGATCATGTGATAATGACTAATGGCAGATGTAGTACGTCCGAATTCCATTCTGTATAGAACATACTTTTCAAATGGTTGTGTAGTAAATTCAAATTCAAATGTAGTACCTACTCGAGTAGTAGGTCATTTGGAACACAGCCCTTGTGTTCCATTTGGGATGACACTAAACGTCATGGTTACGTCCGTAACCCACGTTCCCCGAATAAGGGAACGGAGACATGCATCTGGAACAGACTATGGGAGTGCGTCAGACGACCAATCACTCTGAAGAGTAAGAAAACGGGCCAATGAAATGCCAAATTGCATTGGCAGAGCTCTGCTCCACAGCTGGCAGCAATGAGCTATCAGCGCTATATAAGCTGCACGCTGTGGAGTGAGCCTCAGAATTTTGCCTGCTGAAGAGCCGATCACTCAGCTAACAGCTGGAGACTCAGCTGCTGTGGCAGTGGAGACGCATGTCTCCGTTCCCTTATTCGGGGAACGTGGGTTACGGACGTAACCATGACGTTCCCCATTCATACGGGAACTTCAACATGCGTCTGGAACAGACTATGGGAGACTGTATGGAAAACGCCACTGCAGCTAAGCCCGTCACACCCCTGATGTGAAGTTTGCCAAGCATAGCGTGAGCGCACAGCATCACCAGGAGCGCAACCTTCCAACGTCCCTAGGCCCTTAATTACCATTACATGGGAATATTAAATTTTTATCGGGAGTCGTAACGAGCTTTTACCTAGCTAATATAGACTAGGGATTTTTAAATTACGACAGTACGTTGGGAAAGCGTGCCAGTCCCCGAAGGGGGAGGACGCTGCGGAGCCACCTGCTACCCAAGAGGGGAGACTTGATGGTAATAGAGCATATGGACTAGCCCTGATGAGGGGGAGTACTACATATGATAAGCTGGTTAGCGGGTAGGGAAGACACGGGTCCGCCTGGTCAGGGGGAACACTCCGTGGTTGAATAAGCGTATGGGGTCACCCCATGGGGGGGGGGACCGCACAAGCTGGCACCAAACCTCAGCATGTGGGTAGACCAAATGGGCATACAGACATCACACTGAGCCAGGCACCCGACTCCTCCGCTGAGTCAGGTGCTGGGGGCCTCGGAGGAATTCTCTAGGGTTCGCCAAGTGGGAAACTTACTAGTAGAACAAGAAATGCGCACGTATCTCCGGGTTAGGGAGCATGGCGCGGCAAGCGTTTGTTAACACCGAGCTTAGTTTCCCTCCGATTGACTGGGGTTACCCAGTAATCGGGTGGAAACCGGCTCCACTCGAAGATTGTAGAATCTCGGGAATGTATTAGGTGTCGCCCAGCCCGCAGCTCTACAGATATCTGTAATAGAGGCGCCGCGTGCTAACGCCCAGGAGGAGGCGACACTTCTAGTAGAGTGTGCTCTCACATTAGCGGGACGCAGCTCGCCCTGGCATTGGTAAGCGAGGGCGATGGCATCAACTATCCAGTGGGCCAACCTCTGTTTTGATACGGCACTTCCCTTCTGCCGACCACCATAACAGATAAAGAGCTGTTCACCAGATCTTACACTTTGCGTTCGTTCCACGTAAAGGTGCAAAGCGCGAACGGGACAAAGCAATGAGGGGGCTGGGTCTGCCTCCTCCGAAGGCAGCGCTTGCAGGTTCACCACCTGATCTCTAAATGGGGTGGTAGGAACCTTGGGCACATAGCCGGGCCGGGGTCTCAGGATAACGTGAGAGTAAGCCGGTCCGAGGTCTAGGCACGATTCGCTGACCGAAAATGCCTCCAAATCCCCGACTCTCTTGAACGATGCCAACGCGATCAGCAGAGCTGTCTTCATTGACAGAAGTTTTAA
>CAIGQV010017835.1:1959687-1970943 GCA_903798115.1 Danio jaintianensis | reverse complement strand
TCAGCAGGTGGCGCTATGGCTGTGACTCAATATTGGCATGTAGATGTCTTCAGGAGAGGAATTTTATCAACCATGTGAAGTTTCAGGCAGATCAGACATTGTTTGGCTGAGTTATAAGTGTTTCTCCCTCCATGGCGAAGCATCACAGTTTCTCAGAAAACTCTAGATCTTCACAATTTAACATCACAAAAGCCTTTGGACTAACCTAATGGAACATGGATTCGATGTGATAAAATTTGTAGGAGGAGTTTGTTACACCGTAAAACAAGTAACTTCCTGTTGCCAGCAGGTGGCGCTATAACTGTATCTGGATATTGGCATGTAAATGTGTTCAGGTCAGGACTGTTATCAAACATATGGATTTTGAAGCACATAAGACAATGTATGCCTGAGTTATAACAACTTCCTGTTTCGTGGCGAAGCGTCAAAGTTTGTGAGGCCGCCACGGACACGCCCTTCGACGAAAACTCTAGATCTTCGCAATTTAACATCGCCAAGGCCTTTAGATGACAATACCCAATTTTGGTGTTGATCTGATGAATTCCCTAGGAGGAGTTCGTTAAAGTACGACGCCTGGAAATGGCAAAAACTGCACTTTTTCGGCAGAGGAAGTTAAAAATATCCGACTTCCTGTTGGGTTTGAGATTTCACTCCAAGAGACTTTTTTGTAGGTTTTGGCATGTTTGATGTGTGTGCCAATTTTCGTATGTGTGCATGAAACGTAGCTCGGGGGCCAGTCCGTCAAATGTGCATAGGTGGCGCTGTCGAGTCATTTTGCCACACCCACTTTTGAAACCTATAACAAACGTAAATTTTCGCCACTTCTGGGGCGTTTGCAAAGTTTCGTGAGTTTTCGTGCATGTTTAGACCCTCAAAAAGGCGATTCATTCCGGAGAAGAAGAAGAAGAAGAAGAAGAAGAAGAAGAATTAAAGCTGCAAGCAGCGATGAAAGGGACCTCGCACCCGGGCTCACCGCCGCCCGGTGGCCTAAGGATGACAGAGAACAGCGGACAATAATATTTTAAGCCGATATATATTAAAACACCTGAGAAAATCACTGATTTATGCCAAACTACCCTCTATCAGCAGGTGGCGCTATGGCTGTGACTCAATATTGGCATGTAGATGTCTTCAGGAGAGGAATTTTATCAACCATGTGCATTTTCAGGCAGATCAGACATTGTTTGGCTGAGTTATAAGTGCTTCCTCCTCCATGGCGAAGCATCACACTTTCTCAGTCCGCCACGGACACGCCCTTTGGCGAAAACTCTAGATCTTCACAATTTAACATCACAAAAGCCTTTGGACTAACCTAATGGAACATGGATTCGATGTGATAAAATTTGTAGGAGGAGTTTGTTACACCGTAAAACATGTCACTTCCTGTTGCCAGCAGGTGGCGCTATAACTGTATCTGGATATTGGCATGTAAATGTGTTCAGGTCAGGACTGTTATCAAACATATGGATTTTGAAGCAGATCAGACAATGTATGCCTGAGTTATAACAACTTCCTGTTTCGTGGCGAAGTGTCAAAGTTTGTGAGGCCGCCACGGACACGCCCTTCGACGAAAACTCTAGATCTTCGCAATTTAACATCGCCAAGGCCTTTAGATGACAATACCCAATTTTGGTGTTGATCTGATGAAATCCCTAGGAGGAGTTCGTTAAAGTACGACGCCTGGAAATGGCAAAAACTGCACTTTTTCGGCAGAGGAAGTTAAAAATATCCGACTTCCTGTTGGGTTTGAGATTTTGCTCCAAAAGACTTTTTTGTAGGTTTTGGCATGTTTGACGTGTGTGCCAATTTTCGTACGAGTGCGTGAAACGTAGCTCGGGGGCCAGTCCGTCAAATGTGCATAGGTGGCGCTGTCGAGTCATTTTGTCACGCCCACTTTTGAAACCTATAACAAACGTAAATTTTCGCCACTTCTGGGGCGTGTGCAAAGTTTCGTGAGTTTTCGTGCATGTTTAGACCCTCAAAAAGGCGATTCATTCTGGAGAAAAAGAAGAATAAGAAGAAGAAGAATAATAATAAACGGAGCAATTCCAATAGGGCCTACGCACCATTCCGGTGCTCGGTCCCTAAATATCAACAAACAGCTCATGTGTGAGTTCATTATGCAACAGGAAGCTCGTGCTCCAGACTGTGAATGTGTTCAGGATGTTTGAATTAGCTTGTTGATTAAAAGTATTATTGATGTAAATAATGTGACATTTCGGGCGTCACGGTGGCGCAGTGGGTAGCACAATCGCCTCACAGCAAGAAGGTTGCTGGTTAGAGCCCCAGCTGGTCAGTTGGCATTTCTGTGTGGAGTTTGCATGTTCTCCCCGTGTTTGCTCCGGTTTCCCCCACAGTCCAAAGACATGCGGTACAGGTGAATTGAATAAGCTAAATTGGCCATAGTGTATGTGTGTGAATGCAAGAATGTGTGGGTGTTTCCCAGTGTTGGGTTGCGGCTGGAAGGGCATCCGCTGCGTAAAACATATGCTGGATAAGTTGGGGGTTCATTCCGCTGTGGCGACCCCTGATTAATAAAGGGACTAAGCTGAAAAGAAAATGAATGAATGTGACATTTCTTGCACAAATCAAACTTTTATAAGACTTCATGTGTGTCATATTAGTTTTCAAAGAGCTGGTAGCAGTTGACTTAATTTATCACCAAGAACCACAGTTTAGCTAAAGATACGGTAGTTAAGAGAGCTCAAACACGCTGCAAGTTGAGATAACAAATGCAAATAGAAAAACGCTAACAAATTAAAAAAACATCTACATTAGTTTGACAAACACATGCACGCAAATTCTCACAACACATTCAGTTATAGAAATAGGCTGCAAATAGCGCAGACTATAAGGAAATGTGTCGGGGGACCCCAAAAAGTGATGGACCCGGCTGATTCCTGTTTCGAGTCAGCGGATCAGTGTTGTCAGAGATTAGTTTTGCAACATGCTGGTGTTACACTTCCTTGTTGTTTGTATATTTTTATCTGTAAAATTAATAATCTGTCAAATTGTACAATTAATGTGTAAAGGAAATGTTATTTTAATGGCATGCTTTACTGACAGCACAGCTAAAGAGGAAGCAGCCAAGTTTGTCACTTTTTGGGGTCCCCCTGCATATTTGCATTGTGGTCTGTGCTACTCGCAGCATATTTCTGTATTTGCATGTGTTTTGAGAATTTGCTTGCATCTGTGTTTGTTGTCAAACTGATGAAGGTGTTTTCTAATTTTGTTAGTGTCTGCATGTTTCCATACATTTGAGCTCTCTTGGCCAAAGTATGAAGACCTTAATGGATGGCCTGAGGGTGAATATAACCGTATTTCTTTTAATCTACTACTACCCCTATATGTTTACAAACAGTAATATATTTAATTTAATCTTAATTGTGTTGAATGTGCACTTGTAGTGTTCAAATCTTTAGAAAAATATTGAAAATATAGATAATAATTATTATTATTTAAAAAGCCACTTAAGTGTAAACAATACTTTAGAAATGTTTATATACATTTAAAATTAACAATACTACACACATATATTTTTACTTATTAGACAATATTTGTGAAATTGTGTAAAAAGAAGTCCTATTTAAGTGGGTAAAAACTGCATTTAACATAAAGGTAAACATTAATTGTAAATGAAAACTGAAAACATTACATTACATTCACACCGGTATATTACTTTACAGTGCACTATTTTGTAGGCACTGTTTTAAAAGTATGCTAAGGTACTTCTTTTTACAAGGGTAAGCAAAGTTGCTGTGAAAATGTGAGAGACATCAAATTTTCAGATTTTTCCAATATATAATTAATGATGGACCACTGTTAAATAAAATATCAAGAAACCAATAGAAGCATCATTGGACTGCCGGTCCCTCATGAGTCTGTTAAGGAAAGTAAATTCCCTCTTCATTTCGTTGTGCAGTCAGAGAGATTAACAACAAGGATAAAACAAACAAGGGGGAATAACGAAGTAAATTGGTTCCTCGCAAACTTTGTAAAGGAGAAAGCCTGCAAGGTGAAATGCACAGTAATCATTTAAAGATTTGTGTCCTTTGTCTTCCTCACTTTTGTCCCCAGCCCGCATAATAATCAGTCCATCCAAATAACCAGATGTGCGTTTCACACTGAGTGATATTCTTATTACACTGAAGTGCTTCTCATAAGAATGAGGCACTTTTCCAGCTTTGACTGGAATTAATGTTCCAGATTGTTGAGCCGAAGCTGTCACAGCATGTTTATTCGATTAATCAGACACTACAGGTGTGATTAACCTTACAGCTCTTGTTTATTTAGATGATATGAAGCAGAAAACTTTCTGTTTTACCTATGGTGTTTGTTGCTGACAGAGATGTGTTATTTGTATTTTATTTTTATGGACAGTTTTGTTTCCTAAATGCGCATTATATTGTGAAATACATATTTGATGAACAGCATTTGCGTTCTTTAGAATTTGATCCTGTGGTGAATTATTATTATTCTGTCTTAGTCACTGTCTGTTTCCCTGGGTCTCATTTTCATACGTTCTTTTGATTGATTGACTGTGAAATTCAATTAGACACTCTTGTAATTGAGTCATTTTGTTTACACTCTTCTCTTTACTTTCATAATTTGGCCACGTCTCTGTTGAGACTGCAGTTTGCTGTAGGGCATGATTTGCAGAACAACATTGACCATATTGTTAAGGGTGGCATAGAATGAAAGTGAGCCTTAATCACCATTGTTTCCTTGTTCTATCATGTGTATTGAGTGTAAAATCATGCCAATCTGAACAAAACACATACTGTTATGTTGCACACAGGATCACAGTGTTTGATTGGCCTCAACACTTCGTAGTGTGATTATGACAATGATGTTTTTTCCACTTATTTTTAGTTTTATTTAAACTTGTATTATATTTTCTATGTATGTGGGACTCTTATTTTGAAAATGGCACAGGCATTAAAGAAGAGTAAGCTGTTTTGTGAAGCAAGCAGCTATACATGACCACAGAGTTTCTCATGTGTTTACAGATTGTCAGAACTCAAAATGTGGGATATCTAGATTATACATTTATTCATTGGCATCCTGAAGAGGCATAAGGTCTGTTTGAATGTATATTTTAACATGTATAAGGTAAAATTTGTTGTGCGTGTTTATAATGAGGCAACAGACACGTGTATTTGTAATGAGGCAACAAATACATTGCAACAACTACATTTAATGCATGTTTATGCATCGTGTCATATCACTCAGCTCTTACTGTGATTTTTCTGGAGTGAAAGAATGCCTTTTTAAAAAAAAAAAAAAAATTTTTTTTTTAAAAAAGAGATGCGGAGATGGATATTAATTCCTGTCTGTGTTTTCAAATATATTAAAACAACAAAATACAACTACTCTAAATACATCTCTGCTTGTCCCTTTTGTCAAGTATAATTATTATTTAGCTTATATTTTATCCACAAAACAACTCGGAAGCAAACTAATTTACTCTGGTGGCATAAAGGTAGCTCACTCACGTGTTTTAACTAAAATAAACCCCCACCACATTGGTTAAAAATATGATATAACAAGGTATCTGTTCAATTTGTTAAAATACTTTTTAAACAACTTAAGTATGACGCATAATGATTTCGCATGTGTGTATTTGAGAGTACATTCTGTGCCTGCTAAAGGACCAGAGTAGAGCTCATTAATATTTCACGACCCTTCCAAATATGGTAAAAACCATCCATATCATTAGGGCCAATTGGAAATTGACCTGTAAAACCATTTCTAAGACACATGCCTTCTATTTAGATATCAGAGATCTATTTAATTGAATCAATTTCATACAATTTCGTAAGTATCAATGAATTCTATGGCACCTTTAAACAAAATAATTTTTATACCAAAATGTTAAACCGTTATAATACATGTGGCAGATATAAAGTTAATGGATGACTTAAATTTATCATTACTGAACATTAAATAAAAGGTATTTTGAAGAATCTCAGTAGTCATAGTATTTATTTTTTCAGCTATGGCAGTAAATGGGTGGCAAGATCTGTTTGGTTAATGGCATTCTTACAAATAACTTCCTATGTGCTTTTCAAAGCAAAATAACATGAATGGAACAACCTGAGGATGTAAATGATGGCAGGATTTTGTGGGTGAACTATCCCTTTAAATCAAATTATGTACAAAAGTGATATTCTAAACAGAGAAAAAATATTAAATCTATTCATTTAATCAACTTCATGCAAATAATCATAGACCCAAATTGTCCATCATGTAATTCATGTCCATCTAAATTGTCTTTTTTGACTGTTTAGTGCAGTTTGATTGCAGCGCTACTTTGATTATGCAGAAAGAGTTAACTTTTCTAATTACGTTATAATTAAATGTTATGAATCTTTTCTACTTTATCTCTGTTTATTTTCTCTGTGAGTGCCGTCTGCACTGATAAATCTCTTTACTGCTGTAGTCACCTTCTAATTAGTGTCACAAGCCTGGAGCTCTTGTTTATCTTTCCTGGCCAAAGAGCGTTACTCATCTTTATTTTTTATCTCCCTCTGTCCTTTGGGTGTTCATAATAACGAAAGGGCTATGAAAAGGCCTGCTTTTTTCCATCTAACCCAGACATTCCCAGTTTTGAAAATAGATACATAAACTTTTTAAATAGTTTCTAAAGGAATAGTTAAGCTAAAAATTTACATTTGGTGAAAACATATTCACCCTCAGGCCATTCAAAATGTAGATTAATTTATTGAGTGATAACCACATGTCTCTAGTCCATAAATTAATGTCTTATGGATTGAAAAGGGCGTCACGGTGGCGCAGTGGGTACCACGTTCGCCTCACAGCAAGAAGGTCGCTGGTTCGAGCCTCGGCTGGGTCAGTTGGCGTTTGCATGTTCTCCCCGTGTTCGCGTGGGTTTCCTCCGGGTGCTCCGGTTTCCCCCACAAGTCCAAAAACATGTGGTATAGGTGAATTGGGTAGGCTAAATTGTCCGTAGTGTATGTGTGTGAATGAGTGTGTTTCCCAGTGATGGGTTGCAGCTGGAAGGGCATCCGCTGCGTAAAACATATGCTGGATAAGTTGGCGGTTCATTCCGCTGTGGCGACCCCAGATTAATAAAGGGACTGAGCCGAAAAGAAAATGAATGAATGAATGGATTGAAAAGCTGTGGGTTTGTTAAAACGTCCATCTCTTGTTGTTCTTTTACGTCACATTCCACCAAAATATTGGATTGTATTTGCTTTCACTTGTAAACAGTGCTTGGTATGTTTTCTCCCAGGTTTTCTCCTTATATTTTTCTCCCATGATTTAGTTGGAATGGCTTTTTCACTGTAGAAAGCAAAATAATGGATATATGACTCTTATGTGGCGTTATGTGGATTATTTGTAGATTATTATGATGATTTAATAGCAATCATAACGATCAGTTTTATTACTTTATACCCACTGCATCAAATTGAATGTAATGCTAATTTTCTCATCTACATCTTAAACTTTTTCATTTTTGGTTGAGCTGGTTCTTTAAAGATATTTGTGCTTTCCCTAAAATGACAGTTCTGTCAGTAATTCTCTCACACTGCTGATCTAAACCCACAGGATCTGAAACAGCATGAGCATTGTTCACGTCTGAAACACAAATGAAGATATTTTAACCACATCTGAGAGACTCCATGCGAAGTCTGTTCACCCAAAATACTTGAAAATGTTAATAAAGAAATTAAAATAATAATAAATATGTACAATTCTTATGATTCAAGTGGTCTAGTGGTCTTATAATTCAAGAGTCATTTAAAGAGACTATTTAATTTAGGCTTTTGTTTACATATATAAACATTGATCTGCAAACATAAAGAAAAGCACAAGTATATGCAGATCAAAAATGTCTCTTTTTATTTTTATATGTATATAGTAGAGCTTGTTATAAATGATTCATTATTTTGTAAAAATTATTTTGCCCTCATAATCTTTTATCAAATAACATAACCTTCCCTGTCCCCTCAAAATGACATTTCTTTACTTATGGTCACATGGAATGCCTTTCGAAGTGACTATCAGTGTGTGTGTTTTTTCTCCTCTGCCTTCATCCATTCATCAATCTTCCTGCATTTTTGTTATCAACACCAATCTTCCAACAATCCAATGGCTCCCAAAGTAAGAAATCATGCACTGCCCTATATATTCTTTCTCATTTCAGGACCGTTTAAATTGGATGTATGTCAATATATGAGGAAAATGACATCTTAACTTCCGTTTCATGGTGACATTAAAGTGCATGAGATGTGACTTTTGCAAATCATATGATTTAAATAACCCTTCGCACTTCTGTAATAAGTTTCGTCTGAAGATGCTGCAGTGTAGTACAAATCTTTGTTTTCGCATTAAGTCTCTCATATGCAAGGGCCAGAGGGTAGAGAGCAGTGAACACTATGGACCCTTTTCACATTTCCGGCTTTCTCAGCAGCAAATACATTTTTTTTACAATCCTATTTGCTGAAATAATAAAAGAAAAACTCCACAATGGTGTTATCAAGACTTAGGCAAACAATTGTGTTAGACTGAAGAGAGAACAGCATCAAATTTACTGTCCTGACATATTAATATACATACATTTAAAAAATAAATATATAAATAATAAAAACTTTCAAGGATTTAACATGCTGATGACATCTGTGAAAAGGGTCCATTGGGACAATTGGGACAGTGTAAGTATGCTTTCCAGTGGAGGGATTTGTTTTGTGTTTGTGTGACTCAAATTGACGTAGTGGACACACATGTGCTGCATCCGAAATCGCCTACTACTCAAGTATGTACTACATTTGAATTTACTTTACCACCATTAGAAAAGTATGTTCTATACAGAATGAATATGAGTAGTATGAATGGAACTCGAACGTACTACCTCCTCCATTAGTCATTATCATGTGACCGGCCCGCGTCAGTTGCGTCGCTTCACTCCCATTCATGAATTCTCTCATGTTGCATCATGTTGCAATTCTCTCATGTTGCGTATCGTCAATTGGATGCGCACTCTCGCATCGGAAGTAGTAGGCCATTTGGGTACTTCTCGCATACAGTTTTTCGAATACTATGAATTCAATACTATTGGCTCGCAGACTGTAGCATACTACATATTATGGAAGTATAAGGTTTTGGACGCAGCAATGGTCTGCTCTGGTCTAGAGGCATGATGGCAAAGAGTGGATTATATGTGTTATTCGGCCTAGACCATAAAACGTATCAGAACCATTCACATTTTGAATTCTACACTTCTAAGTTTAGAAACAGTTTTCTATTTTCAGAATGCTTTGCATCAGAGTGTATATGGTTAAAATCTAAATGTTGAAATTATGGGTGTTCTGTTATGCTTGGATTTGAGTTTCTGTTTAAGTTACCATTGTGGTGAAGAGCGCTTGTGGTTGAGGATGAGCTACTAAACTTGTGTGTACTATATGTGCTGCATGTTCTTGCTCATAGGTCTCAAACTCAATTCCTGGAGGGCCGCAGCTCTGCACAGTTTTGCTCCAACCCTATCAAACACAGCTGATCCAGCTAATGAAGGTGTTCATCACTCTTTTGAACACCTCGATTATTTGGATCAGCTGTGTTTGATAGGGTTGGAGCAAAACTGTGCAGAGCTGCGGCCCTCCAGGAATTGAGTTTGAGACCTATGATCTTGACTATATATGTGCAGTAGATTCATATATATGTAAGATGTGTTTAATGTGTGTATATATATATATATATATATGTGTGTGTGTTTTAGAATAATTTTCATGATTAATACCATATTATTAATTAATCTTAAGTATACAGTTAACCTAAACTTTCTTATGATGACAGAATTGTTAATATATATACATATTTTTAAATCTTGGATCTTTTTACAATTCTTTCCTCCAGGAAAGTGCATTAGGCCCCTGAATCCCAACAATGTAAAACTAAAACCACTTACAGTGATAATAAATTCAACAATCTCCAAAAAGTCAGCGGCCTAGGGTAAGGTCAGCTAAGATAATGAATACAGCGGTGAGCATCCATTGTTCCATATTCTGGCCACGAGCAGACACACACCGCGCACCATCACATGACTCTATACTAGTGCCATTGGCAAACACATTGTATAGCCTATAGCATTAGTTATTCATGATCCCATGAATGAAATGCCACGGGTGTTCCTGGAATAAAGATTGATCCAAAAATAGGTCTCATGAAGAAACGGCTATATTTAGAGAGAAAACAACAATGGCGGTAGATGTGACGGATTGTTTTGCTCAGGGACCGTATGGAATTTCACTGCTGAGCCAACCTAGCAGAACAGAGGGCTGGATGCAAAAATGGATATGGGGCGGTCAGCTCTTTCCTGACCTTAAGGGTCAGCATTTTCAACACTACAGTACATGTAAAATATGCTGTATCTTCATATAGCCACCAGTGTTGTCTACACTCAGACTAAAGCTAGCTGAAACTGATGTAATAAAACAGAGGATCTGCTATATGAATAATATGGGATGTCAGATTTACTAATTGCATTGAAATGTAATATTAGCTTACAGCAGGTAAATCAGTAATGACAAATACACTAAAAAATTATGCTTACTGTTTGTTCAAACTACTTGTTTAAAATGAGCTGAAACAACACGATTCTTCAGTTTTTTTGGGGACAACTTAATTGTTTTATGTTCAATCCACTTAAATTTGTAAACACTAATAAGTTAACTTAATTACTTTATGTTGTCCCTACACAAATCTAATTTGTGGAACTCAGCATTTTTTTACAGTATAGGTGGAATTAAATGAAAAGGAATATACAGATACAAATCAAATGTTTTTCATGCCCCAGATCAAAATGCTTATTTTATTTGTAACAATGACAAGGAGTTCGTTTTTTCATCTTCAGAGACACAGTTTCAACCTTTGAATATAGATGCAGCTAATGCTGCTGAGCAAGGTTGACAGTTTAGAGCGTGAAGATGTGTAGCTGTATAAGCAGAACCACCGCTGTGTGTGTCTGACAGCACAAGGCATCTCAAACCAACCAGACTTGACAGTTTGTCTCACACAAAGACACCTCAAGACATTTGAGGGAGTAACTATGGGAATATATTTGTTTGATCTTGCCACATTAACAACAAATAGACAGACGGCATTGGGCTATGGTCTGTACATCTATCTATCTGTCTATATGTCTGTCTGTTTGTCTGTCTGTCTGTCTGTCTGTCTGTCTGTCTGTCTATCTATCTATCTATCTGTCTGTCTGTCTGTCTGTCTGTCTGTCTGTCT
>CAIGQV010017835.1:1883136-1906327 GCA_903798115.1 Danio jaintianensis | reverse complement strand
ATAAGATGCCATCTTAATCTGGATGTTTGCACACACACACACACACACACACACACACACTGACGCACACACACTCATACAGACATTGAGCTGAAGGTTGTAGTATGGGACAGTGATCTGTCAATAATTACATAAATACTTTTCTTAATTAGAGTTTTTGTCTTGTTTCTAGTCCAAATATCAAAAAAATCTTAAATCAATTGTTTTTGTGACAATTACTGTAAGAAATGTTGTCTTGTTTTCAGAAATAATAATTTAAAATTAAGTGACTTTTTCTTAAAACAAGCTAAATAATATGTCAATGAGGGTAAGCAAAATAATAATGTTTTCGCTTTAAACACTGCAAAAAATGCTTTTCTTACATAAAGTTTTTGTCTTGTTTCTAGTCCAAATATAAAACAAATTCTTAAAGGGCACCTGTGATGAAAATCATCTTTTGTAAGCTGTTTGGACAGAACTGTGTGTAGGTATAGTGTGTCCACACTTATATTGGGGTGATATAAAGACAATAAACCTATTTTTTTAAAATTTCCTGATGTTAAAATAGGATCCAAATCCTATTTAACGAGTATAATCATGTCAACAAGACAGGACGCGTGTGAAGCAACTGGGATTAAAAGATCTGTTCATCAAATATGATCAAGAATGAGTTTTACAAGTTTAAAACGTTTTTAAAACAGTGCATGTTCGTAATGAATTACAGCGATTTTACCATAGCCGCATGTTAGTACAATTATAAAAGAAGACGCTTCAATCCCGGTTTGTGGACGTTAAATCAGGTTTATTTTGTACATTAACAAAACGGATATCCATACAGCAGTGGATATTAATGTGAATCCTGTCACATTTGCCGTGCACGCGCACGCTGTGCATGTGTGTGCGTGTGTGTGCCTGAACTTTGTAACAACATTGCGTGTGACTCATCATTTTAGAAAGGCTTGAATTAACCCCACAACAAATACATCAAATAATCATTGATAAAGTTCATACTGTAGTATTTCTCACAAACGTTACGTGAGATCTGCTTCCTTCATGTCTGTCACTGTGCTGTTTATCTAATGCAGCCGGAGATTGAGGCACACTCTAACAGGCATGTGGGAAAGGTGGGTGGGGAGAACCAGCATTAAAGGCACAAACAACAAAAACGGCTACATTGTGTTCAGAGCAGAAAGTTCTAATGTTCTGAAAGACACAAAAGACTTATCTTAAATCTTGAAAAAGGGGTTAAATAGGTGCCCTTTAAATCAGGAAGTATTTTCTAGACAGCTATTGTCTTATTTTCAGTAATAATATGTTAAAAATAAGTGAGTTTTTTCTTAAAACAAACTAAATAATATGTCAGTGGGTTAACGGAGTAAGCAAATTAATAATGTTTTCGCTTTGAACACTGCAAAATATGCTTGCCTTACTTGTGCCCGATACACATTGCGCCCGATATACATACGCTTGACAGAGAGCGTGTCTTAAGTTGGGGCTGACGCGATCATCATATAATTAGAAAAAAAAAATTAGACCGCAACTGGCTAATGTCTGAGCTGGGGTATTTGCATAAAGCAATCTGATTGGCTGAAGCTTCCATTGACGCTTGAAAAGTTGAGAAATTCCAAACCAAAGCAACAGATCCATAATTCAGTTCGGCAATGCTTGTCACCCTTTCAAAGTGAATGGGAAGCGTTGACGGTAACGCCCCGTGTGAATCCAAGTTTTTGTCTTGTTTTTAGTCCAAATATCATTCATTCATTCATTCTCCTTCGGCTTAGTCCCTTTATTCATCAGGGGTCGCAACAGCGGAATAAACCGCCAACCTATCCAGCATATGTTTTACACAGCGGATGCCCTTCCAGCTGCAACCCCGTACTGGGAAACATCCATACACACTCATTGACACACTCACACTACGGCCAATTTAGTTTATTCATTTCCTATACTGCATGTCTTTGGACTGTGAGGGAAACCGGAGCACCCGGAGGAAACCCACGCGAACACGGGGAGAACATGCCAACTCCACACAGAAATGCCAACTGGCCCAGCTGCTAACCACTGAGCCACCGTGTCGTCCTGTCCAAATATCTAAAAATGATAAAATCAAAAAGCATTTTCTAGACAAGCAAAACATATTGTCTGGTTTTAAGAAATAATTTGTGGAAATGAAGTGAGTTTTTCCTTAAAACAAGCAAAATAATCTGCCAATGGGGTAAGCAAATTAATCTTATGTATGTCTAAAGGAAAAACAAGATTTAGCTTGTTTTAAGGAAAATCTCACTTAATTTTGACATATTACTTTTTCAAAACAAGACACATTTTTTACTCATCTAGAAAATGCTTCTTGATTTAAGAATTTGTAGATATTTGGACTAGAAACAAGAAAAAAACTGTAAGTAAAAAGCATTTTTTTGCAGCATGTATGTTATTTGGACTTGCTGTATTTAATGTGTCTTTTCCTGTCTTTCATGTCATCGCAGGTACAACTAGACAGCCACGAGACAGCGAGATCTCTGGGGTCGACTATAACTTTGTCTCAGTTGAAGAGTTCTTCTCGCTGGAGGAGTCGGGGGCACTGTTGGAGAGTGGAAAGTTCAAAGGTCAGACAGTATTCATGACACATATCCTGAAGAATTTAAAGTGATGATGAAGAAGAAAACTGTAGTGCAGGGGTTCTTAAAGCGATGATTCACACAAAACTAAAAATCCTGTCATCATTTACTCTCCCTTCATTTGTTCCAAATTTGTTTGAGTTTTTTTGTTCTTCTAAACACAAAAAAGGAATATATTTTGAAGAAAGTTGCAAACCTGTAACCATTAACTTTCACAGTATTTGTTTTTCCTACAATGGATGTCAATGGTTACAGACTTTCAGCTTTCTTCTTTAGTGTTCATTAGAAGAAAGTAACTCATAAAGGTTTGGAAACCACTTGAGTGTGATTAAATAGTGAGTAAATTTTCATTTTTGGGTGAACTATCCATTTAAAGTCTCAATTCAAAGGTCCAATTCTGGATTTTCACCAGTGTCAAAGGTCTGGAAAAATTGGTTATAACAAAACTTGTTTTTATTGAACATACACATATATTAATCAAGCATTAAACAAAAGTAGGTGCCTTTTGCAATAAAAAATACATTCATAACAAGTGCAAAGGTGACAAAATGACAAGTCACACACAATTTAAGTGACATATATTTGTGTGACTAAAACACAACAAGAAGTAGGTCAAAAGTTACATAGTGCAAAATACAAAGCAGTCTAATGAAAGAAATCACTCTGTCTGTTCCATCCAAGGGGATTTTTATCAAACGAAAACTAAGACTTCAATTATTGGTTTAAAAAAAATTTTGTAAACTCAAAAGAAAAAAAATATCACAATATTGAAAAACTAAAGCTAAAAACTGAAAACTGAAATAAAAGTTATTTGCAAAAACATATAAGGACTACTTTTTCAATCAATATACAAAAAATCTTCATCTCCCCAAAAATATAAACTAGGCATGTCATCTTTTTATATGAAGAAGTTTGTCCGAATTCTTCATAATTTTGTACTTTTATACATATAAATTGCATTTGTGGTTTGGGGTTCAGTGTCTATTTACTGCTTTGGACTTCACCGGTTGCTGAACTAGAACTACTAAAACTGAAACTAAATATATGAAAACTAAATAAAAATATGTTCATAACATAAAATAAAATCTAAACTAAAACTAACAGTATCATTAATTAATAAACTTGAAAAAAAAAAGTATTGAAATAAAAACTATAAAAGAAACTATAGAAGCCTTGATTCCATCAGCTGATTTGGAAACACTTTACTTAAAGGGGTGTTCATAAGACTGTCATGTCTTTGACAGTCTATTTTATTCTTTAAAATATGTCATTTTAAATGCAAAGATGACCTTGTTTGTTATGACAACTTGACATAAACAAATACATCACAAACTGTTTTTGTCTTTTTTTCATTCTCATTGTGTCCTGAATATGTTTCTGATCACTCTGTCAAATCATTTATTAGAGCGTCATTAATATTTACAGACAATTTAATGACAAATTTAGCTTGTACCACTGTAGTTGAGGTCAAAAATATATTAATGATGGTGTTATAAAATTCATGACATTCATAATGACTTCATGACAATCATGTTTATGACAGATTTATGACAAGTTTTGTTGTCGTGGTAATGTCAAGTTGTCATGACAAAGAAAAAAAAAAACGGTTGTGATGTATTTTTTTATGTCAAGTTGTCATAACAAACAATGTCATCTTTGCAAATGTCACAACTTAATAACTTACGACAGTTGTCATAATCATGCATTAAGTCTCATTCACATTTATGACGTGTAATGTCGATTATAAGGGTTTAATGACAATCAGACAAAAGACAATTGTCTTATGAACAAGTAAAGTGTTACCACTGATCACTAACAAGATTACAAATTTAACATGCATTTATCAGAGTAGTATAGCCACATGTTTAATTCCTTACACACAGTTAATGCTCTTAAAATATGAAATGGTTTTGGGTTCAGATTGAATTCTCCCTGGGTTCAGATCCATAATGGAGTTTGGACTTTGAGAAGTGCTGTTGTAGTGCAAGTTTATTGTTTGATTGTTTTGATTGGTAGGCTATCGGACATTAACTGATGGTGGACTTTAATGAATCACCCAAAAATGGACATTTTCCCTTCAGTTGTTTCAAATCTGTTTGAGTTTCTTTTGTTGAACACACACAATCCAAAAAGCGTTCATAGCATAATATTTTGTAAAATGAATGTCAGTAGCTTCTAGATTCTAACATTCTTCAAAATCTCTTTTGTGCACAATAGAAAAAAACAACGGCTTCAAATCACTTGAGGGTGAGTAAATGTTGAGTAAATTTTCATTTTTGGGTGAACTATCCCACAACTACATGTCAGTTCCTTCTCATTAGCATACCTGTTAATAGCTACCTGTTTAACCCTTTAAATCATTGAAATACCCTGGAGTTTTATGAATGACTTTGAAACCAAAAAGATCATGATGTAAAAAGATGTAATCATGGACAATAAAGTTACATATGGTTCTCTGCCTGATAAAGGTTTTTTTCTGACTATAAATAAATTTGCTATTATGTCAGCATTTAGGGTTAATCCTAACTGTGATATTCTACTGATATTCTATACTTCTATAACCAACTGATATTCTAGTTGGTTGATGTACTTGCAATGTAACTTTTTATGAAAATAATATAAATACATATAATAAAGTGTAGACTTATGATAAATGGTGAAGTATAAACTCAAAATAAACAATTTAGTGTTTTTTGAATGCATTTTAAGGTCATGTGTTACATCTGTGGGGCTTTTTTATCTAGTGTTAATTTATTGATCGACAGTTCTAAGAGCTCCATTTACACACATCACCATGTATCAATATAACTCAATATAGTTGTGTTGGCAGTGCTTATCTGCCCACCAGCTCAAAGTTTAAAGGGTCACGAAACACTGGGAGTCACACCGAGACTATAGAAAATGCTTCAATATAAAAAAAATTTTTTTATTTGCTTTTATTTTATTATTTACTTTAGTTTTGTTTTGTTGATGTTGAGTGATTTTTTTTATTTTTTTTATTTTATTTTATGTTAGTGTATTATTCTATATTGTTTTTATTTATGTATTGTTTTATTTGATTTTTGTTTACTATTTTACTTTTGGGCGGCGCGGTGGCGCAGTGGGTAGTGGGTAGCCTCACAGCTAGAATGTCGCTGGTTTGAGCCTCGGCTGGGTCAGTTGGCATTTCTGTGTGAAGTTTGCATGTTCTCCCCGTGTTTGCGTGGGTTTCCTCTGTGTGCTCCGGTTTCCCCCACAGTCTGAAGACATGTGCTATAGGTGAATTGGGTAAGCTAAATTGTCCGTAGTGTATGTGTGTGAATGAGTGTGTATGGGTGTTTCCCAGTGATGGGTTGTGTCTGGAAGGGCATCCGTTGCGTAAAACATGTGCTGGATAAGTTGGTGGTTCATTCCGCTGTGGCGACCCCTGATTAATAAAGGTACTAAGCCGAAAAGAAAGTGAATGAACGAATGAATGAACGAACGAATGAATGAATGAATGAATTGTACTTTTGTTTATTATTTTACATTTTTATTTTATTTCCTTTATTATTTTACATTGTTTTATTTTATTTTTTATTTATTATTTTACATAGTTTTTTTATTAAAATCTTTGTTTATTTTATTTTCATAATTTAAGTAAAAGTTTGATTGGTCCATGAAGAAGAGTTGATTCGTTTTACTCTGAAATGATAAGAAATTCTCAGTGACAAAATAAATATCTGAAGCAAATAGTCTGCAAGGACATTTTTAAATCTCTTAACTAATCTTATAATGAATGTCACTTCTTTCACAGTTTCTGGGTATGAATTATCAAATGCCGTAAAATACGTTACAGTACATAACCACCATAAAAGGTTTTGTCACAAACTCATCTGAGTGTCTTCTCTCCTGTATGATTTCTCTGTATAAGTCTCTTCAGTCGTGTTTTACTTTCACTTTTAAATTTACAATCTTTGGATAGGTAACACGGCACTCCAAGGTAAGACATTTGTTAGATGCTTACACACATTATCTTCCAGCATGAGCTTGTTAGTCACATGATCAGAAACAGACCCTGATTCCTGCTGTGCTACTGTATGTACGAGTCATATAGAGCAGAGCTGACATGTTCAGTTTAGAACTGAATGGTTTTGTACTATAAAAACACAAAAAGTGTCAATAGCCTTGTGTGCCAACATATAGCCCTGAGGTGCTCACGGTGACCCGAGTTTGATTCCCGGCTCAAGGTCATTTGCTGAACATTCCACTCTCTCTGCTCCCCACACTGTCCTGTCCAATAAATGGTGAAAAACCCCTAAAAAAGAAAACACACAACACAAAAGTGTGCTCTGCAGTGTGATGTATCAGGGGTGTCTTTCATGCTAACATCACTCTTACTTCTTTATGCTTTCCAGGTTATATCTCAGCTACAAACATTGTCAAATTTTAATATAATTTGATTTTGAGGTTTGTCACACCCCTAAAAACAAATTGACATATTACATTTTTTGTACATTTCTCATATTACATCATATTACAGTGTTTTTGTAATTAGTTAAATTGTTTTAATAGATAATTCAATATTAAGGGACGCATGACATATCGGCAACATATCAGTATCAACCAATAATTTTTTCAGCCCAAAAAGGCAAGGCAAGTTTATGTAGCACATTTCATGCACAATAATTCATAGTGCTTGTTGTACATTTAGTGCGAGTTGTACATTTCAGTAAAGTGCGACAAAAAGAGTTTAAAATGAATGATAAAACAATCACGAAGTAAGTGTAAAAATTAAAAACAAATGAAAGTGTATTACAGTTTTTTTTTTTAAATAAAAAGAGAAAGGTGTGTAAACAGATGGACGTAGCGCTGCACTCATTCAGGAAATGCACATCTAAACAGATGTGTTTTAAGCCTGGATTCAGCACATCTGATTCTTTCTGGAAGTTCCGGCAGTGGGTGGCACAGTTGCTGAAAGCAGATTCATCATAAGAAAATTGTTTGCCCGATATAGTAAAGACAATACATTTAGGATTATTTTTGCCGTTTGATCCACTTCAGATGCTGGCTATGATTATTTTGATTCTGCCGCATCATGTGACACACTACACAGAGCAGATGCGCACTTTACACATGTTTTTGTTAGAGGAAACACAACAACTCAGCAAAGAGTTTTTCCACTATAAAAAAATGAGAATCAGAATTTATCAGATTTGTGATTTGTAATTGACTTGTAATTGAAAAACAAAGATCTACTGTAGTTGCTTGTTAAAAAACCTTGTTAAATTCCTTGATGCTTATTAAATACATTGCTCAAAACCTATTTGACTTTCTTTCTTCTGTTGAACAACAATTTCAAAGAAAACTGGAAACTGGTAGTCATTGACTTCCAATGTATTTTTTTTGGTTCTATGATTAATATCAGGGTTACAGGTTTTCAGGATTCTTATATCTTCTTTTGTGTTCAACAGAAAGAAGAAACTCATAAAGGTTTGGAATGAGTACATTTTCTGTTTTTGGGGGTGTACTACCCCTTTAAACGTGCAGCATTGGGTCATAGAATGTCTGTGAAATTACGTGCTGTAAACCGGTTATTGTCTACATTCGTCAGCATCTGTTGGTTTGGCGTGAATTTACATGAGGAAGTAAACAAAGGTCCTATAGGAGCAGCCTTGATTTTCTTCAGTTTATCTCAGTCTCTCTCATGCCTTTACATGTAAACATAGTATTTACCCATATAAATTACCATCTTTACTAAGTGCAGATTGTCTCGCAGGTTTCTATTTTGAGTGCCAACTTATACTAAAGATTTAAGTCCATTGTCCATTACACAGGCAATAAAATAGACATTTCATGACAAACATCGCAATTGATTGTTCGGTGTGGGATCGGAAACTCATTCCTCTTTTAGCATCATTACTGTGGGCTCTGTGACATGTGTGCCTTTAGCATGTGAGTTATGGCTCTCAGGGGCAGGATCTCCTACCTCATCTGATTAAACCAATAAAACGAATTAGCATAAAAAGTGCAGCGGCGTTAACAAAATGCCATAAACGCCATTCTCACCTTGCAGACACGGCAAGGCATGATTTACTTACCACTGCAAAGGCAACTTATTCAATCAATAACAGGTGGAGATCAGCATAGAAATCCTCCTAAAAAATGAACGTACACCAAAATAAATTGTAATTTTTTAGTTTTAAAAAATGTATTACAGAATAAATTGTAATTTATTTATTTTATTTTAAATTGGCTCACATGATGATTTAAAGTGGTTCAGTTTAGTCAGTATTTAAGTTAAATATGTTTACAACCGCGCACATTCTCCCATCAAGCTTGTGTTTTATAGATCATAAGCTTTTCGTGGGAAATGGCATATGCATGTTTCCACTTCCATTTTGTGTGTACACCATGTTTCAAAATCTCTTGAAAGGTCTGAATATGTAATGTCACTCCTGATATTCTTTCCATGTTGTGGATTTAATGGTATCAGAGAGCATACTATCACAATATACACATGTAACTTAACAGTTACAAGTCACAATGGTTTTACTTACAAGTTTTTAAGTGAAATTGACTTAAAACATGGTTCACTCAGAAGTAAAGTAACTAATCCCTTTTTACTGTGCAATGGAATATCGTTATATGTTATAAACACTAGCCTTAAAGGGAAAGTTCACCCAAAATGTTTTCACTATACACAGATGATGTTATTTTGAAAACATTTCGCAAACCATACTAAATATGTCAATGGTTAACATCTTCTAACATTTGCAACATTTTTTTCTAACATTATTTTAAATATCTTCGGTAACAATTTAGAATAATGGTCCATTAGTTAATGTTAGTAAATGTAGTATGAATAATCTTGTAAAGCATTCATTAGTTCAACATTAACTAATGTATTATTAAAATCCAAAGTTATGCTTGTTAACATTAGCTAATGCACTCTTAACTTAAAAAAACATTACTATTAACGTTAACAAAGATGAATAAATACCATAATAAATGTATTACTAATTGTTTGTTCATGTTAGTAAATACATTAATTAACATGAACTAATGGATCGTTATTTTAAAGTGTTACCATATCTTCTTTTGTGTTCAACACAAATGGAAACTCATGAATGTTTGTAAGCACTTGAGGCATAGTGAGTAAATAGTGAGTAAATTTCATTTTTGGGTAAACTGTCCCTTTAAATCTCTAGTTAAATACACATTGTAATAAAATATAGGATTATATTTTAGCATATTTTTCTAGACTATGAGGTCAGGGTGGATACTTCTAACTACCAGCAGGTAATAAACCATAACATAAAAAAAAAAGAAACTTTTTATGAGCATAATAACTGTCAATCTGTATGAAAGGAGTGACAACCTTCTTATGCTTCCTGGATTAGGAAACTACTACGGAACTCCTCGTCCGGTTCACATTGGTCCTGACAGTCCTCCCATCAGCTACCAGGAGCACCGCAACCTGCTGAGAAACTTCCGCACTCGCAGTAAATCTCTCAGCAACCTGGAGAAAGCAGGAGAAGAGGGCGACAACAGCGAGGAGGACTCAGGTCTATCAGGTCAGAACAATGTCTAAAAAATCATATTTATGTATATGCATGTATTTATTCGTTCATAAAATAAAGTTCTATATAGTTGATATATATCTAATATAAATGGTTAGTATTGTTATATATTTGCTTGTTATATAGGAATTTTTTAAAAGAGACAGTTTTGCTGAACATGAAACCTGTGATACTGGCTTTGCTAACACTGGTTCCCCTTCATACGGGAACTTCAACATGCGTCTGAAACAGACTATGGGAGTGCGTCAGACGACCAATCACTCTGAAGAGTAAGAAAACAGGCCAATGAAATGCCAAATTGCATTGGCAGAGCTCTGCTCCACAGCTGGCAGCAATGAGCTATCAGCTATATAAGCTGCACGCTGTGGAGTGAGCCTCAGAATTTATGCTTCAGACCCTCTCACGAGACTGAAGACCTAACTCTGCCAACCTGACTAAGCGAGAAAGTGTCAGCGCTTATCACCAGTGCGGGAGAAGACGCAACAGCGGCGTTTCATCTGGGTTTAACGTCCCCTGGGCGTTTCACTGGTGTACTAAAAGAGCAGTTTCACACTAAAAGGGCAGAATTCCCTAAGAGAGCACACGGTCGCATAACGCGTCTTTTTAAAGATGTCGTTCCGACCGTGCATTTCTGGATGCGGTGGTTTCCTCTCCCCGGATGACAGGCACGAGTATTGCGTCACATGTCTGGGGCTCCGGCATGTGGATGCGGTGCTCGCGGACAGTTGCTGCCCTCACTGCGAGGGCTTAACTGTCGCACAGCTAAGGTCGCGGCGCACCCTGGCATTAGGGTGCGTCACCCCTGTTGCTCCCCGCCATGCGGTTAGCACACGGGCAGACCTGAGGGTTACAGTGGGGGCTTATCCGCCGCCTTCGGGCTCGCGGACCCCTCGCTCCTCAGCTGGCTCTGTCCAAGCTTCCAGTGAGACCGCTGGTCCATCCCCCGGGATGGCCGCGCTTTCATTGGATGACACCGGGGACGTGATGTCCATCGCTGCATCGGAGGGCGGGCTAACATGCTCCGATGAAGATCCGGACCCTCTGCCACCCTCCGGGGTGGTCAGTGTGGCCTCGGGTCTGGAATCGGACATGTTAGCCGTGTTATTCCGGGCTGCTTCGGCCGTGGGTCTGGAGATGGCTTGTCCCCCAGCACCACGGCCGGACCGCTTAGATGGGTGTTACGTGGGGGCTAGGAGGGCAAGACCCTCCAACCCCCCCGTCCCTTTCTTCCCGGAGGTACACAGTGAGCTCACGCAGGCATGGAGGGCACCTTTCTCTGCCCGGTCCTCGTGCGCTTCCGCTCTCACCACCCTTGATGGTGGAGCAGCCAGGGGTTATGAGGCGATACCCCAGGTGGAGCGCGCTATCGCGGTCAATCTTTGCCCGCGGGGCGCCTCCACCTGGAGAGGTCCACCCAGACTCCCTTCCAAAGCGTGTAGGTTATCTGAGTCCCTCGTGGCCAGAGCCTACACTGCTGCGGGACAGGCTGCATCCGCTCTGCACGCTATGGCCACCTATCAACGCTACCAAGCGGAGAAGTTGGCTGAGCTGCAGGAGGGTGGTTCTTCCCCGGGCTTGATGCATGAGCTCCGCACGGCAACCGATTATGCTCTCATGACCACCAAATCGGCTGCTCGTGCCCTGGGGAGGACGATGGCCACATTAGTGGTCCAGGAACGCCACCTCTGGCTAAACCTGGCGGAGATGAGAGACGTTGACAAAGCTCGCTTTCTTAACGCTCCCATTTCCCAGGCTGGCCTGTTCGGCGACACCGTCGGGGACTTTACCCAGGAGTTCTCGGCGGTGAAAGAGCAGTCCCAGGAGATGGGTGAGGTCATCTACCAGCGGGCTCGGAAAACTGCTCTCCCTGCTGCCCCATCTACCTCGGCTGCTCCTCGCCGAGGGCGTCCACCCGCGGCCCCAAAACCTGCTCCGCTCCCGCTGCCCGCTCCGCCGGCTAAGCGGCAACGGCGAGCCTCCCGCGGGACTGCGACGCCACCGCCCCAGGGCGCCGTTAAGTCCGGTAAACGGACCGCGAAGCGTCCCTGAGACGGGCCATCCGGAGAGGAGGGAACCTGCTCTTTCCTCGGTGGAGGACCGAGGACACCTACAGTCAGCAGTGACTTTAAAAGCACCACTGCTGGCCTCCGGGCCAGTGGTACCCAAATTTTCAATAAAAGAGCAAATTTCTCTCTCTCCGGATGTGCAAACCCGAGCCCTGCCAATCTGGGACGCTCCGCCTTCCAGCTCGCAGCGCCGGGCCCCTTCGCCACAGGCTCAGGGAGTGCAAGAGGACGGGCTCCTTTCTCTCACTCCAGCCTCATCGCGGGATCCAGGGAGGAAGGTAAGAGACACTCTCTTATTTTCGGCTCTTCCTCGGGCCGCTCTGCTTCCCGGGGTGAGCACTCCCCTCCCGAGCTGCCCCTCTGTTGGCATGTCATTGATCAGTCCGATGGTGCCATTAGCGCGGGCTCTGCCAGCCTGGTTAGCGCTGCCCAGCCCGTCGCGGTGGCTCATGCGAACGATCAGACTCGGCTATGCGATTCAGTTCGCTATCCGCCCTCCCAGGTTCACGGGTGTTCATACTACGAGGGTTTCCCTCGAGAACGCCTCTGTCTTGCGAGAGGAGATTGCTGTCCTCCTGGCGAAGGATGCAATCGAGCAGGTTCCTCCAGCCGAGATGAAACGTGGGTTTTACAGCCCGTATTTCATCGTGCCGAAAAAGAGCGGAGGGTTAAGACCAATCCTAGATCTGCGCAGACTGAACCGTCATTTACACAAAATGCCGTTCAGAATGCTCACGCAGAAGCGCATTTTCCGGTGCGTCCGTCCTCAGGATTGGTTTGCAGCTGTAGACCTGAAGGACGCGTATTTTCATGTCTCCATTCTTCCACGCCACCGTCCTTTTCTCCGGTTTGCGTTCGAAGGACGAGCATGGCAGTACAAAGTCCTCCCCTTCGGGCTCTCTCTGTCTCCGCGGGTTTTCACCAGGCTCGCGGAGGGTGCCATCGCGCCGCTTCGGCTTGCGGGCATCCGCATCCTCAATTATCTTGACGACTGGCTGATCCTAGCCTCGTCTCGCGATCAATTGATTATGCACAGAGACAGGGTGCTTCGGCACCTCGACCAGTTGGGGCTTCGGGTCAACCGAGAGAACAGCAAACTTTGCCCAGTGCAAAGGATCTCTTTTCTCGGCCTGGAGCTGGACTCGATCTCTATGGTAGCGCGCCTCTCGGAGGAGCGCGCCAGGCTAGTGCTTTCCTGTCTGAACAAGCTCGACAGGAACATAGTGGTTCCACTGAAATTTTTTCAGAGGCTCCTGGGGCATATGGCATCCGTAGCCGCGGTGACGCCGCTCGGTTTGCTTCATATGAGACCACTTCAGCGCTGGCTTCACGATCGAGTCCCCAGACGGGCATGGCGCACGGGCACACACCGGGTGCGTATCACTCCGCTGTGTCGCCGCACCTTCAGTCCTTGGATGGATCTTGCTTTTCTACGGGCCGGGGTGCCCCTAGGGCAAGTATCCAGGCATATTGTCGTATCGACAGATGCCTCCAGCACGGGCTGGGGGGCCGTGTGCAACGAGCACGCAGCTGCGGGTTCGTGGTTCGGACCCCGTCTGCGTTGGCATATCAACTGCCTGGAGCTGTTGACAGTGTTTCTTGCTCTCCGCCGCTTTTTACCGGTGTTAGAGCAGAAGCATGTGCTGGTCAGGACGGACAGCATGGCAACGGTAGCTTATATCAACCGTATGGGAGGTATATGTTCTCGTCGCATGTCACAGCTCGCTCGCCGTCTGCTCCTCTGGAGTCATACGCGGCTGAGTTCGCTGCGTGCCATTCATATCCCGGGCGAGCTCAACCGTGCAGCCGATGTGCTCTCACGGCAGCGAACGCTTCGTGGAGAATGGAGACTCCACCCCGGTACGGTCCAGCTGATATGGGAGCGATTCGGGAAAGCCCTGGCCGACCTGTTTGCTTCTCTCGAAAGCACCCATTGCCAGTTGTTTTATTCCCTGACCGAGGCCCCCCTTGGCACGGACGCGCTGGCTCACAGCTGGCCACCGGGCATGCGCAAATATGCGTTTCCCCCAGTGAGCCTAATCGCACAGACACTGTGCAAAGTCAGGGAGGACTAGGAGCAGGTCTTGTTTGTTGCGCCTCTCTGGCCCAACCGGACCTGGGTTCCCGAACTCACACTCCTCGCGACGGCCCCTCCCTGGCACATTCCCCTGAGAGAGGACCTCCTCTCCCAGGGACGGGGTACCCATTGGCACCCGCGCCCAGATCTCTGGAACCTCCACGTGTGGTCCATAGACGGAGCGCAGAAGACTTACCGGCGGCGGTGGTTAACACCATCACTCAGGCTAGAGCACCCTCTATGAGGCATGCCTACGCCCTGAAGTGGAGTCTATTCACTGAGTGGTGTGCTTCTCATCGAGAAGACCCCCGGACTTGCCAGATTAGCGTTGTGTTATCCTTCCTTCAGGATAAGTTGGAGCGTAGGCTGTCCCCCTCCACACTGAAGGTTTATGTGGCTGCCATCTCCGCTCATCATGATGCGGTGGATGGCAACACGATCGGAAAGCATAACCTAGTCATCCGATTCCTCAGAGGCGCGCGGCGATTAAATCCATCCCGCCCCCCTCTTATGCCCTCTTGAGACCTCTCTGTAGTCCTGGCAGGTCTGCAGAGAACTCCATTCGAGCCACTCGATTCAGTAACATTAAAACTTCTGTCAATGAAGACAGCTCTGCTGATCGCGTTGGCATCGTTCAAGAGAGTCGGGGATTTGGAGGCATTTTCGGTCAGCGAATCGTGCCTGGAATTCGGACCGGCTTACTCTCACGTTATCCTGAGACCCCGGCCCGGCTATGTGCTCAAGGTTCCTACCACCCCATTTAGAGATCAGGTGGTGAACCTGCAAGCGCTGCCTTCGGAGGAGGCAGACCCAGCCCCCTCATTGCTTTGTCCCGTTCGCGCTTTGCGCCTTTACGTGAAACGAACGCAAAGTGTAAGATCTGGTGAACAGCTCTTTATCTGTTATGGTGGTCGGCAGAAGGGAAGTGCCATATCAAAACAGAGGTTGGCCCACTGGATAGTTGATGCCATCGCCCTCGCTTACCAATGCCAGGGCGAGCCGCGTCCCGCTAATGTGAGAGCACACTCTACTAGAAGTGTCGCCTCCTCCTGGGCGTTAGCACGCGGCGCCTCTATTACAGATATCTGTAGAGCTGCGGGCTGGGCGACACCTAATACATTCGCGAGATTCTACAATCTTCGAGTGGAGCCGGTTTCCACCGGATTACTGGGTAACCCCAGTCAATCGGAGGGGAACTAAGCTCGGTGTTAACAAACGCTTGCCGCGCCATGCTCCCTAACCCGGAGATACGTGCGCATTTTTTGTTCTACTAGTAAGTTTCCCACTTGGCGAACCCTAGAGAATTCCTCCGAGGCCCCCAGCACCTGACTCAGCGGAGGAGTCGGGTGCCTGGCTCAGTGTGATGTCTGTATGCCCATTTTGGTCTACCCACATGCTGAGGTTTGGTGCCAGCTTGTGCGGTCCCCCCCCCATGGGGTGACCCCATACGCTTATTCAACCACGGAGTGTTCCCCCTGACCAGGCGGACCCGTGTCTTCCCTACCCGCTAACCAGCTTATCATATGTAGTACTCCCCCTCATCAGGGCTAGTCCATATGCTCTATTACCATCAAGTCTCCCCTCTTGGGTAGCAGGTGGCTCCGTAGCGTCCTCTCCCTTCGGGGACTGGCACGCTTTCCCAACGTACTGTCGTAATTTAAAAATCCCTAGTCTATATTAGCTAGGTAAAAGCTCGTTACGACTCCCGATAAAAATTTAATATTCCCATGTAATGGTAATTAAGGGCCTAGGGACGTTGGAAGGTTGCGCTCCTGGTGATGCTGTGCGCTCACGCTATGCTTGGCAAACTTCACATCAGGGGTGTGACGGGCTTAGCTGCAGTGGCGTTTTCCATACAGTCTCCATGGCCACAGCAGCTGAGTCTCCAGCTGTTAGCTGAGTGATCGGCTCTTCAGCAGGCAAAATTCTGAGGCTCACTCCACAGCGTGCAGCTTATATAGCTGATAGCTCATTGCTGCCAGCTGTGGAGCAGAGCTCTGCCAATGCAATTTGGCATTCATTGGCCCGTTTTCTTACTCTTCAGAGTGATTGGTCGTCTGACGCACTCCCATAGTCTGTTTCAGACGCATGTCTCCGTTCCCTTATTCGGGGAACGTGGGTTACGGACGTAACCATGACGTTTCTTCTAGTTGAGCTTCACAAAAGTAAGCAAAAATAAAAAATAAATAAAAAAAAGAATATTAATAACAATTGTATAAAACAGTTTTTTTTTTAAACATTTTTTTGTTTGTTTTTGGTTTGATATTATTAAAAATATCAACACAATATCAACAAATATACTGAAGTGTTTTCAAAACGTATGCTTTAGTATTTGTTCTTGTTTTGTTTTTGTTTTTGTTCCTGTTTTTTGCTTTGTTGTGTTGTGTTGTGTTTTAATTTTATTGTATTGTACCCATAATTCGTATATAACATGAGGGTTAAATTAAACAGATAACATCACTGAAAAATATTTATTAATTATAATTATTTACCTATATTTTACTAAACTTGATTTTTAATTTATGAGCATCGCTATTAGAAGTTCAGTTCAGTTAGTTCAGTTGAAAGAGTTTATTCAGTAAATAAAGGATTCGCTTCATGTTCTGTTGTTTATTTGTGTGCGTGTGTGGTGCTTGTTAGGACACCAAAGAGAAAATGTAAAAAAGATGCATTTTGGGCATCAGAATGAGGTTCACAAACTGTTTCCATCTCATCAAATTTAAATGAGACAGCAGGATCACAATTTATTTGACAACGTAATTGGGACATTCCAATGGCGCTGTTACAAAAGTAAAGGGAAGCAAAAAAAACAACAAAAAACAACTTACAGCTTTAAATGTTTTAGTCAGATCAAAATAACTACAACCCCAAATCAGAAAAGTTGGGACAGTATGGAAAACACAAGTAAAAAAAGAAAGTAGTGATTTCCAAATTAACTTTGACTTCATTGCATACAATATGAGCACAAAATATTTTATTTGTAAATGTACATCCTTTCCTGTCATTCAGACCTGCAACACATTGTGTGATGACAAATGATGTGATTTGAAACAGGTGATGTCAACAGGTAATTGCAATTATGATTTGGTACAAAAGCAGCACCCAAGAAAGGTCTAGTCCATAAAATTTGTATTACTTTTATGCACAATGTAATTTATATTTATGTTATTTGAGAATTATATACAGTTAAAGGATTAAAGACTATTATTATGTATTGCTTATTATTTTGTCCTTTGTACTCTGGTCATGCTGGATTGAGGTACAAAATGTTGCTGTTTGTGGACTTTATTGCAAAGTATTTGTCTTGTATTTGAGAAACACAAATTCTTTGTCTTTTGTCTACAGTTTCTTTTGAAAATCTTTTTCTCAAATCCACATTTTTATAATTCAGTACCATTTTAAATGTTTTAACTTCAGCTTGCCAAACCAGGATGTTCAAAAACATGCACAAAAGTTCTAAAAGTGGCTGTACTGTAATTATATAAAAAAATTCCAGTCTTATTCATTTCTTCCATGCTCATAGTGACAGCTGAACTGCTACAAGGCAAATAATGCCATTCTTCTTTTTTTTTTAGTCATTGTTATCCTGCTCTAATGTCAGCTCTAACATTCTCTTTCTTCCTGAGAAGCTTACAAACCAGTGCGCCGTGTGATATTTTTCAGGTTTCCTTGTCCTTTATTATTATTCCACCTTTGCCTGACATTTGGATCTGAGGAGAATGTGTGGGCGCAAAACACAATACAATATATCACAGAGGCTCGGCACATCATTACGCAGCATTATCCTGTTATGAAACCCACAGATGCTGGATATTTGAATAGATTTTGTTTTGTATTTCAAGCACACGATTGAAGTGCATTTGATTTGTTTACATATGTTGAGGATTAGGGAAAACATACTCTGCAAAAAATGCTGGGTTCCACACAATCGATTTGTGCTGGGACAACATGAGGGAATTAAGTTAACTTATTAGTTTTTACAAATTTAAGTGCATTGAACATAAAACGATTGTGTCCCCTCCAAAAAACAATAATTGTGTTGTTTAAGCTCATTTTAAAAAAGTAGTTTGAACAAAACAGCAAACTTAATTTTTGTAGTGTGTGTAGTGTGCGAAACAAACGTTGACTATAAGGAAATCTGCTTTTTTTCAGCAGTTTGTGTAATAAATATGCCTTAGTGAAACAAATTTATATATTTCATTCAATTACATCTCATTTATTAATCAAACTTATTAAAGTTTTCAGTGTTTTTAGGGATAATGATTTAACCCTAGTTATATTTATATAATTTTTTATTAGGATTTTCACACTAACTTCTGATTCACTGTTTCAGCAGACAAATGATTCTCAAAGATGACCTATTTTAGATACAAAATGGCACGTTCTGGAGATAAGCGCTGATAAATGGATTATCATAAAAGATTGCACTTACTGTTTTACTGTTTTTATTTTATGAGCATATGTCGATACCTGTTTTACAAAAAAAGTGTCTTTTTGTAGACTGAATTGGTAGGCTGAATATGCTGGTTTCAGACTGCTGACTGAAAATTTTCTAGCATCCCTGCTGGTGCATGATCATGCATTGATAATGGTATGAACCATAATAGGGGTGGTCAAATTTATATTGATATTAACTTAATATTATTATTGCTATTATTATTTTAGATAAAGTGCAGAGTATTTTCCCACTATTTAAAGGGCAGTTCCCCACCCCATCCCCTCTCCGACATCTTGTTTTGGCATTAACCATTATTTAGGGGGGTCAAACCCTCCTGTAATTCACACCCTGGGCATAGTATAATCAACATTTAGACCAAATTATGGCTATGTTTACACGACAAAGACGGAAATTTTTTTCTCTTGCGTTTAAAAAAAAAAAATTATGTTTACACAATATTTTCAAAATGGCCTGCGTTAACATGTGTGCAAAAAAGGCCAAAAGCTCAGTATTACGTATGTCAGGCCAGTATTTTGGTGCTGTCACCTCGTTAGTAAACAATAACTGTAGGAAGTGACGACGCTAGTGTGTATGTAGAAATTGCTGTGTGTGTAAGATGAATCTGTCAAAGTGTTAGCAAACACTGAACAACAACAACACTCACACATACTTTGCCATTGTTGTGTGTTTGTTTGCGCTTGACTTTTTAATGTGCACCACCCTGAACACATATCATGTATCATGTATCATGTGTTTACATGAACATCGTTTTTAAAAGCATACACTTTTTACTAGTTGTTGTGTAAAACGAACACCCCTAAAGGTCACTATGACATCATTTTTAGCTTTTGTGCTCTCTGAAGTCTCAATAAAAATCCCTGTCACTGCACTGTAAAGCAATTCATGACAAAAAGCAAGACAACAACTTTTTATTTTTATGTTGCTTTAACTTATTTTAACAAGTTACTCATATTTAAATTTTTGGTCCGTTTAATTAATGTAAATGACTAGAAATGTAAAGTAATGTCAGTAATGACTAGAAAACTAAAACATTTAGGGCAGCAATTTTTTTTACAGTGTGGTTATTCTACAATGCAAAAAGCTTCCCAACATTACTAAAGAAGTCTATTTACTAGTTGCTGTATCTCCACACTTCATGAAGACCTTTGAGAGACCTAGTCGAGGACCATCTGGGCTGCATTCTGCCCACCAGGACCACTTTTGACAGCACAATGTTCTGACCCACATACTCCACAGGGCATGCATGGATGCTCACTCCTTGATAAAGATGGCACTACTGCCAGGATTTTGTTTGTCAGGTAGTGTTTTATTTTATGTCTTTTCCAAGGTCTTAACACAATTCCATCTCTTAAACATAGAATCAATGCAAGGCCCCAACATTTTAGAGTCTCCTAATTGTCTCATCCTTTATTGGGGTGACATCATGAGGAATCACATTTTATTCGATTTGTTTTAGGTAGAAGTGCTAATATGTAACATGCTGTAATATATAGCTTATTTCATTTATCCTGTGTTGTCAGATGTAGTCAGATAAATGTGTGCCATATTTTAGCTCTTTATCTTTAGTCAAATAAAGTTAAAAGAATAGTTCACCCAAAAATTTAATTAAGCTGTTTCTCTCTGTCCAGATTTAAAATGAGAGTTTATAAACTAGTCTAATAAATTTTCATTTTTACTCATCCTTGTTCCAAACCTGTTTGAGATTATTTCGTCTGTTGAACACAAAATGGTTGCTTTTGCCCAACATTCTTCAGAATATCTTGTTTTATGTTCAACAGAAGAAATAAATTCATTCACAATTGTTATAACCACTTGAGTGTGAGTACTGTATATGGTGAGAAAAGTTTCATCTTTGGGTGAACTGCCCCTTTAAGTGACTTTCGTTCTCCAGTAGAACACTAAAGTTGACTTTTAGCTGAAATCATTGTCCGTGGGGGATTCATAAACTGCAAGTTCAAAGCACAAAATGAATCTCCACCGCTTCTGAAAATATACAGTAATGAGGTCATTTGAAGCTTAGGAACTGAACATTATTACCTGTAATAAAATACTTTCTTACATGACCCATACAGAGTAGCAAGAGTTAGTGGTGTAAAAAGCGATAGTTGATTTTACTTTAAAAATGTGAGTAAACCTTTAGCTTTTAAAAAGGGGACCTATTATGCAAAAATCACTTTTATAAGCTGTTTAAAGACAGTTGTGTGGCAACAGTCTGTAAATATAACCAAAATGTATTAATTTTTATTTTTTATACAGAAACACTTTGATTGACATTCTCCCTTTCTAAGTATCATCAGAGGGGGAAAGCCCCACCCATTTGTCACGCTGTGCTCTGCACACAAAAGGCACGAAACACGGAAGTTATCAAACACGAAGGTTTATTTGCAAACACTCACTGGCAGATGGAGACATGGGAAGACGGAGACACAGGAACATGGACAACACACCATGACAATACAATACTCGACAAGGGAAGAGACAGACTAAGGGGTAGATATACACACACGGGATAATGACACACAGGTGAAAACAATCAATTGGAAACAGCGGGAAACAGAACAAAGGAGCACATGACGAAAACGGAACAAACACCTGACATTACCCCCCCTTTGAAGGCGCGTCCTCGTGCTTTTAACATCATAAAAGGGAGGATGGGAGGGGGCCAGGGAGGAGTCTTAGGAGGGAGGAACCAGGAAGGGAGCTGGAGCAGGAAGACCCAGGACACAGTCAGAAGGACGGCCCAGGGCGGAGTTGAGGAAGGGAGGATGGGAGGGGGCCAGGGAGGAGTCTTAGGAGGGAGGAACCAGGAAGGGAGCTGGAGCAGGAAGACCCAGGACACAGCCAGAAGGACGGCCCAGGGCGGAGTCGAGGAAGGGAGGAGCCATGGAGGAGGAGTGGCCGCCGACTCCAGGGGGCCGACCGAGGGAGACGCCGCTGATGGAGGTGGAGCCCAAGGAGGAGACGGAGAGCCGTAGGGTGAAGGTGACGCCGAGGTCCCCGAGGGCCGGGATGGAGCAGACGGCTCACCCGAACGAGGCGACGGCGGGGGTCCGGAAGCCCGCGGCGGAGCCAGAGCGACAGAGGACCAAGGCGTAGCTGGAGGGAAGGAGGAGCTCGACGTAGCTGGCCGGACGGAGCGACGAGGCGCAGCCAGAGGAGTGGAGTCCAGAGGCGTAGGAAGGGCGACGACTGACCAAGGCGGAGCCGAAGGGACGAGGGAGCCTGGTGGAGCTGGTGGACTGACGGTCCACGGTGGAGACGAGGGAGGAGGGAGCCAAGGCGGAGCACAAGGGTCAAAGGGCCGAGGTGGAGTCTGTAGCTCGGAGGCTTGAGGAGCTGACGCTGGGCGACACCCTCCAGAGGGCGATGCTGGCAGGCAGCACCTCCGAGCGAGCTCCACCTCTGGAGCTTGAGGGCGAGCTGGGGGGTTGGCTGACTGCAGCAGCGCTGGAGCTGGCTGACTGGCTGCAGTCATAGGTATGAGCAGAGGTGAAGAGGGTGGGATGGGTGGGAAGTCACTCATGACTCTGGAGCTTGGGGCATCGGGAACTTCAGGAGCTAAAAGACTGTGTGGAAACAGTTGACTCGGAGATGAGTCTTTGCTGTCTGGAAACAGCGGAAGAGGCTTGACTTCGCTCCAGAAGTCGATGAGTAACTTCCCGGTGTCCAGCGGTTGCTCACCGTTAGCAGTGGGAGGGTGGATGGGACCCTCGCTCGGTCCCTCTATCTCCACTAGGACTCCCACTTTGGGTGATGTTGCCGGCTCTCGTACCTGGTCAGACGGATCCTTGAGCTCCTCCTCCACGGTGGTATTTGGCTCTGTCGCTCTTGTTGGCGATGGCTCGCGCACCGCGGGTGGCTCTCCGTCTGCGGTGGGCTCTGGCAAACGTTCCCTGCAGATCGGTGGTGTTGGGCTGGTCACTGGGTCGGGAGTGGCACTGGCGAGCTCTTCCTCTACACAGACGGTGAATGTCGATCCATTCCTCGCCAGTGTCCACTCCACATAGGCGGCAAAATTGCCCCGAGGACCATCTTCGGACGACCGTGCTCTGCAAGCGGTGTTAAGGCTGGTGTTGAAAAACCCGCAGAGCACGTCGTCCGGATAGCTGGTGGTATTCGCTGTTGACAAGTACAAACTCGTATGGTCCTCGAGGCTGCTTTCCCCCTGCTCCAGCAGGAGGAGAAGGAATTCGGGGCTGTAGATGGGGTCCATGGGAACACGGGGGAGAGGAAAAGAAAACACTGGGGCAAAAAAGACTATAAAAATAAAATGGGCGAAAACACGCCGCACTTGTTTGTTTTGGTCGAGTATTCTGTCCCGGTTGCTTTACTCACAAAAGGCACGAAACACGGAAGTTATCAAACACGAAGATTTATTTGCAAACACTCACTGGCAGATGGAGACACGGGAAGACGGAGACACAGGAACATGGACAACACACCATGACAATACA
>CAIGQV010017835.1:1865291-1882736 GCA_903798115.1 Danio jaintianensis | reverse complement strand
CTGGTCATTCACTCCCCCCACCCCCAATTCCCGCTGGTACCGAGTAATGATGTAGCACATATGACTGGTGATGAGTTGGAAATAATCATCACAACACAAATCTATTATAAATTACATTCAGAGGGTTAAAATTTGATTCTGGTGTGTTCTATTTGACAAAATCCACATAGCTAATGAGAGAAAATAGTAACGTGACAATTCTTAAGCTAATCTTTGAAGTGAAACAGTTAACTGAACAGTAAAGGAGTCTTAGGATACAGTTTATTTTTTCCACAATGGCATTAATATGAGAACTGCAAGACAGTTGAGAGTCAAGCTAGAGGCCCAGGTACTTAAATTCCTCATATTTCTCAAGTACCGTACCATCTGAAATCTTAACAAAAAGGGAATTCGTTGGCTTAAGACATGCAGACCTAGTCGTGAAGTCCATACTATATGGGTTTCTTTTAGTACAAGTTGATAAACAGTAGCTAAAAAACTTTTGAATAGCATTGAAATGTTGTTGTAATGAAGAGTGAATATGATAGATGTTATTTTTAGATGTATAAATAACAGTATCGTCTGGATATAATAGCATCTGACAAAAGACATATTTGAAGGAGGTCATTTATGTAAATAAAAAATAGGAGAGGCCCTAAAGAAGAACCTTGAAGGACACTTTTTTCTATAACCACAACAGAGACCAAAATTATATCTGTTACATACTACTGTTATTTATCTAAAATATCCTTTACCAAACATAAATTTTTCATTAATAGCAATCTAAAGATGCTAAAAAAAAAACTATAAAAAAAGGGCTTTTAATTTATATAATGCCCTTAGTCTATTTGTTCTGGAACAAATAATAGATGATTTAAACCAAATATTGTGATTAGATATACCCAGAAAGAATCATATCTCATGTTTAACCACTATAAAAATGCCTAGCAGCCACCGGTAGATTCCACAAGAACAGTCCGTGGTAAGACTACTTTTGGCAGGGTATGTGAATAATAAACTGCCACTGATTCACTGGAAGTCACATTTATTCTGACATTTTTAATCAGCCACTATTCTTATAAATAAACAATATTAGAGGTCTAGATTCTTGTCAATCACCATGACACTTGTAATGAAGAACAGTCTGATACAATCGTGCAACTGTGCACGATGTGCAAGTGATGTTTTTGTTAGAATATTGCATAGCAGAAAACACTGTCAGCTAGATAGATTGAAAAAAAAAAACATGTTTGATGTATTTGACACAAGATGCTAAGACACAAAAAATGAAGAAGAAAGTCAGTGATGGACTTTAGAGTTTGTCAAAAATATATTTCAGAGTTACAAGGCGCCAAAACTGTCCAGTCAACTCCATAACTTCACTTGGGTTTTGTATGTCTGTGCACTTTTGTCTGGCCCTGGTGTCTTCACCCCATGGGCAGTGGCACAGATGACAGAAACATCGATCAAAGCATGACATTGAGGCCAATCAACAGAGGAGGTTTACATACCGATCCGTCTCTATGGATTAAATGTACCGCACTGCCTCTTAGATGCTGACCCCGCTTTCAGTACAGTTCACAACTGACACTGTAGCGATTTCTTTTAGTCTCTAAAATGAGGAAAACTTGGGTTTGTTTTAAGATGAGTCACATTTTTGGGAAAACACGGTAAAGTTTGGAGAGAGATAAACACATTTAGTTATATCTTATTTCAGTGTTCTGTGCGGAATAATATAGTCATTTCTAAATGCGATGAGTGATATAATGATAAACATGTTGAACAAGCTGGCTGTTGAAACATTAATGACAGCAGTAAACAATAGTGAGTACAAAAAATAAAAAATGTCATATTGTGTCTCTTAAATGTTGTATTCTTGATGGTTTCATGCGATATTTTATAGTTTAAGTTTTAATTTAGTAACCATAAGGTCAACCAAAAATACAGTAATAGCATATTTTCCACCGGGTGGCGGTGAGCCAATGAATCTGATATTATAATTTTAAGGGAAAACTGTGTTATTCATTCATTCATTTTCTTTTCGGCTTAGTCCCTTTATTAATCTGGGGTCACCACAGCGGAATGAACCGCCAACTTATCCAGCATATGTTTTACGCAGCGGATGCCCTTTCAGCTGCAACCCATCACTGGGAAAGAAAACTGTGTTATACAAAATAATAAATTTTGTATTAAATAAGATACATTTAAATACATTCACATTTATTTCGTACCACATGACATTTTATGACCTGATCAAATAAAGCCTTTAAAATTTTAAATGTCTATTTTATTACTATATTTAAAGACAAAACAGCTTAAGAGTTCATTCATTCATTCATTTTCCTTCGGCTTATTCCCCCTTATTCATCAGGGGTCGCCACAGCCGAATGAACCGCCAACTTATCCAGCATATGTTTTACACAGCGGATGCCCTTCCAGCTGTAACCCATCACTGGGAAACACCCATACACTCTTACATTCACACCTACAGCCAATTTAGCTTATCACACTGTAAAAAAATGTCCATGATTTCAATGGTAAAAGAAAAACTGTAGAAATGCTACAGTAAAAATCTGTAATCTGGTTAAGAGTAAGTTTCCTTAATATATAAAGTAAATAACTGTAAATTCACTTTCCCAGAATTCCCGGCATGACATTTCAATTTTTATGCTTTTTTGTTGACATTATTATGTTTTTTCTTAGTTTTATTTTCTCTTTATTTATGCACATTTAAGTTTTATGTTACATCTAATGTTGATAAATGATGTTTATTGCATTGCTTTATTAGGCGTTACCATGATGGTGTTCAGTATTTGTGTGCAGACACTGAGCTCCTTTTATATATTAGTATGTTTCTCTGCTTGTGGAAACAAGTTGTTGTTGGAAATTTTCTTTACGTTCCTACTGTCATTTTTTTTATCATAAATTTGACAGATCTTTATTTCTTTTTTACAGTGCAGGACAATCGAAAAAAACAAAAACAAAACAACATTTAGTTCTTAAAACAAATATTCTGTATTTGTAATATATTTTATGAATAAATTGAAATAAAGTATAGCTTTATATGCATACTTTATTGTATATTTATTATTATGTATATGCAGTATTAACATACCTACCCCTAAACATAACACTTAAAACTTTATATAAAAACTATATATATATATATATGTATGTCAGTATGATTTCTAAGCTGTTTTCCTTGGGAGGATCAACCAAATGTTCTTTCAATGTAAAAAATTTGCAATTAAGCAAAGTTGTCAAAATGATTTTGTAGATGTCTTTAAAGATGTTGAAATGACATCCCCCGCATTAGGTTGCAGAATAAAAATTGGTCAAACTTAGTTTTAAAGCACAATAAACAAACCATTAACTGTTATTAATTATTCATATTTAACAAATAATTAACTATGACTTGCATCAATAAACTCCTTATGTACTGCTTTTAAAGGTCCCGTAAAGTGCTTTGAAATGTGTTACTTTATTTGATGTTTGACTTAATCTCAACTGACAGATGAACAGAGGGTGGGACATAGAGTAGCTCCTCCCCTTGATATAAAAAAAACAGCCTATAGCGTTTTGTGTTATCACCGCTCTGCCACTGAGTGTGGTTGAGCTCAAGCACATCAAATGAAAAGCAAATGAGAGCATCTTAAAGGGGGTGGGGCCTGTCAGATACTAGAGAGCATTTGATTAGTCAATATTTAATGAGAAACTGGTATGAGGTGACGTGATCCATTTAACGTTGATCCATTTAGACGAAAGAGACAAACTGCAATGTTTACATGTTTATATCGGTTTTATATCTCTAAACGCAGATTTTGTCACTGTTTTGGAGCACACCAACATTTAGATGTTTTTAAAACTAGCAGACTGAAACAAACATCCAATTTTTTATTTTTTTTATTTTATGGGACTTACCTTTAATAGTTATTAAGGTAGTAGCTTAGATCTTATTCTATGTACATCCCTAATGGATGTAGGATTAGAGATGTACATAGAATAAGATCATGCAGAATATCTACTTTCTAAGTATTATTACACAATAATGAGGTACAGTCAATACCTTAATAATTGTCAGGTAACAAGCTAGCTCTCACTAGTAAATAGTGACAATTAGTACTTAAAATAAAGAGTTGCTAAATGTTTTCATTACTTTTTTTTGGATGTATTTTTGACGTCTTTGTCAAACATTAGTTTAGGAGCTTTATGACAAATCTATATTACGTTCATCAGTCTAGAACCATATCTGCACATCATGACCACTAAACTCACAAAGATTTTGAAGAGTCATCCAAAAAAAGATGTCAAAAACCTTAGTTCTTGATCCTCAGGGACATTATTTCAACCTCTTTAAAGATGTCTAAAACAAGTCACTTCAACAGTACTTTGCTTATTTGGTTCAGGTTTTAATATCTTTGTTGGTCCTCAGAATGTAAGTTAAACAAGTACACACACACACACACACACAAAATCTGATGGTACAATTACAACATAAATGATAAACCTATTTTATGGTAATGCACAATTACAGTTTCAGTTGGCTGTTTTTCTTGGCTTCATGAAAACCCATTTAGACTTGAATCGAAAAAGAGAATGACTTGGAATAATAATTCAATGAGTGCTCAGATTGAAGCTCATTTGAAAAGTATTGTTTTCTCTTCATTGGTATTTCAGGTGGTTCAGCTGGGGCGAGTAGTGCCCCCGTCCACACGTCATCCCCCAGCCAATCACGAAACTTAAGAGGTGGAAACACCAGTGCCTTGGAGAATGGGCTTGGACCCCGTAGAGGAGCACGGGTGAGAGGGCCGGAAAACTGGGAGATGATGTACAGCGACTCAGGGAATGCCTATTACAAAGAGTAAGAGATTAATAATCATTATGTCAATTATTTATACTGTGTTAGTATATAGATGGCAAGTTTCAAGACAAAAAGTTTACATTGTACATGAAGAGCAAGTTCTGTTGGTTTTGTCTATACAGTGAATGTCAATGGTATTAACTACATTTACATTAGGGGCATCCTATGTACAACTATTGAAAAGATGAAGAGACCAATTGAATAAATAAATAAATAAATAAATAAATAAATACATTTTTATGTATTTAAATATGTACAAATAAATGTTTATTTATGTATTTAAAATTAATAGTGATTTTGATATTTTTGATAGATTACTTTTTTAAATAAGTTTTTTGATGATACAAAGGTAAACAGTAAATGTTTTTATTTATGGTAGTTTAAAAAAAGATTAAAAAAGGATTATTGCAACATTGCTTTCTTGACTCTTCTGAAGCATTGATATTGTGTTGTCTAAAAATGAATATTACATGTCTAAAAACATGGAATCTTTTTCATTATTTTCACTAATTGTCATTTAATGTTGTTATGGACGTTTTTATTTATTTATTTTAGATTTAAAATAAATGATATCAGTAGTTTACAGAACAAAACAAAAATTATGTTTTACCAAAACAGATCACTATAAATTGTAAATCCAGAGAATATCCAAGTTCTCTTAATTTTTTCATTAATGTGTATCGATATGTATTATTAATATTACTTACAAGATCTTTTCATTTGAATTCCTTTTATTAACCTTGTATATAGTTTTGATTTTCAATTTTGAGGATGAGGTAATGTCACGAAACCTGTTTTTGTTATTAGAGTTTGTTTTGCCTATATAATTTGGCTTTTAGATTTCACAAATGCATTTGTGACACAATACAAGTCTTTAACATCAAAAGATTTAAATATATATTTAACTATACACAATTATATGTAGAGCTGCCTTTATGGATTCCCAATGATAACAAGCCTGTACAGTGATGCATAAAATTAGATGCCTGCAATACATTTATTAATAATAACAATTACTTAAGCCTGATGCTGCTATTTAAGTTGAGCTCTTTGCCTGCAGTCATATAAAGTGGTGACTTAATTTTCCTACTTGCCAACACTGACATCTTGTGTTTTGTGTTTGTTCTGCAGCCATCATCTAAAGCCATCGTCCTGGCTCAATCGCAGAGCTCACAGCAGAGACAATGTCTGTATGCCCGAATGTAAGATTCTATTCTATTCTATTCTATTCTATTCTATTCTATTCTATTCTATTGCCCTGCTTTGTTTTGATTCAGGTTTAGCGATGCAACAGTTTTAGTCTATGTCAGTATGAATACATATTTAGTACATGCACAATATAAAGTCTACTTGCAACAATCTGCTACAACTTTTCCCCAATTTTAATGCAGCTATATTAGAATATTTGTTTGACAGTTTTATTAAAAAATGCAAGGTTGTTCTCATAACTTGCTGTTCATATGGTATGTAATAGGTGGCATAGGTGTTTAATCCACATGTTTATGTAGAGCACAGGTGTCAAAGCCAGTTCCTGGAGGGCCGTAGCCCTGCTTCAACACACTTACCTGTAGGTTTCAAACAAGCCTGAAGGACTCAATTAGTTTGATCAGGTGTGTTTAATTAGGGTTGTAACTAAACTGTGCAGAGCTCCGGCCCTCCGGGAACTGGCTTTGACACCTGTGATGTTTTTAAATTATTGTTTCATTTTAATCTTTAAAACTGTAATAATCTTTAATTCTAGTTTAACTCTAGTTTCTAAAAGCATCTGCTAAATGACTAAATGTAATTCTTGTTGCTAGAGTTTACTGGATATGGAATTTTCCTCAGATTTTTTTCTGGTTAATTTTTGATCAATTAATGCAGTAACATCTGTGAACTTTTCTATATAGTACCAACATATTGAGGGTTCCTGGCATGATTTTATCCCAATTATCAACATGATCAAAACTTTGCTGAGAAAGTAGTCATGTAGTTGATACTGATAGTTTATTCATTCATTCATTTTCTTTTCGGCTTAGTCCCTTTATTAATCTGGGGTCGCCACAGCAGGATGAACCGCCAACTTATCTAGCATATGTTTTACGCAGCGGATGCCCTTCCAGCTGCAACCCATCACTGGGAAAACTGATAGTTTATACTTTTTTGAAATAGTAGTATACTTTTAGTATAATTCTGAAAATATCTCCCTTGACATCATTGTTAGTAATAATTCAAGTTGAACAACATTACTGGGCTGAAGTGACATTACTTGATTATCCATCATTTTAAGTTAAGAAAATATATCAAATATGATACACAAGACCATCATAAGTCCATGGAACAAAAATTAAAAAGCCTTTATTAACATGGCTATTCTGAGGGACATTTATTTGCACATTCATTAGTTCATTTTCCTTCGGCTTAGTCCCTTTATTCATCAGGGGTCACCACAGCGGAATGAACCGCCAACTTATCCAGCATATGTTTTACACAGCGGATGCCCTTCCAACTGCTTCCCAGTACTGGGAAACACCCATACACTCTCACATTCACACACATACACTACGGCCAATTTAGTTTATTCAGTTCACCTGTACCGCATGTCTTTGGACTGTGGGGGAAACAGGAGCACCCAGAGGAAACCCACACGAACAGGGGATTTGCACATTTCTCTATAATAAATATGAAATGCAAAACACACAAGTAGGTAAACTTTATTACCTTTTTTTTTTTTTCAAAGGGTCTGTTCCATTTTAGATTGTTTTGTTTTCTGGCAGGGTTAAGTTTATGTTTTAGAGGGTTAAGTATATGTTTTCCTGTGCTTGTGTAACGTGTAATAGTTTGGTTTACAATGAAAATGTACAGTAATTGGTTTGTAAAAGGTGTTTTATGCATGCTTGGATTGGATTTTCATTACATTTACACTGTTCTGACCAACAAGAGTCAATGTGTGCCATTTTAATAAATCATTTTGCAAAGCAGTTGATTCAAAATGACAAAAAGCATAGTTCCCCATCACTTCTACTGTAAGTACTATAACAATATTTGCATAATGTATGATAGTACAGTATAACTCAGTGTTTTTGTTCTTTTGAATAAGAAAAGAGTAGAAATGATTGTCGTTTCTAGTCGTTTCTAGTCCGTTTATGGTCTTTTATAAGATGTACTACACCGTTGCTAACCCTAGAGGGCGGTATAAATGTACATATTTTAGGTTTTAGGAATAAGTTGGTCATTATAGCTTCAAAATTCCATGCCTTCTGTAGTTTGTTTTTATATTTTATATTTTCTTACAGTGCTGCATGCTTATCTGCTGTTTACCATGTTGCGCTTGAAAAGTTTATCTTCAGACATGCAAATGCTTACCTCTGTACTTCTACCTCTTTTCTCCTTCAGACATTTCACATTCATGCATTTGGCAGTCACTTACAGACTTACAGTCACAATGCGTTCAAGGTATATTTACTCAAGGTGTATTTTTTTTTTGTCAGTTTATGTGTTTCCTTGGATTTTAAAGCATGTTCTTCTTAGTGTTGCTAGCATTATGCTAACAGTTGAGCTACCGGGTTAAAATTTAGGAAAATATGCAGTTCTTTTTCTTCACCTTTCACCATTTATCTTTTCAAATCCCTGCTGAATAAAACTACAGAAATCATCATAGAATTATTACATTTTTAATGCCAATAATAATGGAAATTGCATTATTTTTTATTGGAATTTCTAATTGCCTTTTGGGCTTCCACTAGTAACTTTGTTACCCTCTGTTGGTGGCATGCTAAAACAATATATTTCAGTGAAATATATCCCCAAAATACATTATAAACTCTTAAAAAGTGCTTACTTTGATGGTTTGTAATGTTTTATGGGTATTTGTGGTGAAACCATAGATCATCTGTGATGGTTTCTGTAGTTTTTTGTTTGTTTGTCTGTTTTTATTTTCTCCAGCAGGAATGTCACTCATTTTCTGTACTATTAGTATGTAGATTTTGTCTATTATTAGTGATCATTCTGAACCCTGTCACCATCTTTCTGGTTTATTATTTGTAGTGGCGGAGTTTACAGACCAGCCCAGTGAACTGAGAGGTTTCTCCGTCCACACTCGTCTAGTTAAAGGCGCACGGGGCTTCGGTTTCAACATAGTGGGAGGCAGCAGGAGGAGAGAGTTCCTGCAGATCTACAGCATCACTCCCGGAGGACCTTCAACCCTGAACACAGGTAACCGCACACAGATCTTCTCAGCTGCCCACTGCGGTACAAAACTGGCTACAAACAAGGGTATTTTCTATAGGTTGCAGTTTGCCCGCTCTCTCTATTGCTCTCTCTCCTTTTGCGTATTGATATGGATTAGTGTTGTAGTTTGTGTGATACTGTCAAACGAGTCTCTCGATCGCTCTATAATCCTAATGGCCTGCATGGTGTAATCCAGCATCAATGCTGACAGACACATTTACAGTACATGTCAAATGTGACATTATGAACACTTTCTCTCTTGCTTTACCATTGAAAGAAAGAAAGAAAGATGTAGTAATATTTGATGAAAATAACATTTCAAAAAGAAAGAAAGAAAGAAAGAAAGAAAGAAAGATGTAATAATATTTGATGAAAATAACATTTCACAAAGAAAGAAAGAAAGAACGAACGAAAGAAGTAATAATATTTGATAAAAATAACATTTCACAGAAGAAAGAAAGAAAGAAAGAAAGAACGAAAGAAAGAACAAAAGGAAGAAGTAATAACATTTGATGAAAATAACATTTCACAAAGAAAGAAAAAAAGAAAGAAAGAAAGAAAGAAGTAATAATTCGTTCATTCATTCATTCATTTTCTTTTCAGCTTAGTCCCTTTATTAATCTGGGGTCGCCACAGCGGAATGAACCGCCAACTTATCCAGCATATGTTTTACGCAGCGGATGCCCTTCCAGCTGCAACCCATCACTGGGAAACATCCATACACACTCATTCACACACATACACTACGGCCAATTTAGCTTACCCAATTCACCTTTACCACATATCTTTGGACTTGTGGGGGAAACCGGAAAACCTGGAGGAAACCCACGCGAACACGGGGAGAACATGCAAACTCCACACAGAAATGCCAACTGACCCAGCTGAGGCTCGAACCAGCAACCTTCTTGCTGTGAGGCAATCGTGCTACCCACTGCGCCACCGTGCTGCCCAGAAGTAATAATATTTCATGAAAATAACATTTCACAAAGAAAGAAAGAAAGAAAGAAAGAAAGAAGTAATAATATTTGATGAAAATTCATTCATTCATTCATTTTCCTTCGGCTTAGTCTCTGATTTACTAGAGGTTGCCACAGCGGAATGAACCGCCAATAACATTTGAGAAAGAAAAAAAAAGAACTCCAGATATTTTTTTTATATTATGAACATTAATATCTGTCATGCTGTATTCACTGAGGGTCTCTGGTGTCCTGCTGTGGAGAGAAGAAACAAACAAACATAAACTTTCATTTTGGGATTACTGCCACTAGAGGTGCCTGTGGGAATTCATTGGAGATTCTATACAGTCGTGGCCAAAAGTTTTGAGAATGACACAAATATTAGTTTTCACAAAGTTTGCTGCTAAACTGCTTTTACATCTTTGTTTCAGTTGTTTCTGTGATGTAATGCAGTGGAAAGTTTTTTTCAGGATTAAGTTAATTTTCATGGCAAAGAAGGACTATGCAATTCATCTGATTACTCTTTATAACATTCTGGAGTATATGCAAATATAAAAACTTAAGCAGCAACTTTTCCAATTTCCAATATTTATGTAATTCTCAAAACATTTGGCCACGACTGTACATAAAAAATAAACTGGAATATGGAAACATATTACCCTTAATGAGATAGATAGATAGATAGATAGATAGATGGATGGATGGATGGATGGATGGATGGATGGACAGGCAGACAGACAGTACATAAATACATAATACAGCATTATGCAAATAAAAAAAATGTGCTGAGAAATGTATTTCATTAAATGAAATTTAATATGACAAACAGTTTACCAAAACTGTCAGTTAACAATAAAATGTTACAAAAAGTTCAAATAAATCCTATTCTTTTGAAGCCATTTATTACTCTTTTCAAAAAAAGAGAGAAAAAAATCAGCTGATTTCAACATTGATAGCGGCACATTTCCACTGGCAGGTTGAGAGCGCAGTGCAATGATCGTTTTACATTCATTCATATGTAATTCATATGAGTGTAAACGGTCACACAGTGCATTATGGGATTTAAAAGTGGCACAGGGAAAGCGATGAGAGCATTGCAAATGGCAAGCGAAACATTGATCATTTCTTGCACGTGTGACATTGCACATGTGATAAACGTGTAAACAAGCTGTCTTCCACCTGATTAAAACAGGCGTGCTCAGCCATAAAGAGTGATGCTGGAGTTGAAACATATCATAAGAAATTTGTCAGGAACATCAAAGCAGGATTTCTAAAGGGTCATGTGACACAAACTTTAGTAAGTTAAACTTTCATAATATAAATTCATAGAATATTAACCCCTTTCTTCACTTTCTTCTTCCAGCGGACATCCTTGTCTACATCAATGATACCTGTGTGCTCGGCTACTCTCACAGAGATGTAGTAGAAATGCTAAAAACCATCCCTATTGGTCATACTGTGGACATCATGGTCCGAAGAGGCTACCCAATGCTCTACAACTCAGAAGGCTGTCCAAAGATGTCCAATCCTAGGCTGACGGCATCGCAAAACCAGTCACCACATCTACCTCCACCAACCACCACCCAACCCCAGGTCCAGGCTCCTCTCCCATATGCACAGCTCCACCTCAACCACAATGGCCCACCGTGGGCTGACTTTGACAGGGGGTCTTCAAGGAATCTCAGAGTGCGAGCTTCCAGATTCAGTCTGGACGCTAATGGTAATTCATCTCCATTTGCTTCACCTCCAAGACCTCCATCGTCATACCAGGGCTCCAATGGGTACGGGAGTGGGTTTCTGAGACCGCCGCGCACTGCAAGAAGCATACGGAGGTTGCAGAGTGCAGAACTGGCCAGCCAGAGCGACAGTGAGGTGGTGTCTGCCATTGGATCCCACAGGTGAATGGATTTGATGTGTGATTGTCATTGCTGTTTTGGAGAATTGTGAGCATTAGTTTTTAATGTGCTAAAGATTATCAGGGTTACAGTTCACTTTCCTGCAGAATTCAGCTCCAACCCTAATCAAGCTACAATCTAAGCAAGGTTTTACTTCAGTATTAGAAAGTTACAAACATGAGTTTTATCATGGTAAGAGTGAAACTGGATATCAATGGCCCTCATGCCAAGAGCTGAGAACCTTTGGATTCCAAAATACTAATGATCATTTGTCACATACATAAGTCAGAATTATTAGCCCTGCTGAGTTATTAGCCCCCTATATATATTTTTAAACAATTTCTGTTTAAGAGAAAGAAGATTTTTTCAACACATTTCTAAACATAATAGTTTTAATAACTCATTTCTAATAACTGATTTCTTTAATTGTTGCATTAATTTTGACTTCAACTGTATTGCATTGCAGCTTCTTTTTTCCAGTATGTAAACATCAGCCAGTATTGATTAAAAGTACATTCATTTTCTTCTATATTGGATTAACCTTATATCAAACTATATGCTACCATATAAAATTTTGGGGTCTGTCAGATATATATTGTATATATTGTTTTTTTTTTATATATATAGCTTTTTTTGTTTTGTTTTCTATGTTTTTGCTGTTTAATAGTTTTGTGGAGACACATTTTCTTTTTTTAGAAATAGCATTTTATGAACCTAAGTGCATTCCTTTTATGAAATGAGGCAGACAATGTATTATTTATTGCTGTTGAAAAGATTTTCAATTGGTGCAAAAAAGTCAAATAAATACAGCTTTGGGAGAATAATTGACTTTTTTTTCTATACATTTTACATTTAGTTTAATTTGTCCTAAATTTGTTAAATTGCATTTTATGAATGAATATCATTTTAACTTAGTTTTAAGCTAAATGCTAACATGACAATTTACACTTATGTATTGTTGTACACTTACAATGTATAAACCTTTACAGATTATTTTATTTGTTTAGACTATTTTTATGGAATAAGGCAGAAAAGAATACATTAGGCATATTTGTAGCTGTCTCTGCAGTGCTTCTTTTGACTCACATTTCTTCTGTACAATGTGTTTCTGCAAAGTTATTAGACTAGAACGATATTAGCATTCCCCAAAAGTTAAGTTTCTCAATGACTCCAGCTTTTATTATTTACAGCGCCCTCTGTCTACACATATTGGAGTGTACTGTACATCATAAGTGTCTTTCACTGCTGTAACATTCTACTTTTTCCACATTAAATCTATTGCTTACTAATTTGTTACAGACTTTCTATTTTAAATACAAAACACGCTGTAAAAAATATCCGTAAATTAGCAGTTTTCCATATTTTGTGGTTCATGTATTTATATTTTTATTTTTCCCCATTTATTTATGATTTTGAGTTGCATTATGGGACAGTGATCTTTCTTCCAACAACTTTTAACCTTGAACTGTTCAAAAAAGTGACTTTTATTAACGTTTATTAGTTTAAAGTGATATATCGTCTGGGTTGGTGTTGTATATTTATGGCACAAAAACCTTGCAGTAAACTGCCAGTGCATTTTCTGTTACTTGACTTATTTCTCTATATATTATTATATTATTTTAAACGACTAAAATGTCAATAAAAGTCACTTTGTTAAACTGAAGAGTTGAATTTTAACATCGTCAACAGAGCAGAGATCAACATCCCATAATACAATTCACAACTGTAAATAATCTAAAAACACTTGTGAATAACAAAATACAAAAACTGTTCATTAACAGATATTTATTATATGTCTCTCCACCCCTGATCATGACACATCATGGCAACTCTCTCTCTTTTTATCTTCACAGGGCCTCGTTTATCCGTAACCACAACAACAACTCTCTCTCCACTCCACCACCTCTCCGCCTGCACTCCTTCAAATCTTCAGAGAGTGACCTTTCCTCAAGTACTCCACCGCCCATATCTCGATTACCTCTACCCCATACTGAAGTAAGCCCAGGTCCCGTCTCCTTTTCCCCCGGAGGTGGAAGACGCTACTCACATTTGCGTAAACCCCAGAATTCAATGCTAACCCCACCAAGCAGCGTCCATTCAGACGGGCCTTACTTCACCTTCAACGGGACGGCCAGTGCCAGCAGCGGCAGCCCCAACAGCAGCATTCCTTCACCCGGAGCCCTGAGCGCAGTCATTGGCAGCGGTGTTGGAGGAATGGCAGCAGGTGGAGAATTGGTTCCCGTTGCCTTGGCTAAATGCGAGAGAGGCAGCAATATGGGGTTCAGTGTGACGGCGGGAGGGCACGGAGGCAGACAGACCCTTGTGAAGAAAGTCTGGGACCACAGACAGTGTAATGGGCTGCAGTCTGGAGATGCTGTTGTGAAGATCAATGGAGCGGATGTACAGAGTCTCAGCTTTGCACAGGTAGGGAAGGAGAGAACAAGTTGAGACTTTTGTTATGGGGTACATATTTTGTTAATATGTTTGTTTGTTTTTGTGTTCAAGGTCCAAAGGATTTTGCAAGAACACACTAAAAAAGGAGAGGTTATTCTGCTGGTTTACAGGGGTAAGCTACTGTACTATTTTGTTTACTTATTTATTGGATTTATACCTGTAAATAATCAAAGCTTTAGAATTTTTTTTATTGTGTGAAATGTATAAGAAATATTTTAGATTCTCTATTTTTACTAAGTCACAATTAAGGACATTGGTGATGATAAATGTAATCATTTTGGAATATTTAAAAATTTTGTTTCATAACATCAATATGTAACTTACAATTTGATCTGATATTAGTAGGTATTTATATATTACACATATCAATATATTAATTCAAAAATAATATACATTTTTTGTGAGATATTCACACACACACAAGCCTTATAAAATATTTAAAATATTTACATTTATTATTGAATATAAACTTTTCATTTAGATTTGATGATGAAATGCATTGCATTGTATAATATTTTAGGTAGTCCATAATAGGTAAAAAAAGAAAAAAAGGTTAAAAATTAGTATTTTTACGTTTCATATTTTATTTTTTACTTTATAACACAGGTACACACCAGAGGCATTGCTAGACCCCATATACTGGTGCACATGCCCAGTAAAAGCTTTGAGTTATGATTTACTCATTATTTAAGTAAATAGGATTATTTACAATCCTAGAATAAAGATGTTATTCTCTATGTACAACCGAATCAATGCTTTTGAAAGCAATGTAGTTTAATTAAAAACAAACTGATGCATGCAAAATAGTATCATTAGGAAAACATCATTTAGAAATACCAAGGCCTCACTCAAAACAAAGGGGAAAGAAATAAAGGTGATCTGACTAATGGGGGTCCTGTGTCCCAGTACAGCAGGGGTGTCAAACTCAGTTCCTGGAGGGCCGCAACCCTGCAAAGTTTACTTCCAGCCCTGGTCCAACACACCTACCTGTAGGTATCAAACAAGACTAAAGGACTCAATTAGTTTGATCAGGTGTGTTTAATTAGGGTTGGAACTAAATTGTGCTGAGCTATGGCCCTCCAGTAGCAGAGTTTGACACCTGTGCAGTAGAGCTTTATGTCTGGCAACACCTTTGGTACACACTGATAATTACTTAATGATTATATATTGGCTGATATTAGATATAAACATATTTTTTATGACACTTAATAATAGAAAAAGTAAACTTTTTATAAATATAGATTGCTGTGCGCTTCAAATTACACTAGACATGATATTATAAAAATCATATGGGCTAATTGTAAAATATTGTATTTTAATTTAGTGTTGTTACATTTAAAAGCTGACATTCAGAAAACCATAATATTTTTTCAACTTTAGATTGCAATTGTGCAGCTGATATGTAATGGAAAATTTAGCATTAGTCTACAAATTTGGAACCCGCTCCATATACTATTAAAAAAAACAAGTTTAATTAAAATTGTAGAACATCAGTGACATTTTGTCATAGTTTAAAGGGGACCTATTATGCCCCTTTTTACAAGATGTAAAGTAAGTCTCTGATGTCCCTATAGTGTGTATGTGAAGTTTTAGCTTAGAATACCACACAATTAATTTTTTATAACTCTTTGAACATGCCCCTTTTAGGCTTTGATCCAAATTGTGACGTTTTTGGGACTGTTGCTTTAAATTTAAATGAGATTGTGCTCCCAGACCTTTTAGACTTTTTAAAAGGAGTAAAAATGTAAAAATGTAAGATGTAAAAAGAAGTAGCTCAGAATAAGGTATTATATAGAGACTACAGTGTTCATTTGTGCATCCTAACAGTTGAAATATATAATGCCTCTTTGTCGCTGACATTATTTTCAGCAGGTGAAAACTCTAATGACGGACGACTGCTTCTCACTTAGGGCTGTTTATGCTAATGAGGAAGAGATAATCCACCAATGTGTGGGGCTTTCCCCCTCCAATGACATGTCCAAAGAATGTCAATAAAAGTTTTCCGCAGACATGCGAATCACATCATGTGTGATTATAAAAAACAGAATTAATAAATGTTTACTAATAGTGATTGTCTATATTCATACACTGTTGCCACACAACTGTGTTTAAACCCTTTATAAAAGTGATTTTTGCATAATAGGTCCCCTGTAAAGTATTCATGCCCATACATTAAGTACAGAACAATTGACGATAAACTGTTGAACACCTAAAGACATTGTTCAGATGTGAAATTTCAAGCCATTTGTCAGGGTTTTGTCCTCAATCTGCTCTTGTGTGAAGTACACATTCTGTTACGTTTATCTAAAAACAATTGCACACCTTAGTATGTTCATTAACAAATCAGAATCAAGCATTTAACTGCCTTGTAGTATAAATATTAATAACTACTGTCTTCACCTTATTTTTGCAGGCCCCTCAAATTACTCCAATTCCCCCAGTTCTGTGAGAAGACTAACTCCTCCCCCTCCTCGCTCCGCCTCCGACTCTGAAGTTCCTTTTACTGACTCCATGCCATTATCTCGTAACTCTCTGACCCCACCCTCTCCAGCGCTGGTACGCTCCTCATTAGTCCAGAGCACCAGCTTCCTGGATTCGGTACCTGTCACTCTCACACTGGAGCCACGTGATTGGATGAGCTCAGAGGATGGAGGGACGGTGCTCAGTCCCAGAGCTAAAACAGAGGAGAAAGAGCAGCCCCCAGCGCTGCGCGGATGTGAGGTGGAGCTGAAGAGGAAACCAGGAGAAGGATTTGGATTTGTTATCGCCTCTCAGGATGTGGAAAATGTCAAAGGTGAGTATTTGTAATGCACCAACACCATGAAATAGCTTATAAGTACACCAGTGCAATCCTAGATACTAGATATTTCCTGCGTTTTATACTGAGTAACCAAGTTTTGATCAGCTTAGTTTGAAAAAAATTTGTATAAAGGTGAGAAAAATGTATGCTACAACCCCTGAATCATTTAATGTGCCTTCTAATATGTACACTGTCCACAAAATTCCTTTATGTTGTACCAACACAAATTAAGTTAATCTAATGTATTTTTTTTTACAAATTTAAGTGGATTGAACATAAAACAATTAAGTT
>CAIGQV010017835.1:1815473-1865191 GCA_903798115.1 Danio jaintianensis | reverse complement strand
CCCCCCCCCCCCCCCCCCAAAAAAAACAAAAAAACTTAAGAATTGTGTTGTTTCAACTCATTTTAAATAAGTATTTGTGTTTATTAAAAATGATCTCTATCAATGACACTTGTCAAATACAGTATAAAAACACAAAAACAAGGTATGTTATTAATTAACGGCAATCATTTAATTGGGGAAACACATATGAATTAAGCTTTATTATTATCAAATATATTACTATTATATTAGCTGTCTATAGATACTTATACAAAATGTTTGATTATAAAATTGCATACTGAATTTTGTAATATGAAACAATGAAAGAATGAGCACCCTGAAATGGTTTAAAGTGACATTTCCATGGTAACACTAAAATTTCAAAGTGATGAAATTTTATGATATCTAATCTAGTGTGTTTACTAAAATATGTGATGGAAAAGGGCGATAATAAAATTGCAAACAGCTAAGGGGGTAATCTAATGTGTCACTAATTTAAAAAGATTTGAATTAGTGTACAGTACTTTGTGTTGTTTTACTCTTATACAAGCTTTTCTTTTCTAATAAAAGTCTAACTTTTAATCAGATTGAATGCAGTTATAGTATCAAAAACAATGAATTCTCTATTCATTGAATTAAAGATGCATTAAATAGATCAGAAGAGACTCTTTTTATTATTAATCAGTGCCCTTTGACCTCAAATATTTGCTTTGTCACTAAAAGATGTGTGTGTATACAAGTCAACATTTGAAGTGGATGTCACCTAAAACTCCTAAAACTCTCTTTCTTGTCTTAGAGCATTTTAGGTCCTCTTCAAATGTTGACTACTGAAATGTATGTAATCAAAGGTATACTGTTCTGATGATGACATTAAAATGATACAAATTGTACTCTGACACTGTGTGTATGTAAAAAACTGAAGTATACTTTTGAACTTAAGAGTGTTATTTCAAAAACAATACGGAATCTTTGAATTAGGATAAAGGATTAATATATAATGCAGTGTTGGGTAAATTACTTCAAAATGTAGTTATTTACTAATTGCATAATTAAAATTGTATTCAAATTGATGTATGTATTTGAAAAGGATATACTATGTCTGAAAAGTAATTTAATTACTCAAGGAATACTTAACTTAGTATTATTTAAAATATCCTTATAAATCTCAGTGCATTTCCCAGTACTGGGTTGTGGCTGGAAGGGCATCCGCTAAGTAAAACATATGCTGGAATAGTTGGTGGTTCATTCCTCTGTGGCGACCCCTGATAAATAAGGGACTAAGCAGAAGGAAAATGAATGAATGAAATCTCAGTGGAGAAAATATAAATATAATAAATGTAAAAATAAATATAAATTCAACTTTTAATTCTTTAAATGTGAGTTAAACATGGCCTTTAGCTTCATTCAATTTGATAAACAGTAATTCATTACTTTTCAATGAAAAAGTCATTTAAATAAATTAAGAAGTGACTCTGTAATTAATTACACATCACACTGTTGTTATTTAATATTGTGATTACATTCTAGAATTAAAAATAATGCAAAATAACACAAAATAAATATAAAATGTATTATACATTTAAAAGGTCGTATATTTATGTCCATGTAATTGGGCTATTTTAGTGGCAGCTGTATGAAGTGACTGATTGACAGTGAGACAGAGGCCTGCCAACGGTGAGGCCTGCCAGTAGTCAGACCCGGATACACACACACACACACACACACGCTCACACGCACACACACACACACACACACCCCTCCTTCCCCCCCTTATACTCTCCCCTACCTAAGCCCACAATGACCTCATTTTGCTCAGTGTTCCTTTGCTTTTTATCGAGGCCATGGCATCACTAAGAGCTTGAGCATCTAAAAACGTGCCTGTCCCCGATGTCACAGCTGTTGCCGTGTATATCAATATCTCTGATGTTTCTCTTCTGTATGACTTGATTTCATAATCTTTCGGAGAGTTTGTGCTGTGTGTTTTACACATCCTCAGAGTAAGAGTTAGAATGAAAGGTTTACGTTAAGACAGTGTTAAGAAATTATTTTATTTATAGACTAAATGAAGAGTGCAAAAACCTTGATCTCAGAAGTGCCATCTAAAATAGCCTTCTAAAATGAAAAATTTTTCTCAGACTCCTTTGTAAAGGTTGAGTAATTTCACTTTTATGTCAAAGAATAGGTTATTTTCATTATCTTTAATGTAAAATAACTGAAAATAAACGTTGGAGACTGAAAAAAATGCTCATTTTAGAAGAAATCTACAGATGGCACTTGCATCTGAACTCTTCAAATATAATGCGAGGCTTATACTTTATATATTTAAAGTTATAAGTTAAAGTTATACGTTTTTGATTGTTATTTTGGGCTGAGGTTATTATTTAATTTGTGTTTGTATACTGTAAACAATTCTTCATGTTGTCCCAACACAAATCGATTAAGTTAACTTAATACTTTTTTATAAATTTAGGTGGATTGAACATAAAACAATTAAGTTTGCAGTCCTTAAGAATTTTGTTGTTTTAACTCATTTTAAATATGTATTTTAAACAAGCAGCAAAAGTCAGTTTTTGAGTGTAGTTAAGCTAGTGCTCATGTCTGGCTTTTATAACTAATCCCGTTCTTTCTCCTAGAAATTTAGCAAATTCCTAAAATCCAAAACTGAGAAGCTGATTTGTGTGCCTACACTTGTACACATATGGCTGGAGGATAGAAAGACTCAGTTTGAAGATAAAAGAGAGTCTGTCTTGAGACTGAGACGTCTGATGAAAAAACTAGATGTGTGTGTTTCTGTGTATGGCTGTGCAGGGGAGCGTGAAATGCCATCAAACACACTGTATGATTGAGCTATAAAAATGAGATGATGTGGATATAAGAGATGTCAGACACTGAGAGACTGATAAAGAGAAAACGAATTGGGTTAGAAAGCAAAACACGAGTTACACGATCAATGAATCAATAATAGCGATTATCCTAGTTGTGCGGATGCCAGCGGATCTCTTAAAGGGACACTGACATGATTTTCCAAACTTCTATTTTTATTTATTTATTTTCATTTTACTGACAGTGCTTAGGGATACCTATAGTAATCTCTAATGTTCTTATTATACACTGCAAAAAATGCTTTTATTGCTTAGAGTTTTCGTCTTGTTTCTAATCCAAATATCAAAAAATTCCTAAATCAAGAAGCATTTTCTGGACAAGTAAAAAATCATGTCTTGTTTTTAGACATAATATGTTAAAACTAGGCGTCACGGTGGCGCAGTGGGTAGCACGTTCGCCTCACAGCAAGAAGGTCGCTGGTTCGAGCCTCGGCTGAGTCAGTTGGCGTTTCTGTGTGGAGTTTGCATGTTCTCCCCGTGTTCGCGTGGGTTTCCTCCGGGTGCTCCGGTTTCCCCCACAAGTCCAAAGACATGCGCTATAGGTGAATTGGGTAGGGTAAATTGTCCGTAGTGTATGAGTGTGAATGAGTCTGTATGGAAGTTTCCCAGTGATGGGTTGCAGCTGGAAGGGCATCCGCTGCGTAAAACATATGCTGGATAAGTTGGCAGTTCATTCCGCTGTGGCGACCCCAGATTAATAAACGGACTAAGCCGAAAAGAAAATGAATGAATGAATGAATGAATGAATGTTAAAACTAAGCGAGTTAGTTTTTACATACCCATTGGCAGATTATTTTACTTGTTTCAAGCAAAAACTCACTTATGTTTGACATTATTTCTGAAAGCATTATTGTTTGCTTGTCTAGAAAAGGCTTCTTGATTTAAGAATATTTATTTGGACTAGAACTAAGACAAAAACCCTAAGAAAAGCATTTTTGATGTAGGACAGTCTGAACACTCTCCCCAGCATGTTTGTTGTCTGTATTTCAATCCTAGCACCACCAACAGTTTAAATTGTCTTATGTTTATTTTTAGGGATTTTGGCCACCAAAATTTATTGTCTGAAAACGGTATTTACTGTATGGTTTTCAGCTGAATGAGGAAAAAAAATTCTGAAAATATGATCTCCCTCCTGTCGTAGTCACAGTGAAGCAGCTTTCACACCAAATACGAAAAGTGTTGCGCTTTGAAACCCATTTATTTTAAGAGTAGTGCAGCACACCATTAACTAGTTCAAAATAGCTTAATAATTTTTACTCATGTACACCTATACATTTCAATGTATTATTCACACATACATACCCCAATATAACCCAGAATTTTTATTTTGGTGCATGTGGCTACAATTGGCATTTGACACTACATAATTGAAAGTGCTGTATTGTATTTCGACCAAGCTTGTTTGGTGTTGTGACACCCATGACATGAGGTTCTCCACACAAGGTTTCAACTCTCTTCCATCTAATCAAGAGATAATAAAAATATTTGTGCTTATAACTTCTTAGTTGTCTAACCCAAAATCTCTGGACAGGTTACTTTGGATTTAGAGCAACACACCAAGCTAAATGATACCTAATTTGTCTATTTTTGGTCAGTATGGGTGTCTGTGCAATACTTTATGAACGTAATGGTGTTTCAAAATGAAACTCGCCATTCTGCCCTGAACATTTTTGAGACACCACCACCTTGTGCTCAAAAATTACAATTACATTTTTAAATAAATTTTTTAATGTAATTGTAATTTTTGAGCACAAGGTGGCGGTGTCCCAAAAATATTTGATATATATCACAATTTCTGAATATTTTGCCATATGACTGTTTATAGATTCCCTAGCAGACACACAACATCATAAAACGTTAATATTAGGTTATATTTAGATCACTAGTGTCTAAAGACAATGTAATTTTGATGTCCAATAACGACGTTAAATGACGTTGATATTTTGTTGATTTTAGGTTCTGTTGGAAAGTGACCAAAATCCAACGTCGAGCCAACATCTTAAACCAACATCATATTGACATCAAATACTGACACTTATTTGTCGTGTATGGCAACCAAAATCCAGCGTCTGATAGACGTCATATTGGTAACGTCCACACAATGTCAAGCTGTGACGTTGATATTTGGTTGTTTTTAGGTTGTGTTGGAAAGTAACCAAAATGCAATGTCTGTCTGACGTCAACCCAATTTTAATTTCCAAACAAAATCCAACATCCCACGACATTGGGGTACAACATCAATCTGAAGTTATGTTGACGTCCTGTGCCTGCAGAGTCCTTGCCAGTTATACCATTATCATCTAAACTTCCTGTCCAACTTTTTTTTTTTTACATTTTTGAACTTTGATTTCCAACTAAAGAATATAAAAGAACAAAAATATTTTTTACAACATGCAGGTAAACAGTTATGTATTTACTTCAATAGTGAAATCAGATGCATGATGCAGAATGTATCTGATCCTGAGGCTGTATCTTTGCAAATCTTTGATATATTGATGTAATAAGGTTCGATGGCCGCCTGACCATCGGGAAGAAGGAGGCGGAGAATCGACGAACTTTTAAATAATTTATTAATAAAAGGGACGGCAGCTTCTCACGGAGACTGCCGTCAAACTGAAAGCAAAAGTAAAACATAAGTGTCCAGGCCTGGACCTCTCTCAGCTTCCTCTGCCATCGTTCCTCCTCTTATAGTCCAGAGCTCCTTCCGTGGGATTTGAGGCTGGTGTTCCTTATTCTGTTCCCACGGCTCTCGGCCCCACCCCCTCACCACAATTGACACCAAACCTAATATGTGTTCTGATCATGTTTACATGCACACCAAGATGCTGATAACTTACATAGAAAACCAGTAACTTGGCAAAACAAGTAAACTGCATTGTTAATGAATTGTTTTTTTTACTGGCAGTGATGCAGAAATGCAAGAATATAGTGTAAGAAAAAGATGCAGCATTTTGAAACATGTTTTTTATATTTCTTTAGGTCAAGAAATGATCTGAGATTTTGGTTTATTTTCTCCTTTGCTTCATGCAGTTTAATGCATTTACATACTGGACAAAATCTGTATTAAAGGGAAAAATCTAGTGATCATAATTGGTTTAATGCTAAAGATCTGTACAGTAGGACCTTACATGAACATGTGCATTGCTGGACTTAAGCAAAATCAAGTAGTCAATATATGCTATCTAGCATATGAAATAGGAACAGGAAGAGAATATTTTAAAAGCAACTCCAGTAAACACCTTAATCAAAGTATTTTCTTCAAAATAAGGTAAATATTTTAATTAATTGAGTCTCATGTAAAAATACCCGTTGTCCCCTAACACTGACCACACCACATCGATTTGATAACACCTACTCTGACTGGTCAAAACCCTCAAATTATATTATTAGTCATTTTATTATGCGTTTTTCAGCCATTTTGACTAAAAACATCTTAACATGTCTTACTCATTATTACCTACCATATTACCTGCTTGCCCTGCTCAGCTCCTTATTTTGCTTTTATGCTTGGCCCATTAAGCGCTGCCTCCAGATACTTATTTACTACAGTACTCATTTCCATACAATAGGGGTAAAATGGGGATTTAGGCAGTCACATCTCAAAAGAAAAAAACAAAAGAACCAAATGTCTGCATAAAAGCGGTCCATACTGCTTGCAGCTTGAACTTCAAGTGTTTCATTGTATGTCATGAACTGATTTAGTCAAAAAAGTAAATTAAATGGTAAGTTTAATAGTTTAATAGATACATGTTGATGTTTTCATTTCACAAAGTTATGATGCATGTTCAGCAAATTTAGAACATTGACTAAACTATACAAATTCTATTATTTTGGTAAAAATCTGGCAGAAATTTTACTGTATTTTTCTAACTTATATTTTATTATTTGATAAAGTGAAAAATATATATATATATATTTATTTATTTATTCACCTACTACTTGAACTACCAAAATTAGATTTGGACTTTGTATTCATAATGTTAATTGTATTGAAAACGTAATACCGGTGTTTCACTTCACATCAGAGGTAACACATGTGACACTAATATAATACAGGAACTAAATAACACAGAACACTCTGTTGTACATGACTGAGAATAAAAATGAGCAAAAAAGTTAAATATTTATATGAAATAAATCATAGGTAACATGACTCTGGTAACACTTTACAATATTGTATTAATTAATGTTAGTTAATGCATTTACTAACATGTACAAACAATGAACAGTACAATTAATACTGTATTTGTTCATGTTAGTTAACCTTAGTTAATGAAAATACAGTCATTCATTGTTAGTTCATGTTAACTCTGTGCATGTGCATTAACTAATATTAACAAGCATGAATTTGGATTTTAATCATGCATTAGTAAATGTTGAATTATGATTAATAAATGCTGCACAAGGGGCGTCACGGTGGCGAAGTGGGTAGCACGATTGCCTCACAGCAAGTAGGTCGCTGGTTTGAGCCTCGGCTGGGTCAGTTGGCGTTTTTGTATGGAGTTTGCATGTTCTCCCTGTGTTCGCATGGGTTTCCTCTGGGTGTGCTTGTTTCCCCCACAAGTCCAAAGACATGTGGTATAGGTGAATTGGGTAAGCTAAATTGTCTGTAGTGTATGTGTGTGAATGAGTGTGTATGGATGTTTCCCAGTGATGGGTTGCAGCTGGAAGGGCATCTGCTGCGTAAAACATATGCTGGATAAGTTGGCGGTTCATTCCGCTGTGGCGAGATTAACAAAGGGACTAAGCTGAAAATAAAATAAATGAATGAATGAAAATGCTGTACAAGTATTATTCATACTTAGTTTATGTTAGTAAATACATGAACTAATGAAACCTTATTGTAAAGTGTGACTGGATTTCTTTAGGGTTTTTTTAGCGCATCTCTAAATAAAGTCCCTATTCAAGTGCATCATATGGAAACAAATTTGTAGTATATTCCGAAAAAAATCAAATATACAGTGCATTCAAAATTTTATTACATTTAAAATTATTTTGTGATCAACAGAAGAAAAAAAGTGTTTTAAAAGCATTTAAAATGAAACAAGTTAAAAAAAAGAAGTGAATGATCCCCATAATATTACATGAAACATTCATTATTTAGCAGTTGAGCAGTGTTGTCATATGCTCTGTGCACTGATAGCATTAAACTCAATCACGCAAATGCTTTTTTTATTGGCATGACTAGCATGCATCAGCACTTGCCAAAGTCAGATTACACACGTATGTTCATGTAGGTCTCTCTCTCTCTCTCTCTCTCTCTCTGATCGGCACACCCCCTGCTCTGCAGTGGTCCTGGGATTAAATCGTTCTTCTCGTTCACTCTCTTATCGCCCCTCCTCTTATTTCCATCTCTCTGTCTTTATTCCCTCCTTTTCTCTGCCTGTCCACTCCTCCATTCCTCCCTCTCTCTCTCTCTCTCTTTCTCATTCATTCACCGACTCCAGATGCCAAAGGAAAATGAACTCGCTACAGTAAGCGGCTCGCTCGCACCTCTACACAGAGGCTCATTTTGTTTTGTTTTCTTCACTTGTTTGTTTATTTATGCCCTCCACTGGTTTTTTTCTCACCATGACCCTTCTGCGTGATTGCTCTCACATGTGTTGGGATTTAAACGGAGTGTGATCCGGGATCGGGACCCTGCCACCACACACACACACGCACGCACGCACGCACGCAGGCACACACATACACACACACATTCAAGCCATGCTGGAGAGACTGCAGTCTGCCTTGCAAAGTGTGAAGGACTCCAAACGTAAATATTAATATTTTCTCTGTCTTGATTCATCCCTCATTTTATAATATGATAACCAGTTAGCTGTCATATACAGTCAATTCCTGTCGGGAGAATGTTGCAGAGTGCAGATGATGCAGAGTTTTTTTTTTTTTACCTACGTAGTATGGAGTGTTACAGTTGGTGCTTGTTATAGGATTTAATAGGTTTAATTATGCCTGGTTAGGATATCAGTGTTTTTATATATGTTTGTAGAAATATGTGCTTTTATGATGAGGAAAACAATAAAAAATGTATATATATAAATTTTTTTCCTGTACAAAAATAAAAAAGTATCATTCAGACAATATAAAAACTATTTAAGTAAATGAAAATTAATACACTGTAATGTAATATATAATGACAAAAAGTCATGTTTTTATGTTACTTTAACTTATTTTAATAAGTGAATCAGGTTTAAACTAAGTTTTTAGTTTTTTTTATTTATTTTTAAGTTATGCAAAGTTTAACTTAATAATTTTAGTCAGAGGGCAGCACGGGGGCTCAGTGGTTAGTACTATCGCCTCATAGCAAGAAGGTCATTGGTTTGAGTCCCGGCTGGGCCAGTTAGCATTTCTGTGTGGAGTTTGCATGTTCTCACCGTTTTGCCGTGGGTTTCCTCCAGTTGCTCCAGTTTCCCCCACAAAGACATGTGCTATAGGTGAATTAGGTAAACAAAATTGGCCATAGTGTGTGAGTGTGTATGTGAGAGTGTATGGGTGTTTCCCAGTACTGGGTTGCAGCTGGAAGGGCATCCACTGCATTAAACATATGCTGGAATAGTTGGCGGTTCATTCCACTGTGGCAACCTCTGATAAATAAGGGACTAAGCCGAAGCAAAATGAATGAATGAATGAATGAATAATTGTGTGTATTTAATTTGCCAAAATTACTCTAGGGGATTTTGCTTCCAAAAATTTGTTCTTATGATTTAAACTGTGATTGAAAAAATTCCACCAGACTTCTATAAACACACAAACACACACATACACTTTTGTTGTTGTGACAGCGGAAAAGCCCACTGCATTCTCAGCTCGTGGGCTCAGGTACAGCAGTACTGCATTGCACACAAATCACTAACACGTCTGCAGAACATCTTCAGTTCATTACCCAGCAAAATAAGTGAGATATCACAGCCAACTTCATCCTTGTTTGTATTCATACATCTGCTTCAGCTGCGACAAAGTAATAAATCTTAGACAATCATTGCTTTTACAGAATGCTGAGGCTTGTAATCTTTAATTATGGTTTGTAATTATTGCCTCCTTCTTCCTCATATGCATTTGAAGAGTGATGTATTTACTTGACAGACTGTTTAGTCCGCTCAGTGAAAGTTGTTGTTTGCTGACTCTGACAGAATGTTTTGAGCATATTCAGTTCTCCACATATTCCTCAAGAATTATATTTGTACTTATATAGTGGATGTCAGATATGCATTCAAATCTTTTTTAATTGAAATGCATCAGATTATGAAAGTTAAATGTGAACTACTGTATGTTACATCATGACATCAGTGGCAGTATACAGTACACCATTGTTAGTTATGTATATTAACAGTCTTCATTATTTATATACATTGTTCATTTGGTTCTATTGGTGGTATTAGAAAAAACCCCTCTGCTGCAGTGCAATGCAGGTTCATAATGAGCATCTTTCTCTCTCTCTCTCTGTGTCTTTCTCTTGTCCCTCTCAGTATTTTAGTATGCAGTGCTGGTCCTCTGAAGTGAGTAGCATTACACTGCCAGCCAGTGCATTTCAGCAGCTGTGGAGCACTTTTATTATTGAGATGAAGATGTACAAAGAGTGCTACTATATTACAAACTTTCATCAGTGTTACTTAAAGACCGCTATGTTTGCATGACTGTGGTTGTCTAGACAGATTGCTAGTCTGTGTGTTTGTGGTGGGGTCTTTCCAATTGGTGCCTACAAGTGTGTCTAGTGAATGGAGACTTTATTCAACTGATTTGTTAAAAACACTGATTTATTCAGTAACATAAATATGTTACTGTTTTATAAGTCATTGAATCATTCACTGAACCAGTTTGTTGAAATACAGTACACTGAGGGTGTGTTTTACTAGACAGCGGTGTACTAAAACTTGAAAAATGTTTTGTGCTGTTTTTTTGTACTGAAAAGTTTTGCCTCCGAGCTATTCTGATTGGTCCACTGCTGTGGAACTGACATAGATGAGCTGCGCTGTGTGTGAAAGTTATTTTAACTTGACACGGCATCTAAAAATGTGCCACTGATGTGCACATCACTTCAAAAGATGCGACATAACGGTAACACATCTGTCAAGCATGTGTTTACATTGAAAAACAAAAGAATTAAAATGTGTTCTGTGTGAACAGCCTTTAACAAAAACCCTTTCATATAATCACAGTGTAATTAGAACGTTCAGTCCATCATGATCAGCCGCCAAATTCAATTCCGCTTTGATGCTAAATTAAATGAAATGGCTCATTCAGAGCTTGAGAAAGATATACACGGCGCTTGTCATAAATCACAATTTATCAGTGTTTTCAAACCAATAACAATTATTTTAAAATTCAGACATTTAAATACACATATGTACTAGCAACATATTTATGGTTTGTAAATTACAGGTTGATGTCTATGGAGATTGCAATAATTATTATTTTTTTAAACATAAATGGGTGATGTTTGTTAGTCACATCAGATACACAATGTTTAGGTTACTAGAATGTTTAGTCTGTTGTTCTCTGAGTTAAACAGCCACTTTCATGTAATTAGGAGAAGTTGATGAATTAACATGTTGTAAATCCAGCAGCTTTAATCTCTCCATTGGGGCGCAGGCTAACATGGCGGTGCCTATCAGCCATAAAGGATCAAATAATATGATCATTATTAAGCTGATTAAATGACAAAATGCATATTTGAGAATTAGAATATCAGATATATCACAATATAATTAGGACGTTTGTCAATATTTGCAGAAAAGGAAAAAAAAAAGAAGAAACAAAGCAATATACTGTCTATTGGGGCCGCTATATGTCACATGATAAATCAATGCACATGTAAATGTAAAGCAATGTGTTGTAAATAATTGTCACATTAAAAAATCCATTCGGGGGGTTGGCAGGAGTATTTAAAACGTATGCACACACTAAGGGTTAAAATGGTGTATCCTGCATGCAAGGTGCACGACGGGGCACATATGGTCCTGTAGTTCATCATTGTTAGTTTGGATTTGCATAAACACTGAACACATACATGTAATATGCAAAGGCATGACATCACAGTTTTCACAGTATAGCAATTTACAGTTTACACGGATTTTAAGGCTTTTAGAGTGTTGTTGTGTGGTCGTCAAAAATTCATAATAAACATTTTCACTGTACTTGAAAAGGGTGTTGAATTAATGACCCCAACTCCTTCAGGAATTAAACAGCACCACAGTGTGGCTTTAAACAGATAACATTTATCTGCTTAAATTAATTTTAGGCATGTTTTTGAATGTCAAAATATAGCTGTCCTCAAAGCTAGCATGCATGGACTAAAAGTCAGACCATTTAAAAATGAGATATTTGTGCGTGGGGATAAGGAGCGACTTATTCTGTTCACATGGTTCAGCTTAACACTTTAAAAGAAACTTAATGCCTTTGAGGCGGTCCAGAATATCAAGACTGTGTATGTCTATGTGTCTTAAATTTGAATCCATTTGTGGGAAAGCAATAAGCCTTGTACTCTAAAATGATCAAAACATCTAAAAGTCTATAACATCCAGAGTCTAAAACTAACAAGCTATCTTTCCTAGCAATTTTATTTTCCACCAAAGAAAATGAGCCATACAGTGTTTTAAATTAAGTCATTTCTGAATTTTATTTTATTTTATTATATTTTTAATTATAATTTTTTTTTCCGTTTGGATTTGGGCTATTTTTTATATATATTTTTTGCAATGGCAGGAGCTTTTGAGAAGATTGAGTCATAATTATTTTCTACAATTCTGTCTGGTATCACAGAAACATCATGGTTAAGTTCAACTTTATCATTAAGTCTCATCATAAACTATTACACTATGGACATTTAAAATGTGGTAAAACCAACAATTACAAACAATCACTTCATGTAAAAGTTATTTATTACTGATAAATATAGGTATTGTTTGATCATATTTACTGAACATTGACTATAATTCTGTACCCTCAACCATAGCCAAGCCCAAGCAACAACAACAAAAAAGCAAAATTACCACAAAAGAAAGCGATAGCCGTAAGGATCAAAAAGTATGGATATGTTTGCACAAACTCTTCAGGTTACTTTTATCCACGTTGACAATATTAAAAATGCTCAATATAATAATTTGTCATGACATTAATTTGAAAGTATATTATAGCCTATAGACTAAAATAGGCTATCTGACTATTAATTCATTTTTTGCATGACAAATATTGATATTACAGTACAGAACAGCTCTTTTAACCTTTAAGCAAAATTATAATTATACAAAAATATTATAAGCAAAACCTCCTGAGTGCTTTGTGTAAAAATCAGTCTACAAGCTTTCATGAACAAACTTAAAAGTTGGGGAACGTTTTGTTACAAGCTATAAGAAAAGCAACTAATACAATAACTCATACAAGAACTCCTAAAACAAAAATATTATTAAAACCAAAATATGCCTTCATCTTTTTGTGAAGACAACCTAAGAATTATTCGCTAATAAATATCTAAGCAATCTTATTGTCTTGAGAATGCGAAATACAGTCTATATAAAGTGCTCAACATATATGAATACACCCCTCACAAATCTCTCATTTAGATGGATAATATATCTATAGGAAGCTATACAATATTATATCTGTGTATATACATTGGATTAGTCAGTAATAAAGCCAAATCTGGAGCTAATGTAACAAAATAACTTATGATAACAGTCCAAAATTGGTACACCCATATTTATGTTTAAATTTTTTTTTAAAAGAGCAAAATTCAAGAAAATTTTTTTTTATAAAATTGTTGAAATTTTGTAGTTTGTATTTTTTTTTTCTCCAATATTTCACATGAATTTAAATATGTTATCTTTCTATTTTTAAAGATGTAGGGTGACTAAAATATTATTTTAATAAACATATCCGTTTATCTGTTTTATTTAAATGCACCAAAATATGTTACGTATATTCACTGAGAAATGGATAAAAAAATTTCTTTTCAAAATGGGGTGTACTCATTTATGTTGAGCACTGCATGTTACTAATATGTGATTAGTACATGAAGTACTTCAAAATACAGTTTAATGTTTAATCAGAGATATTAATAGTCAGTGAATTTTTCAAATACACCTGGCACTGGCCTCCAAAAGTGTGTTTGGGATCCTGAATGTACTGCATTTTGTTCATAGCTGAATGATTTTGTGCAGGTTGTGTTTGTGGGTCTGATGGCCTATATAATGACTCTGACTCAACAAAACAGCTGCTTCGACTGAGCGAGTAGCACAGGACGGGGGGTGATGGGATGGGAAAGAAAGGTAATGTAAAGAAAAAAGAGGGAAAAAGAATTGACAGTTCACATTAGTCAGAAGGAAAGAAAGTGATGGAAGGAAGAGGCAGAACAGATGAAAGATTAATAAAGTTTGACGAAGTTAAAGGTTGTTGGTATTTTATGTTTACTTGGCAGCAGTGATTCATGACCAATATAATCGCAGTGTGTACTTTATACACACTCACACACACTCACACACACACACACACACACACACACACACACGTGTCAGCACTGTCATTCAGAGCTCAAGTGTTTCCGGAGGATGAATCTCTATGACTCATGCTGGATGCTCCATTGTGGGAAAAGTAATGATTTTCAGTGGCAGCTGTGAGGGAGATTGTTCTCCACTCTTTTTTTTTTTTTTTGCAGCTGTGCTGGGGTGTTTCTCTCAGCTTTTTCATATTGAAAGGACTTTATTATTCTTTTTTATTTATTATTTTGGAGATTTGTCACTTAGCTGATGCTTTAATATTGTACTTGAAGCCTGTACAGTATATATATATATAACGTAGGGTTCAACAATACAGATGTTTTCTGCATGCTGGTCAGATATTTGTTTTTACAAAGAAGTTTTGCTTGTATTTTTACCTTCACTTTTTTCCTTTTTACTTATTACTTTTATTTTTTACTTGTAGAATTTTTTTACAGCCACTAAAATGAAAATAGGAGATACAAAACTGTGGATAAGTTACACAAAAAAGTTTAATTAATAATTCCATTTGCAATATAATTCATAAGATTACATCCAGTTATATATTTTTTTATTCCAGTCTATTTTTTTCTATTTGTTTAAATAAGTCTGATGTGCTTACTAAAGTTTGATTGCCAACTGTAAAACCAGTAATAGTTTGTTGTGTTTCCTCTGTATGCAGAGACTCCTGTTACAATTTTCAGTTTATTAAATAAGCTGCAAATGGATCCTCAGTCGTCTGACCCCTTATTAGAGTTGGCATTATACAGAGCTTGTGCAAACATATCTATATCTAGTGATGGGAGAAACAAAGCATTTCAAAGCTTCAAAATAACTGAACCAATGTATTCGCAAAATCATTCACTGTTTCAAAGTGTAGCAAAAATTATAGAGAGATGTACTATGTACCATGAAGTTGGCTAGCCAGTTAAGTTTCAGTTTAGTTTGCACCAATTTTGACTTTTAGGAAATAGTAAGGCAGCGTGATTTTTTTTTGTCATTATATTATGAGCTGATGATACAGCTGAGATGAGCTGAGGTACCCTCATGGTACCTAAAAGGCAGAATTGGTGCAAAGTAAAATGAAACTTAACTGGCTAGCCAGCTAATCTGGTTTCATGGTACAGGCCCCTGGTCATCAAAACCATGTAACAAAAACTCAGGTCAAACATGTAATACAATTGGCCTTTTCAAACATGTTGCAAACTTTAAATTCAGAAGTATTACATACAGTATGCATGCATAATATACTTTTTTTATGAATGAAGGCTTATATGTTTGTGCCATGGCGGGCTCTGCTCAACAGGCCAACAAGAGACTATTAACTAATATTATTCCTTTTCATTTTACAAATGCATCTACAACTCACTAAAACGTCTACAAACTAGTAAAACTGATCCGAGATCAGGTAAAAACTACCAATCTGAGTGAACTTGCATGATTCATGTGGATTTTATGATATTACATAAAACCATAGAACCATCCATTTTCTAAACGTTTCGAAACTACAATGACGTAATGAAGCCCTGTTTACTGAAATCATGTGACTTTGCCAATTTGGTACACGCTCCAAACCACTGATTCGAAACAAAACATTCGTAAAGGTTTCTGAGCTTCATTGCTTCGAAAGCAGCCATCACTATGATCAGATGCTCTCTTTACATATTTAGATGGGTAAATCTCCTCAATCACCACTGGTGTGCAACATCCATAGTGCCAATATTAGAATGCTGGAATTCACACAGCAGGCTGAGCACCCCTTGCTGGGTGCAAAAGCACATTTTCCAGCAGCAACTTTGCTTCCCAGTAGGTCTTCCATCCAAGTACTGACCATGGTAAATTCTATTTAGCTTTAGTAGACAAGAATAACTTGTGATGACCACAGATTTTAGCTACATTCAATCTCTGGTACACTGTGTGTTAAAAACAAACATTCAAAAGCTACTGGTGTCACTAAAAACTGACACATGAAATCAAAGTAGTACTGTATTACCTTTTATAACTTTACTATCCAAACATTTAATTGTGAGGTGTATTAAAAGGTATTTTAATGAATTATGATTCATTATAGGGTCTCCCTAATGGTCTACTGCAACATTTTATCCAGACTGACATATATTTATTAGAGGACCAGTGCCTCCAGAGGAATGAGGAGTAAGTGCTTTACTTACAGGTAGATTAGTGATGGGAACTCTGAGCACTTTTCCTCCTCTCATATTACCCATTATGGGATTTGAGCCTTTGGGTTTACCAGCCCAGACATTTAACCATTAAAATGCCTCCCTAGCTCCAAAATTATTTATTATTAAACCTGAGCAACCATGAAACCTGATTTGTGACACTGGAGTACAAAAGCAGTCTTATGTTGCATTGCAATAGCCAAAATAGTATGGGTCAAAATTATAGATTTATTTCCTTAATGACAAAATCATTAGACTATTGAAGAAGTAAAGATCATGTTCCATGAAGACATTTTGTAAATTTCTTACTGTAAATATACCAAAATAACATTTGAGTAGTATTATGCATTGCCAGGCACTTCATTTAAACAGATTTAACAATGATTTTCTCAGTATTTTGATTTATTTTTAACCAACAGATTCCAGATTTTTAAATATTGTCCTATACTAGCTTAGTATGCATCAATAGAAAGCTAATTTATTCAGCTTTTATGTTAAGTATACATCTCAATTTCAAAAAATTGACACTTATTTTGGTTTTGTGATCCAGTGTGACATTTAGCATCCATCGTCAATTCATATATGGTTGCCTATATCATTACCGCATCACTTTTAAAGGTACAGTGCATAGCAAATGACCCTTTTTAATGCATGTAATCTTTGATAGCATTATAATATGTACAACACAGCCTATTAATATAGACACTCAACATGAAATCTAGACTGCCAGTCAGGCACCATTAAAACTACAATAGAATTGTCGTTGACATTACGGTCTCAGTCAATTACTGTTTTGAGTTAGAACAGAATCTTTAATGCATAACACCTCCTAGGCAGATCTTTCACTGGCATCAGTCCAGCAACGTAATAGAATGTCATGTTAAGCCAAGACGCTAATGCTAGTTCTTACAGTTATCCCCTTCAGGCGGCGGAGAATGGAGGGAAAAATCAAAAGGCTTAGCATGAATTTTTCCCTTTGAGCTAAAGCAAGTCAGCATTAAACATCAATGAAGATTTATGTTTTCTCCGCACACTGGGTTCTTCCCCAAGAAAACAGAGATGGGACAGAATGAGAGATGTGTGTGGGCATGTGAATATTTTTGCCTGTGTGTGTGTGCTTCTAAGTAGGTCGGCAGAGGATAAGTTTCTGTTCTTGTTAATGGCGCACGCTAATGGAGACAGGCAGATTGACTTTAGGGACAATGATGTGGACTCACAAGGTCATTTCCCTTTAGTGTCTCCATGTGACTGTTGCATTATTGCAGCCTAATTCAAGAATCTTCCAGTTTAGACTCAAAAACTGGTTCAGTTTTATTATAGAACTTTTTTTTTTTTTTTTTGCAAGCTAAGGGCTGTAAATGTAGATGCTTGTGTTTGGATCTTAATGTAGATCTAAATGTAAATGTTCAGACCTACAGTACAGTACTATTTGGTATGCTGGAAAAAAACTTTATTTTGTTGGATTAGCCAAGTCAGCTTGTTTTATTTCCATTCTTTGTTACTTTAGTTCTATTACTATGTGTTTTCACTAGTTTTGTGGCCATGTTTTATTTTTCTATTTAATGTTTTGTTTGGTTCTGTTGTTTTGTTTTGTTCCCCAGCGGGAGGGGAACTACAATGCTATGTGGAAACTTCCACTATGGGGATTTCGTCAGAAAGCCAATCACTCTGAAGAGTAATTAAACGGGCCAATGAAATGCCAATGAGTTGGCGGTGTCAGCGTGCACAGCTGGCAGCAATCATAATCAGCTTGTGAATAAGAATGCTCGCTGTGCCACACAACCACACCTTTTCGCTTTCAGAAGCCTCACGCAACTGAGAGTATTGCTTAAAGATCTCCACGAGAGAGAGAGAGAGAGAGAGAGAAAGAGTGGCTTCAGAACGAGCTGTTTCTCCCGGTCCCAGAGCGAGCTACAACGCAGGCAGCGGCGGTCGAGCTGGGTTCATTCTCCCGTCCCTGGGCGTTTCTCTGGTCCGGTTCTACAAGAGCGGTTTGTATAGTAAAGAAAGAGCAAATTTCCCTAAAAGAGCAACACGGTCGAGCAGCGCGTCTTTTTAAAGATGTCGTTCCGACCGTGCGTTACTGGATGCGGTGGTTTCCTGTCCCCAGATGATGGGCACGAGCACTGCGTTGCATGTCTGGGGGTACAGCATGTTAATTCAGTGCTCGCGGGCAGTTCATGCCATCACTGCGATGGCATGTCTGTGGCGCAGCTAAGATCGCGGCTCGCTCTTGCAGAAGAGCGAACCACCCCTGCTGTCCCCCGCAAGTCGGTTGGCACTCGGGCAGATCTGAGGGTTACAGTGGGAGTCAATCCGCCGCCCTCGGGCTCGCGGACCTCCCGCTCCTCAGCGCGCTCCATCCAAGCTTCGAGTGAGAGAAGCGCTCCATCCTCTCGGATGGTCGCCCTCTCACTCGATGACACCGAGGATCAGATGTCCATCGCGGCATCGGAGGGTGGGCTGTCATATTCTGACGAGGATCCGGACCCGCTCCCTCCCTCCGGGGTAGTGAGCGAGGCGCCGGATCTAGAAGCAGATATGTTGGCCGTGCTTTCCAGGGCTGCTTCGGCGGTGGGTCTGGAGATGGTTTATCCCCCAGCCCCGCGGCCGGACCGACTAGATGGGTGCTACGTGGAGGCTAAGAGGAGGGCCAAGCCTTCTAAGCCTCCCGTCCCCTTCTTCCCGGAAGTGCACAGTGAGCTCACGCAGTCTTGGAGGGCACCTTTCTCTGCCCGATCTGCGTGCGCTTCCTCTCTCACCACCCTTGACGGTGGAGCAGCCAGGGGGTACGAGGCGATTCCCCAGGTGGAGCGCGCCATTGCGGTCAATCTTTGCCCGCGTGGTGCCTCTTCCTGGCGTGGTCAGCCTCGTCTTCCGTCCAAAGCATGTAAGTTATCTGCGTCCCTCGGGAGCAGAGCTTACACTGCTGCGGGCCAGGCTGCTTCCGCCTTGCATGCTATGGCAACGTATCAGCGCTACCAAGCGCAGGTGTTGGCCCAGCTGCACGAGGGTGGTTCCGACCCAGGCTTGATGCACGAGCTCCGCACCGCAACCGACTATGCTCTGCGTACCACCAAGTCGGCTGCGCGTGCCCTGGGAAGGACGATGGCCACACTAGTGGTCCAGGAGCGCCACCTCTGGCTAAACCTGGCAGATATGCGTGACGTTGACAAGGTTCGCTTTCTTAACGCACCCATATCCCAGGCTGGCCTGTTCGGCGACACCGTTGGTGAGTTCACCCAGGAATTCACAGCGGTGAAAGAGCAGTCGAGTGCGATGGGTGAGGTCATCTATCGGCGGGCTCATAAAACCGCTCCTCCCGCCGAACCATCCACCTCGGCTGCTCCTCGCCGAGGGCGCCCGCCTGCGGCATCAAGACCTGCTCCACTGCCTCTGCCCGCTCCACCGGCTAAACGGCAGCGTCGAGCACCTCGCAGGCGTTCAGCGCCCCCGCCCCAGGGCGCCGTTAAGTCCGGTAAACGGACTGCGAAGCGACCCTGAGACGGGCCATCCGGAGAAGAGGGGACTTGCTCTTTCCTCGGTGGAGGGCCGAGCGAACCAACATCAAACGGTGTTTTTCAACACCAGGCTGCTAGCCTCACGGCCGGCGGCCGCAAAATTTTCAATAAAAGAGCATTTTCCCCCTTCTCTGGATGTGACAGCCCGAACACTGCCAGTCTGGGACGCTATGCCTTCCAGCTCGCAGGATCGGTGCATCTCGCCACGGGCTCTGAGTGTGTTAGAGGACGGGCTCCCTTCTCTTGCACTCCAGCCCCCCCTTCCGGACTCTGGGACGAAGGTGAGTGTGAATCTCTTGCCTCCTGCTCTTCCTCGGGACCCTATAGCTCCCGGGGTGAGCTCTCCCATTCCGCGCTGCCCCACCGCTGGTATGTCAACGATCGTGCCGATGATGTCACTAGCGCGAGCTCTGTCAGCCTGGTTAGCGCTGCCCAGCCCGTCGCGGTGGCTCATTCGTACGATCAGACTCGGCTATGCGATTCAGTTCGCCAAACGGCCTGCCAAGTTCACGGGCGTGTATTTCACCAGGGTCAGCCCCGGGTCCGCCCCTGTCTTGCGCGAGGAGATTGCTGTCCTCCTGGCGAAGGATGCAATCGAGCCGGTCCCTCCAGCCGAGATGAGGAGCGGGTTTTACAGCCCCTACTTCATCGTACCCAAAAAGAGCGGTGGGTCACGGCCAATCCTAGATCTGCGCGTTTTGAACCGCTGCCTTCACAGGCTGCCGTTCAGAATGCTCACGCAGAGGCGCATCCTTCGGTGCGTCCGTCCTCAGGATTGGTTTGCAGCAATAGACCTGAAGGACGCGTATTTTCATGTCTCTATTCTTCCACGCCACCGGCAGTTTCTGCGGTTTGCGTTCGAGGGTCAGGCATGGCAATACAAAGTCCTCCCCTTCGGGCTCTCTCTGTCTCCGCGGGTTTTCACCAAACTCACGGAGGGTGCCCTGGCGCCTCTTCGGCTCGCGGGCATCCGCGTGCTCAATTATCTCGACGACTGGCTGATTTTAGCTCACTCGCGGGATCAATTGATTACGCACAGGGACAGGGTGCTCCGGCACCTCGACCTATTGGGGTTTCGGGTCAACCGAGAAAAGAGCAAGCTCGCCCCTGTGCAGAGCATCTCTTTTCTCGGGTTGGAGCTGGATTCGATCACCATGACGGTGCTGATGCTGACCTGTCTGAAAGAGTTCGACAGGAAAACTGTGGTCCCACTGAAATTCTTTCAGAGGCTCCTGGGGCATATGGCATCTGCAGCCGCTGTCACGCCGCTCGGATTGCTCCATATGAGACCACTTCAGCATTGGCTTCACGATCGGGTCCCCAGACGCGCATGGCGAGCGGGCACGCACCGGGTGACAATCACTCCGCTGTGTCGCCGCACCTTCAGCCCTTGGACGGACCCTCTGTTTCTACAGGCTGGGGTGCCTCTAGAACAAGTGTCCAGGTATGTTGTCGTGTCGACAGATGCTTCCAGTACGGGCTGGGGAGCCATGTGTTGCGGGCATGCAGCTGCGGGTCCATGGAAAGGAGCCCGGTTGCATTGGCATATCAATTGCCTGGAGCTGTTGGCAGTGTATCTCGCTCTGCCCCGTTTTTTACCGGTGCTAGAGGGGAAACACGTGCTGGTCAGGACGGACAGCACGGCGGCGGTAGCGTATATCAACCGCATGGGGGGTATTCGCTCTCGCCGCATGTCTCAGCTCGCTCGCCGTCTGCTCCTCTGGAGTCATACGCGACTGAAATCGTTGCGTGCCATTCACATCCCCGGCGAGCTCAACCGTGCAGCCAATGCACTCTCACGGCAGCTTCCACGCCAGGGAGAATGGCGACTCCACCCCGAGTCTGTCCAGCTGATATGGGCGCACTTCGGAGAAGCCCAGGTCGACCTGTTTGCTTCCTCCGAGAGCACTCATTGCCAGTGGTTTTATTCCCTAACCGAGGCCTCCCTCGGTACGGACGCACTGGCTCACAGCTGGCCTCGGAGCATGCGCAAATATGCGTTCCCCCCAGTGAGCCTACTCGCACAATTATTGTGCAAGGTCAAGGAGGACGAGGAGCAGGTCTTGCTAGTTGCGCCCCTCTGGCCCAACCGGACCTGGATTTCAGAACTCTCTCTCCTCGCGACGGCCACTCCCTGGCGGATCCCTTTGAGGAAGGACCTTCTTTCTCAGGGACAGGGCACCATTTGGCACCCGCGTCCAGATCTCTGGAACCTCCATGTGTGGTCCATAGACGGAGCGCGGCAGACTTAGGTGACCTACCGGCTGCGGTGGTTAACACCATCACTCAGGCTAGAGCACCCTCTACGAGGCATGCCTACGCCCTGAAGTGGAGTCTATTCACTGAGTGGTGTGCTTCTCTCCGAGAAGACCCCCGGACTTGCCAGATAAGTGTTGTGCTTTCTTTTCTTCAGGATAGATTGGAGCGGAGGCTGTCACCCTCCACACTGAAGGTTTACGTTGCCGCCATTTCCGCTCATCATGACGCGGTGGATGGCGGCACGGTGGGAAGGCATAACCTCATCATCCAGTTCCTCAGAGGTGCGAGGCGTATAAATCCTTCCCGCCCCCCTCTCATGCCCTCTTGGGATCTCTCTGTAGTGCTCACTAGCCTACGCGGAGATCCGTTCGAACCACTCGACTCAGTATCCTTGAGATTTCTGTCCTTAAAGACAGCTCTGCTGGTTGCGTTGGCATCGATCAAGAGGGTCGGGGATCTGGAGGCGTTTTCGGTCAGTGACTCGTGCCTGGAATTCGGGCCAGACTACTCTCACGTGATCCTGAGACCCCGGCCTGGTTACGTGCCCAAGGTTCCTACCACTCCCTTTAGAGACCAGGTAGTGAGCCTGCAGGCGCTGCCTACGGAGGAGGCAGACCCAGCCCTTTCCTTGCTGTGTCCCGTTCGCGCTTTGCGACTTTATGTGGACCGCACTCAGAGCTTTAGATCCTCTGAGCAGCTCTTTGTCTGTTACGGTGGTCGGCAGAAGGGAAGTGCCGTATCCAAACAGAGGTTGGCCCACTGGATAGTGGATGCCATCTCCCTCGCTTATCAGTGCCAGGGCGAGCCAGGTCCCCCGGGGGTGAGAGCGCACTCCACTAGGAGCGTCGCTTCCTCTTGGGCGTTAGCACGCGGCGCCTCTTTAACAGACATCTGTAGAGCTGCGGGCTGGGCGACACCTAATACATTTGCGAGATTTTATAATCTTCGAGTGGTACCGGTTTCCTCACGTGTGCTAGTTAACTCCGGTGAATGAGGAAACTGGGTTGGTGTTGTAACACGCTTGCTGCGCCTTTCTCTCTAACACAGAGATACGTGCGCTTTTTTCACTCTGTTCAGTTGAGTTCCCCATTGGCGAACCCTACAGAGTTCCTCCGAGGCCCCCAGCATCTGACTCAGCGGAGGAGTCAGGTGCCTGGCCCATTGCGTAGTTGGCATGCCCACTTGGTCAGCCCGCGTTCTGGGTATAGGTGCCTGCTATGCGCGATCCCCTCTGGCGATCCCATATGCTTCACTCAGCCACGGTGTAGTTCCCCCCTCTCAGGCGGGCCCGTGTCTTCCCTCCCCGCTAACCATCCTTCATATGTGTTCTCCACCTTTCAGGGTTAGTCCATATGTCTTCCTGCCACCAGGTCTCCCCATTGGGCAGCAGGTGGCCTCCGCAGCGTCCTCCCTATCGGGACTGCACGCTTCCCAACGTACTGTCGTAATTTAAAATTCCTAGAATCTTAACTAGGTGTATTTTTTACGACTCCCCAAAAAATATAAATAAGCCTTAAGTGCTTCACAGGTAAGTAAGGTAAGTTAGGGCCAGGGGGCACGTTGGTGGGCTGCGTCTCTGGTGATGATGGTGCGCTCACGCTGGAGCCTGGCAAACCTCTCACCAGCGACGTGGTAAGGTTCAATCACTGTGGCGTTTTCCATAGATTTCCCCATAGTGGAAGTTTCCACATAGCATTGTAGTTCCCCTCCCGCTGGGGAACGTAACGGTTACTAAAGTAACCCTCGTTCCCCGAGGGGGGGAACGGAAATGCTATGTTCCTTCGCCACAGGGATTGCGCCTTAGCTGACAGCTGTAGTTCGGCTTCTTCAGCTAGAAAAGGTGTGGTTGTGTGGCACAGCGAGCATTCTTATTCACAAGCTGATTATGATTGCTGCCAGCTGTGCACGCTGACACCGCCAACTCATTGGCATTTCATTGGCCCGTTTAATTACTCTTCAGAGTGATTGGCTTTCTGACAAAATCCCCATAGTGGAAGTTTCCACATAGCATTTCCGTTCCCCCCCTCGGGGAACGAGGGTTACTTTAGTAACCGTTACGTTTTGTTTGGTTTGGTTTGGTTTTTGTTTTGTTTATTGTTTTGTTTGGTTCTGTTGTTTTTTTTTTATTTGGTTTTTGTTTTGTTTGGTTTTTGTTTGGTTTTGTTTAGTGTTTTGTTTGGTTTTGTGTTTTGTTTAGTTTTATGTTTTGTTTCATTTCGTTTTTGTGTTTTGTTTCAATTTGTTTTGTTTTAATTCATTTTGTTTTGTTTCATTTTGTGTTTTGTTTCATTTAATTTTGTTTTTTGTGTTTTGTTTCATTACATTTCATGTTTTGTTTCATGTTTTGTTTTGTTACTAGTTTAATTAAATTTTTTGTGTTTTGTTTTATTTCATTTTGTTCTGTTTTTTTGTGTGTGTTTTGTTTTGTTTCATTTTATTTTGCGTTTTGTTTCATTTCATGGTTTGTTTTGTTTCATTTTGTGTTTCGTTACATTAGATTTTTTGTTTGTTTCTAGTTTAGTTTAGTTTAGCTTAGTTCAGTTTTGTTTTTCATTTCATAATTAGTTTAGTTTTTTGTTTTGTTTAATTATATTGTGTCCAGTATATTTCCAATTCAACACATCATTTTAGAACAGGGGTGCCCAAACTCGGTCCTGGAGGGCCGCTGTCCTGCAGAGTTTAGTTCCAGGACACCGGCCCTCCAGGACCGAGTTTGGGTACCCTTGTTTTAGAACATAAGATATACATATTTTTTTAATGTATGACATGCTTTGTTTAAAGCATGTAAAATGAATCATGACATCTAAAGATTCTGAAAGATTTAGAACTTTGACATAGTACAAATTTATAAGAACACCCAACATATTTTAGCTGCATTAAATAAAAAAATTAAAACTTTCAGTATTTGCTAAAAATGTATGCTAATTTATTCATTATTTTGATAACATTCATATCGTGATCTAAATGAAAATCTTGATGAAAATTTCAAGTAAACTGTTGCAACGACATTTAAAATACAGCATGTCTGCTACAGATGTCTCTAATCTCTTATCTCGTAATCTGTAACATCACATCAGTACTGATGACTGTGATTTTAATGACTCTGAGGATTTGCATTAAAGGGACAGTTCATCCAAAATCGAAAAATCTGTTATCATTTATTCATCCTCCACTTGTTTCAAGCCTGTTTGAGTTTCTTTCTTCTGTTGAACACAAAGCAAGATATACTGAAGAATGCTGGTAAAAACAGTATTGACAGTATTTTTTCCCCCATACTATGTCAGTGGCTGCTGGTTTTTGTTTTGTGTTCAACAGAAGAAAGAAATTCCTAAAAAGTTTGGCTGGTGAAGGTTCATTTTTGGGTGAACTATCCCTTTAAATCTCCATTGCTATTCTGGCTGTGAGCTGCATCACAGGTTTCTGTAGGTGACATTCAGTGTGATTTAACGAGCGGATCTGCAGCAGCTACAGAATCTCTTATTCAGCCATGTATTAATGATAGATGCCTTTAAAAGCCACCCCTCAAAAGAGTTTGACATTGAGTGAGAATGAGAGAAACTTTTTTTCTTTTTTACCCTGCCACACTGATGAATAATTTCCCTCCATCTTTCTCTCTGTCCTTTTTGAATCCCTTCCACTTTACTCTTTCCACCCTCCATCCATCATCTCTCCTGCTCCTCTCCAGAGACAGAAATCTCCACAGAGCATTCTTTATCTGCTTTCCCTCAGATAATCCATCTTTATTCTTAACTCTGTGTGCTTTTGTGAAAGTCTTTAGTAAGTATGTGGTTGTTCTAAAGGGGGATGTTTATTTAAAGCGGCCCATTTGGCTATATTTATATTTCATACAGTGTGGATTGAGGCTGCTTGTGAATGTAAATGGAATACAAAGATAACAATTACAGCAATAAATGTTATTAGGGGATTTCGTGACGTGTATATTTACAGGAACTGTTCCCAGTTTTTAGAGAACTAATTTCAGACCATTTTTCTGATTGTATTTGCACTTAAAATTGTAACTTTGCTGATGTAAACCAGTCGAAAGTGACATCAAGCACTGCATTGAGCTTTATGGACCCTTTTCACATTTCTGGGTTTCTCAGTAGCGGAAGTCATCATAGTTGGGTGAATTTAGAGTGCAGTGAATGGGCGAGTACAACAAATCATTTTTTTTACCATCCCATTTGCTAAAATAAAAGAAGAAAAACTTGGTGATGGTGCTATCAAGACTTTCTGAAAAAGAAAAACAAATTGTGTGATGCTTGTGTGGCAGATAGAAGAGAGAACAACTTCAAATTTATTGTCCTGCATAATACACTCTGCAGTTCAAATGCCTCGCACAAGCGATATTTTTTGTCATTTGATGCAAAGATGATATAATACATACATAAATACATATAAATGTTTGTACGTTTTTTAAGAATGTAAATATTAAAAACGTTCAAGGATTTAAGATGCTGATGACTGTTAAACACATCATAAGAGCCTTGTGAAAAGGGTCCATCAACAAGTGGAGGATGGAGAATGGCATGATTGAAGTTGTGTTTTCATTATATGTGTGTTTCATTATAGTGTATAGAGGGAGCATAGACGTCCAAAAGATGCGATTGAAACAGCAAACAGGAGAACTAAATCTCCCATGACAGCTTGTAATGCTTTATATTGCTGCTAACTTTAGCTTTCAGAATGTTTGTGTCTTGTAACATGACATTATGTCTTGTAAAATACTGTGCTAGTGTTTTGTTTGGCATGTGTTCGCTTAGTTTCGCTACTGTAGTTCCTGTTATGAAGGATTTAGACCCAGTTTTGAAATAAGAAACAATTTAGTCCCCCCCAAATGGCTTCACTAAAATAATAAAAGTATTCCCAATTCATGTGGTGCAAGCTGACCAAAAAGGGAAATTCCTCCAATTAATTCTAGGAACTGTGGAAAAAGTTCCTCCAGTGTGAAAGCTCCTATTGTCTAAAGAACCAATTCAGAACTGTCTGAAACAAGTCAGGAGTAATTTGTTTGTTTGTGTGTTTGTTTTATTTGATTAAATTAAACGTTTCAAAAACTGTCGAAGATAAAATACACAAAGCGATTGGCTTAATTCCATTGTGGTGCTCGATAATTCCAGTCTCTCTTCCTGCAGAAACTTACTTAGGTTTGTAAATAGGGTTCATTAGCTGCCCACAAACTTCGACCCTCAAATGATGTAATTGTAGTGAGGCCTGGCAGAGTTTTGCAGGTGTTATTAGTACATTAATAATATGCTGTTTCATGTGCTGTGAAAGAAAATCCACTCTGGTAAAGGATAATTGACACAATGAAACAATATAATTACATTTGTATCAATTATCCATCTCAAATACAGGGTGCAGTATGGGGTGGTCCACCTTGGGTCACCATTGAAGCTAGAACCACTACTTGTGTATATGCAAGTGATATAAGCCTTGTGACACATTTGGTGGCAATTTTGGGGGGTGATAAATCCTGTTTGAAATGCACTGTTTGTCCCTGACATGTTTTGGAAGCAATAGACCAATCACAACACAGAGAGGGCCATCAGAGCAGAGAAGGGAGAACCACCCACAAAACACAATTGTGTTCAAATGACGTCTTTTAGACGTTTCTTTTGGCAATTTAGACCTTGAAATGACGTCCCCTAAGGGTCCAGAATGAAAGTTTTTATGACGTCCTTATTGGACTTAAGGCTGATTTATACTTCTGCGTCAAACGCACGCGTATGCTCCGGCACAGCCTACGCGTGGTCGCATAGCCCTCGCCGTGGCTGTCGACGACGCTGACGCGCACCTCTCAAAAAGTGTAACTATATGTCGCAACGACGCGTAGCGCAAGCTCTGTGATTGGTCGGCTTGGTAGAGCTGTCGAGTGTGGGCAGAGGTGAGAGCCACGCGAGCCCGATGAAGCGAGTGTTTACAAGTGTGGAGTCCCGTGAAGGAGGTCCAGATGGAAACTGTTGTTTTGTGTTTACCTCATGATTAAAGTTGTTGCACGTCCGCTGGTTCCCGCCTCAAAATTAGCGAGTTTGAGCCACTTGCACATTAAGGTAGCGTTCAGAAAAAAACAAAACACCAGCGAAGAAACTCGACACAGAGGAACATAAACACCTACTCCCAGCTAGCGTTTCGGAAGTGTTATTGCAGAGCAATACAAAGAGCGTGCAGAAGTATAAATGCACGGCTACGCGCATTGCATGTGCCGTGGGTCACGCCGATCACTCGACGGAGAAGTATAAACCAGGCTTTAGACACAGCCTTAGATGAAATCAATTAAAACATTAAATCTCTCAAAATCTCAGCAGGGGATCATTAAACACCTCTAAAAACAGCATCAACAGCTTTACTTATAATTAATCTGTTTGACTTTATTACTGTCAGACGTCTACCCAAGTTCTCAGTCCCAATTATTGAAAACTTAAAATTTTAAATGTTTTATTGATTTTATAGAGTGGTTGCTTTACTTGGGGTGTTTCATGCTAACTTGTCTTTGTTGGTTGAAGCAATGTGTTATATCAAAACATAATGCAGGACAATAGTGATTGTTGTATTTTCTTTTAAAAGTTTAATTCATTGGTTTGTCAGTGATTTTAATCTTGTACAGTGATGATAACATGGTGTTGATTTTACTAAGCTGTTAGTAGAAATCATGCTTTACCATGCATTACCTCAATGGTGATTCTGAAAACTTGTATTTTCAATAAAACAACTAAAGTATTTGATTCTTAATAAATGTGATGGGGGACATTTGAAGACACCAGACAGTAATAAAGTCAAGCAGGTTAGTAGTAAGTGAAGCTGCTGATGCTGTTGAGTTGTTTATTGATCCTCTGCTGAGATTTTGAGAGATTTAATGTTTTAGTTGATTTTATCTAAGGCTGTGTCTAAGTCCAAAAAGGACATCATTAAAACTTTCATTCTGCACCCTTAGCGGATGTCATTTCCACGTCTAATTGTCCAAAAGGAACGTCCAAAAGACATAATTTGAACACAATTATGTTTAGTGGGCAGATGTTTGAAAGAACCGTTTGATGCTGCAGTGTGTTTAATGGGACAATAAAAGTGTTTCTTAACCTTGGATGGATGTAAATCTGTCGTAGGCGACCTCCAAAACAAAATTAGGAGCCTATAATATATTACAACATAATGGGGCGATTTAATGATGCAGTATGATATTGATAAATATCTTCAGCATTCTTTTCTATTTCAGTTTGGCATAAATGACCAATGAAATGGCAGTGACTTAGAGGTAAAATCAATAAATCTATAATTGGAATAATTAAAAACTAAGAAGCAATTCTGTAGAAACCATGTAGCTTTTCCTTAAAACACCTCAGCAACAACAATACTGCAGTATCCTTACACTTTAAAGGGGTAGTTCATCTAAAAATGAAAATTGTCATAATTTGCTTTCCCCTCGCTTGTTCCAAACCTGTTTGAATTTCTTTCTTCTGTTGAACATAAAAGAAGATATTTTGAAGAAAGCTGGAATCATGTAACCATTGACTTCCATAGTATTTGTTTGTATGGATATCAATGGTTACACGTTTCCAGCTTTCTTCAAAATATCTTCTTTTGTGTTCATCAAAAGAAGAACTCAAATGTTTATAACCACTTACAATCACATAAGTAGTGACTACATTTAGATTTCTGGGTGAACTATCCCTTTAAGCACTGTTGTGGTGTTGTGTTTGGCAAAGTCAGGTTGCATTTAGAATGTTCATTGAATCAGATTTGTCTGTCTCTGTCCTGCAGCGGTGTCTCTGCTGCCGCACAGGTTTGTGACGGTGCGCAGAGGAAGCCCAGCGGCGCGCAGTGGTCAGATCAGGCCTGGCGATCGTCTGGAAGCTGTGGACGGCAGATCAGTGGTCAATTTACCTCACAGGGAGCTGGCTCAGATCCTGAGGAGAGCTGGAAACACTCTCCGCTTGACCATCGTACCTCGTGCCAGTGCTCGTGAGTGGATTATTTTATACACCATAGGCTGATTATTTATACACTGCTGCAGTACTGCATATAGAAGGTTCTTGAACATTGGAGGACAAAGAAGGGGAAAATTATAGAATAAATGTGATCTTAGAACACAAAACCAGTTATAAGGGTCAATTTGAGATTTATATGTCATCTGAAAGCTGAATAAATAAGTTTGATGTTTTGTTTATTACGCTAAGGATTAGGGTTAAGGTTAGGACAATATTTGGTTGAGATGCTATTTAGAAATCCGGAATCTGAGGATTTAAAAAAATTTACTATTTAGAAAATAGCCGATAAAGATGTTCAAATTAAGTTCTTAGCGATGTATATTACTAATCAAACATTACTTTTCTATATATTTATGGAAGGACTTTACTAAATGTCTTCATGGAAGATAATCTTTCATAACCATAATTTAATCGTAATATTCTGATAATCATCAATACTCTGATAATTTTGGCATGAAATAAAAATCTATCATTTTAACAATGTATTGCTGGCTGTTCTCCAACAGATACTCGTGCAACATAAGACTGGTTTTGTGGTCCAGGGTCACAAATTTGAACTCTTTGGTTACTGTTTAAAAGCATCCCAGGATGCACCTCATAAAGTCAAGTCAAGTCAAGTCAAGTCAAGTTTATTTATATAGCGCTTTTCACAATGTATCGATCCGAGCAAGCCAGTGGCGAGGAAAAAAAACGTCACCAATTGACAAAGTGAAGGGAAAAAAAAAAACCTTGAGAGAAACTAGGCTCTGTTAGGCACGACCATTATTCTTCTGGCCAAACGTCCTGTTCAGAACTGCAGTCTAGGCGCTGGAGGCTGAAGAAGCTGGACGTCCATCGTGGAGAAGCTGCAGGTGTGGGTAGGGCACCGGCGGGCGGTCAGGTTGGCCCGCAAGATCAATGTGAGGACTCGTTTATCACGGTGGTCATTCAGGAATCAGTCTCATGCACTCCATTTCTCCATGACGACCACAGCATCAGCTCGGGATACGACCTGGTCCAGGATTATGGATACCTTGGGATCATCTCTTCACAGGTCTTGGATCGCATCAATGGCGCTGCATAGTCTCTAGGGACCTAGGAATGAGTATCCCCAGGTGGAAATAGAGAATAAAGAAAATAATTAGCGTAGCTGCTGTTCATAGTGTATTTAAATGAGATGTAAAAATGGAGTGTTATAGATGAAAATAGCAGTTAAATAAACAAACATAGAAACAAACATGTAAAGCATATGAGAGTTTCTAACACAATGTCTGGTGTATTGAGGAGTGTGTCCTACAGGTGATGTCGAGCCAGCTCACCTGCGTGGAGCGCATTTATGCCTCATACCGTTATGTGATGCATTGAGTGTAAAAAGATAGGTCTTTAATCTAGTTTTGAACTGAGAGAGTGTGTCTGAGCCTTGGACATTATCAGGAAGGCTATTCCAGAGTTTAGGAGCCATAAATGAGAAGGCTCGACCACCTTTACTCGACTTTGCTATTCTAGGTACTACCAGAAGCCCTGAGTTTTGAGATCTTAAAGAGCGGGTTGGATTGTAGCGAGACAGAAGGTTGGTTAGATAAACAGGAGCTAGATTATTTAAAGCTTTATAGGTAAGAAGCAATATTTTATAATCAATACGGAACTTAACAGGCAGCCAGTGTAAGGAGGATAAAATTGGGGTGATATGATCATATTTTCTAGACCTGGTAAGAACTCTGGCAGCTGCATTTTGTACTAGCTGAAGTTTATTAATAGAGGATGCTGGGCAACCAGCGAACAGAGCATTACAGTAATCCAGCCTAGAAGTCATAAAAGCATGAACTAGCTTTTCTGCATCTGAGGTGGATAGCATACTTCGTAACTTAGCGATATTTCTCAGATGAAAGAAGGCGGTTTTTGTGACATGGGAGATAGGATTTTCAAAAGGTAAATTGCTGTCTAGTATAACACCCAGATCTTTTACAGTAGAGCTAATGCTAACTTTGTGTCCCTCTAATTGCAGGTCGAGTTGTGAGATCTGCTGAGTACAGGATTTAGGCCCAATAAGTAATAATTCTGTTTTGTCTGAATGTAAGAGAAGGAAATTGTTGGTCATCCAGTCTTTAACATCTTTAATACATTCAGTTAGCTGAGACAGTTCAGACTACTCATCAGGTTTTGTTGAAATATATAATTGAGTATCATCTGCATAGCAGTGAAAGCTGATCCCGTGTCTTCTTATAATGTCTCCCGGGGATAGCATGTATGTTGTGAACAGCAAACGGCCTAAAACTGATCCTTGAGGCACCCCATACTGTACTTACAAACTGGTAACGGTCAGTTAAGTATGACTTAAAGTTAACTGGGTAAATATCCAGAGTTTGAATCCATTCATTCATTCATTTTCTTTTCGGCTTAGTCCCTTTATTAATCTGGGGTCACCACAGCGGAATGAACCACCAACTTATCCAGCATATGTTTTACGCAGCGGCTGCCCTTCCAGCTGCAACCCATCACTGGGAAACACCCATAAACTCCCATTCGCACACATAACAATTTAGCTTACCCAATTCACCTATAGAGCATGTGTTTGGACTGTGGGGGAAACCGGAGCACCCAGAGGAAACCCATGCGAACACGGGGAGAACATGCAAACTCCACACAGAAATGCCAACTGACCCAGCCGAGGCTTGAACCAGCGACATTCTTGTTGTGAGGCGACAGAGAAAGTAAAAATTAAAGAAAGCTCAAGTGTATATTTATTTGTTTATTTATTATCTTTTTAGTACGTAATACCCATACTTGCATTTGTGTTGTTTCATTCTTAAAATTATATAATTATTTATATTAAAAATGTCAAAATATGTTCCATTTATTGTTTATTTTATTTTATTTTATTTGCTTTGCTTTATTCTTCACTTCTTTTGTTTCATGTTGTCGTCAAAGGATTAAGACCAGTCTGATTTGGCCAGTATTTAAAGAAGATAACATTCTCTTCTTTGTATGTGATTTTAAATTTTTTTGTAATAAACATTTCAATGTTAAAGCATGTTAAATATTAAGATCTTTGAATTTTTTTTACATTTATAATAACAGCCAACTTGCCATTTACTGTAGCAATATAAAAAAATATCTTAATATGGGTCGACCACTTTATATACTAGAGTTCCTTATAAAAAAAATACTATCTAATATTTAAATAATTTTTCATCTTAAGATTCCTCAGAGCGAGCAGACTATGACCCTGATTATAAGAACAGGAAATCTCACAAGTCAAAACCAAAGGTGAGCAACAGTTAAATCTACAGTGCTTTTACATATTCTGTGTGGAAAAATTGACAAAGAATAAGTCTCTTTTTTCCCACTTTAAAACACAAAGCAGGATGCCACGCGGTACTACAGTGTGGAACTGGAGCGGGGTCCCACTGGATTCGGCTTTAGTTTGAGAGGAGGAAGTGAATATAACATGGGCCTCTATGTCCTGGGGCTGATGGAGGGAGGACCGGCCTCACGCAGCCACAAAATACAGGTGTGAATGGATGTGTGGCTTTCATCTAGATATTTTTGGGGGATAATCTCATGGGAGGGATTAAAATATGTACATTACATGTTTTAATCTAAGTTGTAATTTTAAGTTAGGGTTATTCTGTCAAGACAAACTCGAAGGATGTAACAATTCAGACTATGTTATTATTACTTTATTATCAGGTGTGTGTTTTTTTTCAGCCATTTTAACTGCTATTTAAAAAAAAAATTGGGGTCAGTATTGTCTAAAAGAGTTTTTTAAATAATCTTCTTGCACAAAAAACATCTTACTGATCCAAAACATTTGAACTATAATAAATTCCAGGCAAAATGTGAGTTTGATTAGTTTCTCAGCAAACGTTACTCCTTTTCTTAACTTATAGGTACAATAGGAAAGCATCTTGGAAAATGCTAACATTAGCCTGATAGCACTGAAAGGCTATATCCCAGCCTGCAAATCGCCATCCAAAGCCATGCCTCCTGAATGCACGAATGCGCACTAGACAACATCACTACAATAGCCTACATCACGTAATATTCACCAGGGATAAACATTTGTTGTACAGTTAGAAATTCCACTATCAAACTTTAAAAATGAAGGTATGTTGTTGACATTTGCCTGCCATTTTCTGTCAGAACAGTGTCCATAAATGTGCTGATGATGCAATTCCTTGTATGCATTACATATAGGACGGGCCAGCATATAGCACAGCATAGCATAATGTTCAAACTGAACATTTTGATTGCGCTTTTCTTGCTCCTACACCATTTGGACTGCAATATCAGGATAGGAAGAGAATTTCAACCAGGATAACAAAAATAGTTTCTGAAGACAATCACTTATTCACATCTGTCTATGACTAAAGACAGTACGGATATAATAATTTAAGTCAAAACTTGTATTCACAATTATATTTAAAAGCACTCATGGTGCTATGTTCTATTGCACGCAGTGGTTTATGACAGACAGTTGATGTTTATACCTTGTAAAAAGCATATGTGTGTGTTGTAGGTGAGTGATCAGTTGGTGGAGATCAATGGAGACAGCACAGCAGGAATGACACATAGTCAGGCAGTGGAGCAGATCAGGACTGGAGGAAGCAGGATTCACCTCGTCTTCAAAAGAGGAAACGGATACGTCCCTGACTATGGTAAGACAACTCAGCTAAATATAACTCTAACATTATCATATATCTTATAAAATCTGAGATATTTGCATTATGGCAAGAGTCACAGAGTGATTGGATTTTAGTCACTGGGTTATAGCTGGGGTTGGGTAGCAAGAACCGGTTTCATTTTAGAACCGGTTTAAAATTTCAAATAACTGGGTATTCAATAAGATGTGCGTATATTGTTTCCGTTTATTGATTCCTGATTCTCATTTTCGCACAGCAAACGGCAGTGAGCATTTTACAGTTGTATCTATCTGCCAGTATATATTGCCACTCATATTTCAACCCAGTATCAGCTTTAAAGTAAAACGTCTACTGAATGCGAACGACTATAAAGACTCATTATTACTCATCATAAGCTTGGATTTTATTGTGTGAGACACTATGAGTGATTGCTACATCTGTAGACAGAGCTATCACGAGAGCGCTCTTTCGCTCAGTCTAATGTCTCTTAATTATTTTATAAATTCTCACAGATAAATGGATAGTTTAGCCAAAATTAAAAATTCTGTCATTTACTCATCCTTTACTGGTTTTAAACCTTTATGATTTTCTTTTTCTGTTAAACACAAAAGAAGATATTTTGAAGAAAGCTGAAAACCTGTAACTTTTTTCTACTATATAAGTCAATGGTTACAGGTTTTTGCTTTCTTCAAAATAGCTTTTTTTGTTTAACAGAAGAAAGAAACTCATAAAGGTTTGAAACAGTTTAATGGTGAGCAAAAAGGTGAGCAAAAAGTGAGTAAATTAAAATTTTTGAGTGAGCTATCCCTTTTACAGTATACAATTAAGTATTTGCTCTTTTTTTTCTCTCCAAAAAATATTGGAATCACACTGAAAAAAATGATTCAAAGATGATTCCTTGGATTTACTCAAATTTTTTTATGTTAAGTGGTTGCAAACTATTTATTTGGACTGAATTTAAACAAACAAATTAAGTTGAACATTGCTACACTGTAAAAAAATCCTGGTTGCCTTAAGTTTTAAGCTGAATCAAATTAACCTTATGAGTCCATTGAACTTATATTACGTTAACCTGACTTAAAACAGCTTGTGTAACAAAATTAAGTTAGAACATGATTAACTTAGTTTAATAAGTTACAATGAGTTAAAAACATATGTTGTCATGACTAATTGATCATATAATTTTTTTACGGTGTAAATGTAATTTGTTTGTTTAAAATCCACCCATATAAATTGTTTGCAACAATTTTGCAAAAATATTTTTTTTCAGTGAAGAACAGATAAGAACTGGATTCGATAAGCAGAATCGGAACTGGAATCGCTAAAATTAAAACAATATCCAACCCTAGTTAAAGCATAGCCAGACAGAATCTGCTGACTTTTGCAAAGAATGTTATTTTAAAATATCTGCAGATTTATGCTGATCAATTTTTAGAGTATATGGGCTGAACAATTGACACATAAAACAACATCAACAAAAACGTAACTTTTAATTAAGCAGGACAAATCCAGTTAGAATCACTTGTTTGGTAAACAAAGCTACAGCAGGTCTCATAATGTATGTATTATACACATAGACATCACCTTTTTGGAAGGACATTATATACTGTATAACTGCAGGTTGATATGTGTATATACTGTTCACCATATACACAGTTCCTTAACTTTTTTTGACTGTAATGTAGTAATTATTATGTGCACCTTTTGTAAAGCTGCTTCGGGACAATAATTATTGTGTAAGGTGCTATGCAAATAAACTTGAATTGAATTGAAGAATACATCTATTAAAAGATAGAAAATATTACTGTACAAATTTGGATATTATTCAATAATATTACTGAAATTAACAGAACTGAATAAATATATATTTACACATTTACATATACTTTTTTACAAAGTAAAGACTTTTGAGTCATATACATATATATTTATATAAAACTATATAATTTTAATCCTATGTAATCCTATAATCCTATGTGATATTCAGTTATAACAAACTACAATATAAAATAATAAACTGATAACTATATATATAACTATACCCATATATTCCATAAAGACATAATCCCTTTAAAGCATTGACAATGCTTTACAGAATGGCTCTTTAAACATAATCATGAACATTATAAGTATTCTTGTCATGTGTCACAGAACAGAATAAACGCCACATTCTTCTGATTTTAAGTCCTTCATATAAAAGGTGTAAATTTTTCATTTAATACATTAAAATTCATCTGTACAGTAAACTGACATAATTTCTTACTTTAAACAATGTTAATACATCAACATTTTAACAAGTATTACATTATTAAAACCCATATAATGATCCCACAATTATCAAACACCACCATTTTAACAAACATGACACTAAAGTAATGCAGTAAACATTTTACCATTAGATGATTAGATGTACAAAGCTGATGAGAAGAAAACTAAAACTGAGAAGAGAACTACAGTAATGTAAAATAAAAACTTAAAAGTAACGTGTTATGAAAGGAATTCTGTGAAAGTCAATTTATGAATTTACTGTTAATAAAATAACAGATTTTTACTGCAGCATTTTTACAGTTTTGTACAGTTAAATTCACAGACATGTTTTATGTTACAAGTACATGTAGTTCTAAATATAATGCTGATAATGATCTTTACAGATGTAAAAGTGTATTTTATGTGATTGCTATGAATGGTGTGGTCAAAAGTGAGTATATTTGCTTCAAATATTTCTCATCCAGTCCAATTGGGTCACATTCTAATGTTTATCCTGCTTTGGTTGTATTTCTGTCACTGTCAGCCAGTCAGTTACTTTTTATACAGCAGTCTTTAACTTTATGCAATTGTATTTCTCTTCATCTGTTATCAAACTAACAGCTGTTCTCTGCTTTCTTATCTTGGACTTTACCCTCTTTTCTATTCTCTTTGATTTCTCTTTGATTTTTGATATCCATTATTATACCATATTTATTTTTTGTTGTCTTGTTAACAAATTATTTATACTCACTTCCACTAATTTGCTTTTGATTTTGCATCATTTTGTTTGATTCTCCTGTTTGATTTTTCTTTGATTATTTCCTATGAAACATTTTGTTTGCTTCATTGAATTCTCCTCCTAACTTCCATGAGGCAATCTTTTCTACCTCTCCATTTCCATGGTTTGTTTTAATTCTTTGGGCCTTCCCTCTTTCTCTTTCTCTTCCTCCTCCATCAGTGGAGCTCTCCAGTCTCTCTCTCTGTATGACCAACTCCAAGCTGGGCGAACCATGTTTCTATGTGATTGGAAGGACAGAAAATACGCGGTTGGTAGCTGTTCCTGTTAGTTCTCCATTTTACTGTTTCTCTACATCTCTTTCATATTTCTCTGTCGTCTATAAGTCTTTCTGCTTCCCGGTCTCCCTGTCATTTGTCGATTATACACCAAGAGCCACTGTGATGTCAATCTGTTTGTGATGCATAATTACAGGAGAGGTAATGGTTTAAAATAGTGATGATGTTTGTCGATAATTCCAGATGAGGCTAATTAACTTCCAGTTCTGTTTATTTATTAATATTTTAAAGCTTTTATTAAATTAAAATAATAAGATGACATTGTTTGAGGTGTCTTTACAAAAACTTCACAAATACATCATAATCTGTCTTTGTCTTTGTCATGACGACTTGACATTAGCCAAGACTATATAACTTGTCATAAATCTGTCATAAACATGATTGTTATGAGGCATTATAATTGTCTTATAACTTTTTTCTTTTGATCACCATTAAAATGTATTATTAAAAGTATCAATACAAAGGTTTATAACAGCATCATTGATATTTAATAAAATTATTGAAATTTCAATTTGTTCCATTGTAGTGTACAATATTATGAAAATATATAGATAATATAATGACGTCATGACAATCATGTTTATGACAGATTTATGACAAGTTATGTTGTCTTGGTAATTTCAAGTTGTCATGACAAACAGGTTATGATGTATTTGGTTATGTCAAGTTGTCATACCAAAGACATTTCAAATGATGTCATCTTTCTATTTAAAATGACATAACTAAGCGAATGACACTTATTGACAGTTGCCATAAGCATGCATAAAATCTCATTCATATTCATGTGTCTTAACACTCCCTTCAAGTAAAAGTTTTACCAATCTTTTTTTTAGTGTATAGAGAATGACAGTTATAAAAATTGCAAAGATATCTTTAGAAATCAATCAAATTAACTTAATTAATAAACATTATTTTGACCTTCAGATGTTTCAGTGCGAGGAAATATTCACCTTTTCAAAAATATTTGGGTCAGATGGCAAGTTTAAATGCATTTATTTAGATTTTAGGTACTTTTTTCCCTTTCAAAATGTTCTCCATTTATTTTAAGTGCATTCATCACCTTGTTTAATTAGAGAAAATATGTTGCAAGATCTTTTGATATTTGAAACAATTATTGGCCCTCTCATTATCACTTCACATCAATGGTGTATCATATTTTTTAGTTTATCTTGAATGGTAATTAATTTCTCCTCACAATGACTTGACAAAATGGCTTCACTATTCTTACAAATCTAATTGGAAACAGTATTCTCTTAAAAACAGCTATAGTTAATTATATTAGACATTTCAATTTTTTTAAATCTTGCATTTTTTAATCTAAACACTTGTCTAAACTGCGTAAAGTGTACATTCATTTCCCATAAAATATTTTTGAAGGCATGTAATATTAACTTTGGAAACCCTAATTATTTGGTTTTATTATATTTGTAAACATTTCTTATTTCTTTTTCTTCTCTTTTTAGTGTTATGTCATACTTAATGCATACAATTAACTGGTTCGTTATTAGCATATCAAACAGCCATTTTTGCATTTCAAAGCTTTTTAACGTTCAGTTTTAATGAGTCAGTTGCGGCTTTAAATGTGAAGCACGCCGCATATTCAGAATGACCTCAAAGTCCTGACTGAAGAGGCTGACAAAAGACCCCAGCGACACGCTTGAAGTACTCAGGAACATTCATTGTGATTGATTTTCAGAACTCTATAAATCACAATTGACTTTTCATTTTACTTGAACTTAAAGTTACTGAATTTTACTTATGTCTTCTCAAATCTGCACTGAACTTTGTAACATTGTTTGCTTGTGTCAAAAAATACACCCCCCAAAAAAAGTTCTGTTATTATTAACTTGATCTCATGTTGTTCCAAACATTCTGTTATTTTTTAAAGTGGAACACAAATGACTTTTTTTATTTAAAATTTCTTTTTATTAGGTTTTCTACATAGAATATTAATTACAACATTCATTTTATAATTATCCTTCTATGTTGTTGCTAACATTACCCCAAATAAACACTTGCCTCCCTCAACAGCCTATAACTTCCCATTGAAAAAAACTGAATAAACTTAATAAGTAAACAAAGAAGAAGAAAATGAATAATAAATATGTATTCATATATTACTGCTTAGCTTAAGAATCAAGAGAGTTAGCCAGCAGATAATCTAAAAAGGGGCGCCACACATTGTCAAATGCTTAAAGAACCAGTAAGTGATAGTCTATGTTTTTCCTATTTAATGCAAGTAAACACTTCTTTTATCCAAGCATCAAAAGGGTGGAGAGACATGTTTCCATTTTAAAAGGATGAGACGTCTTGCTAGGAAAGTAGTAAAAGCTAAAGCCTTTCAGACCATTCAAATGACTTAAAAAAAAAAAAAATTGTTACATACTGAGAGGGTGAAATGTAAGTGAGGATCCAAATGAAAGACAGGCTAATAGGACAATCAAAAAATAAGTTAAGGATTCGAACAAGCAGCAAACAATCATGAAACAAGAACAGTCCTAAAAACAAAACAAGGCAAGGAAAAACAAGGAAAACATTGTAGATATAAACAATACAAGACTTTGCAGTGAGAGTCTTTTTGTGAGTGTCTTAAATAGTCCAGGCAGGTGGAAGAATAATTCGTGCTGTGGAGTATGGGAAATAACAAATTTAGTAACAAATTTAATTGATGGAGTGTCCCCTAGTGGAGCTTGTGGGCATTCCAGCTGATGATCCAGACAATAATTATGTTTAATGTCTATATAATACTGAAATATTGTTTAAATACTGATACTGTTATTTAAAACAGCAGTGAGTGAATCAAATGTAAATCAGCGCACACTACCAGATAAGTTTAATGCTGTGACCAAATTTCTTCAAATGACAAGTACCAAAGAAGGTTTGCACTCAATAACTTATTAAATTAATCACAAGAGAATAAAAAAAAGAACATTTCGGCCATGTGCCTTTGTCAGTTAAAGACAGCAGTTAGTGACCAAAACAGTCAAGCCCCCAAAAAGCAAAGCGAAAGTAAAAGCTTTTTTTTTTTTTTATGTTTCAACTGTTAAATAACAACAAAAATGAATCATTTGAGTGAAAAAAATAAGTAATAATTTTTTGTTTTTATTTTCCTCTTTATTCCTGAGTTATTGTGTCTAACCATGGTTTTTTATTTTTATAAAATGTGTTTCCTTGTCCTATTCATTAATGGGCTATATGCACAGCAAACTTCCGATGAAAGGTTGATGTGACTATTTTCAATTTCATTAGGTTTCTTTTACAGCACTGATAATGTAATTTAATTATAGTTCGTTAAATAGACTTAAGCATTCATTTAGTTGTTCAAGTGTAAAACAAGATGAAAGGCCATTTAAACACAAGTGCTACAGGAGCAGCAGGCGAGCGCTGAAACTCCACTAAAAATACTGTGGTAAAATCAGACATGGTGCAGAACAATAGGATTTAATGCAGTGCTTCTTGTCTAATGTGAGACCCACTGTATATCGTATCTCAATGAAGCAGTGAAGATCATTGATTTTAAACAAACCAGATTTTAAATGTGTCAAGTTTATAATGGCATAACAGTGCCTGAACTAAAAATCCCCACGCATATAGCCCATTATCATATTATTGTAGCAAAGCCCTTGGTTCTCTGAGCTATTGGTTTGGTGTTATCAATGTAAATTTTATATTCCGAGTTTCCCTAAATTTCTAAAATTCTGTCTTTGTCTTGTCTTTGTATTTGCTGGGATTGTGCATTTTTCATGGAATCTTGGACTAACAACTATTCAATTTGCCAAAAAATGTGCCAACTCCACACTCCTCTCCTCTACCATTTAATGTGCATTTATTGTGCTTTTTTGTCCATTTTGGATCTTGGCACATATTGTCACTATCAGGGCTATTATAGTCAACACAAAACCCTAAAAACAAGCAACTTCTATGGCTGTATATCGGCACTGGTGGGAGGAGTGCATTGGCTCGAGGCCACAGGCCGAGTGCCTTAATGCCCCCAACCAGTGCAGATATACAGCCATATTGCACTGCTACGAGTGTGAAATTGCGTTTATACAACCGTTCGACAGCATAATCAAGAGTCTCAAAAACCTTTTTGTACGAGGAACTACTTTCTTCCGCTGTTCATACACATCTGCAGCTAACGGTCAGAACAGCAAAAATCGTTGCTCATTGACCAACGTCACTTTAGAGTTAGTATTTGAATGATTTTCTAGCTTAATGTCTAAAGTGATGACAAAACAGGTCATTTTTGGTCACATTTTAAGATTATAAGGCTGAACGGCATGAAATGTATTTACAGTATTTCTCTGTTGCAATCAGGATATCACAATAATTAACCCTGAAAAAGCCAAAGCAAAGCAAACACTACCAGTTTCTGTGGTATAAATACAGCACTACAAAATACAAAAGATAGAGATCGACTTAGAATGTCACTTACCTGATTTATAATGATTTGTTCAGCTGTAGTTTGAAACTTACATTGAGAAAATGCTGAGTTTTTCTCCCTCTAAGAACTTATAATGCAGTCTCTGTTGCCATCTTGTGGCGGAACGTCAACCATCACTTTCTTTGGTTTGCTCAGACAGGCTGATGGCAGCCGATGCACTGAATCTCCGAAATGATAAACATTTTAAAACAGGCACTATCCTTATAAATAAACTGCATAGTTGCAATCTAAACAACTACATTCTCGTCTAAAAAGCCTCAAAATACATTATGTTTTCCAACAGCAGCAATATTTGTCAAACTGTAGAGTGTCCTCTGCTTGTCGCTGTATGTGGGCGGAGTAATACACAAGGGTGAAGGGTGAAGAGGCTGTACGAGTGCTGTTATTTGCAGAATATTGCACGGCTACCAGCCAATCAGATTCAAGAACCAGACAGAACTGTGAAAAAAAAAGTCTTGAATGAAAAAAAACTGAATGAAAAAAAAGTCTTGAATGCAGTAATTTTACATAATCACATCAGTAAACATTATTGAGTCATCTATCCCATTATTAAAGATTTTTCCTCTGTCTGACTGTCTTTCTCTGTCAGACCGTGATCACATCACAGCCGTCTCCTCCTCACCCCAGCCCCTTCAGTCGAGTTTGGCTGCAGTAAGCCACCGCCGAGCTCAACGGGATGCCACATCCAGCCTTCAAAAACCAGAGAAGACCAACCGAGGGCAGAGAGAACCGAGGGAGAGGAGTGACGGAGGAGACCGCGAGAGCCCTGAAAGACTCAAAGGTGACCGTCAGGGCAGAGGGCGAAGGTCAAGAGACGACAGAAGGACACAAAGGTCATACAGCTTGCCTAGAAACACACTAAGAAGACGTAGTGATCAAAGCATGAAGGTTGAAAAGGTTGAAAGAAATGGGAGAGAGCAGGAAAAAGGTAACAAGAGAAACAGGTCAAAACGAAGCAAGAGTGAGGAGAGGGTGAGAGAAAGAAAGAGCGAAGGAGACGAGAGTAAAAACACACAAACCATCAATAAACAAAGACTTCCTGAGCCCAAACTGCAGTGGGAGGAAAATGAGGAGGAGGAGGAGTGGGATGGAGAGACTGAGCAAGAGTGGATGAGAGAGAGAGAAAGGCTAAAAGACAAAAAATGGGAGAGGGAGGAGATAGTGTCTCTTGATTCTGAGAGCGACGGGGAATTGGAAAGCGGAAATGAGAGTAAGATGAATGTGGAAGCGCTTGAGTGGGAGATGAACAAAAAAAACCATCAAGACATTTCTGAGGAATTGAACAGAGAGCAAGATACAAGTTTCCATAAACGCTTGCCCTGTTTGGGCGTTCGTGTACTTCCCTCTGACATTCGCCCTCTTAGACGCATTTCTGGTCTCTCATTGGAGGAGCCTGTAGGGAACAATGAATTCAATAGGACGCCGTTTGCTTTCCTCACAACTGAGCAGTCCGATTATGCAGAGTCCGAGTCAGGAGCCAGTGTGTCTGAGTGTAGCATATCAGCAGCCAGTATCTCTGGTCTCTCTGTGTATATGAGAGAGAGGTGTCATTTGAATACCATACGCAATTCCCCGGAGCCCTTACTTCCAGGCCTGTGGTTAAAACCCAGCTTGGAGAGACTTATTAGAGAGGGTAAGGAAATTAGGATGATGGGGAAAGGTGGAGGAACTGAATGTTGATTTACTGTCTGTTGCTAAGGCATCTAACACTGGTGCATTTGCTCATATTTAGGTTTAAAGTTGCAATAAAATAGAAGTAGCAATAGATGGTTTATTGTGAATTGTGACGTACATCTGAATAAATGTGATAATGGAAAGGTTGAGTTCAAGGCCTGGAGGCAGACCAGAATCTTAACTTGTGGTCGATTATAAGAAAAAGCCATTGGATGTGGATGAAGTGATCAGAAAAGAGATAAATCTGACGGTTGTTCCACAGGAAGTTTAAGTTAGGAGATTTTTACTTAAAATCATGAGGTAAAAGGCCAGGACATACCAAGCCAATGGTCAAGCTCTTTTTGCCTCTAGTCATGTCAATGTCAGAGGGAGTTGGCCCGAGTTAATTCAAGTAGAAGTGGTTTCGGCCATCAGTGAAAGAGTGCTCTGATTGGCTGTTCAGCTACAAATCAGAGCGTGAGAACAAAAACTGATGTAATGAAGTAAACAATGCAATTCAAGAAGGAACACAAGAAACTGTCTGCCATTACTTAAATATTGGCAATGGATGTAGATTATCAGACATATTTGCATGAGCGAATCCCTCTGTGTTGAGTGACAAGTACTGTGAAAATGTACATAAACACAGTTTTGTTTATGGTTTGTATGCATCCCGCACTAGTTCTGGTTTTGGAATGATAGTACAGATACTGCCACCTACGGGTGTGGAAAGATATCCACTCATGCATACGTAGAACACACACACTTGTTTCAGTTGGCTGTTGTCTGTTTGTTGTGTTCACACTCAGCTTTTTGGTCCAGATGAGACCAGACCCAGTTGACACAAGGCCACAGTACAGTTTAAGTTGTCGCTAGTTCTTTAACGTCGACTTGATATGTTCCTGTCTTTATTGTTTTATAAAATGAAACATCCGTGCTTCAATTATTCACAATAAGATCAATGACATACATTTAGAAATAACAAAGGGCTTACTGTCTTTTATGCAGCAACTTTAGCTTAACGTTTGTTCAAATCCCTCACCTTGAATATTCAGTACTCACAAGAATATCGTAAAACTTAAGGTCACATTTAATGCTGTTCTGCAAAATGTATTGATTGCAATTTTAACCCAGGTTCATTGTAAATCCACCAATCTGGCTATGTTTCAGCAAAACCGCCAAAAATATGTATGTATACATGTTATGCTGCAGTTTCTAGCTGAAATGAACATTAGGAGACAGTTACTATAAATGCCAACAACTTTTGTATTTGTTTTTCTTAAAACATTATGACCACATAACTGTTGATACATTCATTCATTCATTTTCTTTTCGGCTTAGTCCCTTTATTAATCTGGGGTCGCCACAGCGGGATGAACCGCCAACTTATCCAGCATATGTTTTACGCAGCGGATGCCCTTCCAGCTGCAACCCATCACTGAGAAACATTCATACACACTCATTCACACACATACACTACGGACAATTTTAGCTTACCCAATTCACCTATACCGCATGTCTTTGGACTTGTGGGGGAAACTGGAGCACCCGGAGGAAACCCACGCGAACACGGGGAGAACATGCAAACTCCACACAGAAATGCCAACTGACCCAGGCGAGGCTCAAACCAGCGACCTTCTTGCTGTGAGGCGAACGTGCTACCCACTGCGCCACCGCGTCGCCCCTGTTGATGCATATGCATTATTTTTTGGCCTCAAAAGACTTAAAGTCAACCAAAACATGTAAATATAAAATGTATCTACACTGTAAAAAATGCTGGGTTCCACACAATCAATTTGTGTTGGGACAACATGAAGGAATTAAATTAACTTATTAGTTTGTTTTTTTAAAATTTAAGTGAATTGAACATAAAACAGTTAAGCTGTCCCCCAAAAACTCAAGAATTGTGTTGTTTCAGCTCATTTTAAATAAGTAGTTTGAACAAACAGCAAAAGCAATTTTTTTAGTGTAGGACCACAGAACCAGTCATAAGGGTCTTTTCTTTCTTCATTTGAGATGACATTATCTATAAATAGAATAAATAAGCTTTTCATTGATGTGTGGTTTGTTAGGATTGGACAGTATTTGGCTGAGATATGACTATTTGACAATCAGAAATCTGAGGATTCAAACAAATCAAAATATTGAGAAAAATCACCTTTTGTTTATTCCAAATTGTGAGTTAAAACTAGTTTTTGTTGTTTTGTGGCAACAAGTCAGTGAGCTGGGAAGTTCACATGCTACAGCCTCGTACTCATGACGCAGAGTTCTCGAATATCAGTCCAGTGAATACTTAAGTGGGTGGCTTTTTTGACTTCGCCAGTTAGCAGTTTAAATGCATTTACATTTATACATCAAGCAGGGGCTTATGCAACCAGACTTGCAAAAGAGGAAAATAACAAGCAGTGTGTGCCAACAATTTCATAGTACACAATGCCAAGTTGCCAAGTTTCAAGTAGAAGTCTGTTTAGTGCAGAATTCCCAAAAAGCGTCATGGTGGTACATTTGCACAAGCAAACACCATTTACAGGAAAGTAGTATATAAATATATATTCTCATTTTAGTGTTTTTTTTTTTTAACTCTCCCACTCCAGCTTGCTCTCTCGGGCCTACAGTATCTCTCCCCTCTTCCACTTTGTCCTCCACACAAAGAAAGTCTGCAGTTATCAACACAACATCTTTATTTTTGCACCAGACTGTTTGTACAGTACAGTATGTTGAACTCGAATGCAACAAAATGATTGTGTGTTGGGTCAAATATTCTCTTTCATGGTAGCAAAAGTAAGGTTCTTACCTGTAGCCCAGATTTTTTATTTATTTATTTTTCATTCAGAATCAAGTTTGGAGTCACTTTAATCTTAAACAACGCTCCACGTAAACCAATGAAAGACTATGATTACATTTTATTAGCTACAGGTCAAATGCTGAATGATGATTATTACAAGCTACTGTTCAAAAGTTTGAGGTCAGAAAAACCATGTCAATAAGTGTATAAACAGCAATTGTTTTCAGCATTGATTAGAATAAGAAATGTTTCCTGAGCATATTAAAGTCATTTCTGATGGATTATAGGACACTGAGGACAAGATTAATGGCTGCTTGGAGACAAGATTAATGGAGTTGGTTTTGTCATTGCTAAAATAAATTACATTTTTAAAATGTTCAAATAAAAAATGACATTGTAAATTGTAATATGTGAATGTATTTCATCAAATAAGTATTTTTGAGAAAATAACAATTAAATATCTTACCGACACCAAACTTTTCAACAGTACTCAATAGTTCATGTTTGAAACATTGAACATTGAATGATTTTTGCAACACCTACCCTTGAAACAGGCATTGACCTGATCTCTGCTAAATTAATTTTCAAAGCAACGCTCCACTTCTTTTGGAAATAGGGACATTTTACAGCTCCTCTAGAGTTAAATAGTTGAGTTTAGCCATTTTTGAACCCATTCAGCTGATCTCCAGCCCTGGCAGTAGCACATTTAACTTATCTTAGCATAAATGAATTGGATTAGACCAGGGGTGCCCAAACTTGGTCCTGAAGGGCCGGTGTCCTGCATAGTTCAGCTCCAACTTCCTTCAACACACCTGCCTGGAAGTTTCAAGTATACCTAGTTTGATTAGCTGGTTCAGGTGTGTCTAATTGGGGTTGGAACTAAAATATGCAGGACACCGGGCCTCCAGGACCGAGTTTGGGCACCCCTGGATTAGACCATTAGCTTCTCATTTAAAAAAAAATCATTTTCCATCGGTCTTAGTACATGATGTAACTACAGAATAATCACGCTTTAAATAGGAAAATTCTATAAACCCTTTTTTGAATTTTTTAAACGAAATGCTAACTTTCTAATCCGATTCAATGACTTATGCTAAGTAAGCTAAAAGTGCTCCGGCCAGCCTCAGAGATTGGCTGAATGGATTCAAAAATGGTAAAGCTCAGCTATTTAACTCTAGAGGAGTTGTAATATGAGCCTATTTCCCCCAAATAAGTGGAGTGTTCCTTTAAGGGTGATTGCCTAGGTAAACCTTCTTGTGAATGGTGTGTCTACATGGTAACTGTTAAAAGGCCATATACTGTATTTGCCATATTTCCAAGAGTACCCCGTAAAGTTTATGGATAAATTATTATTTGTTGTGCCCTCTGGGTCTCTGATATCTCAGGGAACAGATATGTAAATATAATTTTTTTTATTTATTTACTTTTGGAGCAAGCCCTATACAGTATATACCCTCAAAGTAGCTCCTATTGTTGCCTTGTTAACAAAAGTGTTCTCTTGTCTGCTGACCTTGGCCTCTGTGATCTCAATTTATTTATGCCATTTACAGTGAAAATTCGACTGTATTCCCCTTGAATCATTTCCTGCAGCTATGAATAACACACAGATTGACTCCAAATAACTGACAGAGATGCAGTATGTATTCATTTCAGATGCAGTGTCTGTTAAAATCTAATGTGAAGTGAATCTCTATGAAATATGAATAGTAATCGATAGAAAAGACAACGATAGCAGTTGTGTCTGTCAACTAAATAAAAAAGAGAGACTATTGTGCGGAATGTTTGTACCGAAAATATAAGTTGAAGTTTGCAATATTTTGTGGCTTTGCGCCAAGCCTGCAAAACCTCTTTAGTTTAATGCACCCAGGGTTTTTTCTCTTTATCTTTATTGATGAAATCTTGTTAGTAAAAGTAAGAGAGAGGTTGACTGTATTATGCTCTTGTTAACTGTAGCTTAACTAAATATACTGATATTTTAGCATTAACCTAAAAGAAACTGTGCCTACTACTGTATTTATCAGTTGTGTTCCTCGATTCATGTTTTGATTCAATTAATTTCCTTTCATCAGATGCAAAATATCACCTAATATTGTTCATACTGTGTGTCCTACTCTTGTACGCACATTTAAACTATGCATAAGACGATGCCATTCAGAATAATTGGGAGAGCAGTGTAAATCTGTGTACCCCAGCAGGTCTGGGATCAGTTTGTTGAAGTCAGTCGGGTGTTGGTGGTCCGCATATTTTGAAACATATCGTAACATTCAGAGTATGAGCCAATGCCACATATGCTTTCACTAACATATGTCTCTGTATTAATTACACGTTCAGTCTTAACGGGCCCATTTAAGAGTCTCACATTGTCTTTATGTTAATACTAATGTCTATGGCCATATGAACCAATTGTAAATACATATAAATATATAATTATAGTTCTATATATACATATGATATTATGTTTCTATTATGATTATATTGTTATAATCCATTGTAACCCAAATGCAGGTAACAAATTATATTAAAGAGTTATATTAAACAGTCATGTATCTACCTGAGATCAGCCTGGAGTGCATTTTCTTGTTGTGTGTGTGTGTGTGTGTGTGTGTGTGTGTG
>CAIGQV010017835.1:1793368-1815463 GCA_903798115.1 Danio jaintianensis | reverse complement strand
GTGCGTGCGTATGCAGAGCTGAATGTGGGTGTAATTTCTGCCCTGAGCAGTAGATGACACTAAAGCATATTAAAAAGTACGTGATTTCAATAATATAATAGAAATAACATTTCTATCACTTTAATATTTGAGATATTATTATTATACTATTTATATCATGTTAAAAATGGTTAAATTGTATGTTTATGATCCCTTAAATATGTTTGTGTTTCATTAAAATGAATAAAATCACAGTATAATGAACAGTAATGGTATAAAACAGTTCCTTTCATTTCTACTTTTTTTCATTTTACTTTTTAAATAAAGTTTCTTCTTGATTAGATGCTAAATGGTCAATTATAAATTAACTAATTACTGCAAGCTTTGGTCAAGTGACAAACAACAACGTTTAGTATAGTTTGTAAATGTGTTTTTTTATAATTGCATAATAAGAGTCTATTTTTCTTACATTTGGGACATTAAGGTTGAATTATTAGTATTACAATCCTTTTTAAGCTAACAGATCATCATTTGTTGTTGTCAGGTTACCATCAGATCAGTCAAAACAGTTATTCCACTAATAAATAAATAGATAAATAAACAAACAAACAAACGAACAGAAATTTAAATCGTCATATTGAAAACCACAGAAATTATAATGGTTTCAGCTACAAATACTATTAAAAACTTTACAAAACCATCAACTGTTTTTAAAGAAGTAAAAACGTGTACGAATGTAACAGTGTGTAAAAGTGTTTATGTTTTCTACAGTGTTTTGGGAAATAAACCAAAGGAAGGTAATTAAAAAAAAAAATAAATAAAAAAATAAAAATAAATAAATAAAAAGAAGAAAGGAACAACATGGACCCAAAGAAACCATTAAAACGGACAAATTCTATGAGGGTTTTCTGTTTTTGTAATTCTGTTTGTTTGTTTTTGTTGTTTTTCAGTAAGTAAATCACCCTCTTTATTTTAATGTACAGATATTGTTACCATGGTGATTTGTTGGTATATTTACATCATTTAAATGCCTAATGTGTTTGCTTGAGCTTGATTTGTTGAAATCTCTCTCTCTCTGTTGTGCGCTGAAAAGATCTTGCGTGGGTTGCCTGTGTGACGAGCGCTGGAAAGACTAGTTTAACGCATCTCTGCTTGCCAGTTGCTGTTGGATCTGTCAGGTGAAAAACGCGCGCACGAACCTGAGCATCCGCAAGACCAAGAGCATCAGCGCGCAGAGCAGTCGGTCACTTCGGGAAATACAGAGGAGCGCGGAACTTTACAGCAGGTGGTGCATCTCGGTTTTACGTCTAGGAAAAGTCGTGATGATGTGTGCAAGAATAGATAAAAGCCGTAACTCTTAAACGACGCTGTCATTCAAACTGACGTCGGGGTTAATAAACAAACAAGACGCGCAATTTTTACGAAGAAAGCGGAGCGCAAGCGATGGACTGAAAGCTACCCGTGAAAAATGGGTTGAAGAAAAGGAGTAAGTAGGATCTTTTTAACATGTGGAGCCATATGTGTAAATTTTATTTTGAAAATCATATTTTACTGACATTATTTTGAAGAAGCAGAAGAAGAAGAGCGCATGCAAGTGTTTCATATACTTTAAATGCTTTACTCAAAAATGCCTCCTTTGGTGCTTTATATAAAGGCAGTTTATTGAAGTTGAACATTACATATATGATTCAGTTTTATGGAATTTCACTTATGTGCTAACGAAGAAAGCATTTTCTTCACTTTAATTTTACAGTATGTTGTCTCTGTCAAGCTATAGTGGATTTCAGGGATTGGATTTGTATCTTTTTGCTGCTGTTCCCCATTTTCCACTGTGCTACCTCAGCATGCGGGAGTTGTGTGTAGCACAGCAAATCTCAAGATGACTGGATTTTGTAATGACTGGGTTTGTGGAAGCAGAAATGAACTTCAGATATCATTTCTTTAGACTTATGTTCATGGTTTCGTGTCGTCACATGGACTCAAATGGATTTTTTGTCTATAAGCTCAGAATTGTTCATGCCATTCCTGTTCTACTTATTCTTCATAATCGTTCTTTACTAACTTGAAGTACAATCACAGCTAACATACAAAAGTTCTTGACCTTTGAACTCTTTTGCTGAAAACTTTTTGCTGATTAGCCCCCATTCTTTTTAACAGCTGAAAGATTCACAGATGAACATAAAGACGCAGTCAATGCATATAATAATGGTGCTGTAAATGTTCTTTGCTAGTTTTTTTCAGTTGTTGAGACTGAAGTTGCAATATATAGGATAAAGACAGCTCTATCAAGCTTCAACTTTTAGGCTCTATTGTTTTATCTCCCCCCCACTGAACCTCTCAGGTGGGGGGGGGGGGGAGGTAAGACCCAAACTATGGAGTCCAACCCAGACAGCCCAAGTCGGGCTGTGGAGTATCTTCTGGAGCTCAATAATATCATCGAGAACCAGGCCAAACTTCTAGAGACCCAACGTAAACGCATTGAGGAGCTCGAGACACAACTAGACCGGGTCAACCAGGAGAACCAGGACCTGCGGCACGACCAAACCCCAACCGAGAATTCCACGCAGATCCACAACTACAACCAGAGCTCAAAGCCGATTCAGCCGACATCTCTACCAAACCACAATGCTGGAGGTGTGCATCAGAACAGCAGCAGTAATGTCCCCTCATCCACGGTGCCTGGTCCAGCTCGCCGAACACACACAAGGCTGACCCGAGGCCTGTCATGTGGGTCAGCCCCTGTTGACAAAGATAGAGGCCGACTGGACCGGAATGACAGCTCTGGGACAAACAACACCTCCACCCTTCGGAAACAGTAAGTGCCTCATTCCTCTAGTTATACTTTGTGAGGGCTGATGTGGGTTATTGGTTGTTTGGCCTTTTAATGTAGCCTGCAGTATATGGTATTTGTTCTACTTTTATTTATTTTTTATTGTATTGGCTGATTGGAATGTTGTTCCAGGAATATATCATACACACACACTTGAAAGCAAAATGATTAGCCCTCCTTTGAAATCATAATTCTTTTTCAAATGTTTCTTAAGTGCTGTTTAACAGAGATAATAGTTTAAATAATTTATTTAGTCTTTGACAAAGACAATATACTATTTACTAGTTAATTTGCAAGATACTTGTATCCAGCTTAAAGTGCAGTTTAAAGGCTTAACTAGGTCAGTTACAGAAGGTTAACTAGTTAAGTTAGGTTAATTAGATAAGTCAACAGTGGTTTGTTCTTTAGCCAATTGAAAAATAAAATAAAAAATCTTAAGAGGGCTAATATTAGGGCTAATAGTATCGACCTTAAAAACAGTGATTTTTAAAATTATTTATATATATATATACATTACCAGTCAAAAGTTTGGGGTAAGTACGATTTTTAAATGTTTTAAAATAAGCTTCTCCTGCTCACCAAGGCTGCATTTATTTAATCAAAAATACAGTAAAAATTGTGAATTATTGCAGTTAATTGCACTATAAAATAACTGTTCAAAAGTTGTTTATAATTTAATTTAATAACTTATTCCAGTGATTTTAAAGATGTATTTTCAGTCTTCAGAGTCACATGATCCTTCAGAAATCACTCTAATATTAATAATAATAATAATAATAATTATTATTATTATTATTATTATTATTAATGCTTATAGTAATAAAAGCAATAATGACTGGAGTAATAATTTGAAACTACATACAATAAGAAAGCAGTTGTTTAAAATGTAAGTAAATATTTAACAATTTTGAATGATTTAAGACAGAATACTTTTCTTTAAAAAAACATGAAAAATATATATAAATATATAACTATTGTGTTTGATCATAATTATTACATTTTCATTACTGTGTACTTTCACATTAGTATTAATTCTAACAATATTTTAATAGTAATAATAACAATAATAATAACACTAATTTTGTAATGACTTAGTTTGTGGAAAACGTAGAAAAGCTGAGAGCTGCAGTTACTGCCATTCTTTTGAATATTTGAGAGAATCAGGGATGAACATTAATATAGCTAATGCATACAGTTGCCATCAGAATTATTAAACCCCCTTTGAATTTTTTTTCTTTTTTTAAATATTTCCCAAATTATGTTTAACAGAGCAAGAAAATTATCACAGTATGTCTGACAATATTTTGTCTTCTGGAGAAAGTCTTATTTGTTTTATTTCGGCTAGAATAAAAGCAGTTTTTATTTTTTTTTAAACCATTTTAAGGTCAATCAGCCCCTTTAAGCTATATATTTTTTCGAAAGTCTACAGAACAAACCATCATTATACAATAACTTGCCTAATTACCCTATCCTGCCTAGTTAACCTAATTAACCTAGTTAAGCCTTTAAATGTCACTTTAAGCTGTATAGAAGTGTCTTGAAAAAATATCTAGTCAAATATTATTTACTGTCATCATGGCAAAGATAAAATAAATCAGTTATTAGAAATGAGTTATTAAAACTATTATGTTTAGAAATGTGTTGAAAAAATCTTCTCTCCGTTAAACAGAAATTGGGGAAAAAATAAACAGGGGGGCTAATAATTCAGAGGGTTTAATAATTCTGATTGCAACTGTATAACCCAAGGGCTTTAAATGTCCCTTGCTGGTGTTTTTCACTTATTAAGACTATATTTTACTTTAGGATTGACCCGTTTTTTTGAGGGAGTTTTTGGAATTCAACTGAACCACTTTCTTCATCATTATTTTAATTGCTTGTTTTCCTCGGGATTTGCACTTCCTTGTTTTTACATTTCTAAATAATCGAACACATGGAGTTTGTTGTTGTTGGGTTAAAGGTTAAGTATTCTGCAGATGTGTTTTTTCCCCCGCATCCTTGGGTGATCCAGACGTCAACAAAAGCAGCATCTTCAGAGCGTCAGACCCAGCGTGAGTCTTCCTCTCTGCCTCATTGAGCTCAACACCGCTCCCCGGCTCATATAATTATGTTTGCTCGCTCATCGCCAGCAGCTGCACAACCCCTGTATTCTGTTCTCAAGTGCCTGGAGAGCTCTCATGTTCTGCCTTACTCTTTCTCGCTTGTCTGAAATGATGGACTAGAACAATCCATCACTCTCCTTTCACAACGCTGAATCGTTGCATTTAGAAAAAGGCTAAATAAAACTACAATAAAGCAGGCTGACTGGGGAACACAAGTTTAGTGTTTCTCAGAAATGTGCAGTGTGAACTTCAGAGCTCAGATTTGGACAAATAATTCTAATCCACTGACATTTTCAATTGGAAGCATTTCTAGTGAGTTGTAGAATATCTTTGAAAGTTTTCAAGCTAGACCTTCTAAGCTTATTTTAACTAGATGTAAAGTACACTTTATTGTATTTTTGCGGTAACTTACTGGCAGCACTGTTGACGCCAAGCTACCGCAACCGCCTCTTTACAGTAACATACCTGTAAATGTGTTGTACAGTAGCAGGGCCCTACCGCAATTTCATTTTACAGTAAAATAGCCTTAGCGCAACTTCTTTTTATGGTGAAATGCCCTTTTCCACATTTTAATTTTACAGTATGACCATTTTTACAGTACGTTTACTGTAAATTATTTACATTTTACAATAGCATTACAAAATATTTATAGTATTTACTATTGAATTGAATAAATCCCAAACAAGTGACGAGATCATGTACAACAGTATATGTATTATTCATTGTTACTGTATCTATTTTAAATGGTTTACAAAGATAATTCTAATTCATCAATATATTTTAAATACATATTGTGGTACAAGATGTTAATAGATATTTTTCATTAACTGTCTCATTTTTGTCTTCAACTACAGTAGCAGATTAATTTGATTACAGTAGAATACCGCAAATGCCTAATATGCAGCAAGTTACTGTAAAAGTTTTCAATTTAGCCACAATGCAGTGCATATTACAGTAGTGAACTGTAAAGATTGTATGCAGTATTTTACTGAGCTTTTTTGCAGTAAATAACTGTAAAATTGCGGTAAAGCCTAACAGTGTAATAGAATTTCTTGACTCCAATATTATCTAGATCAGGGGTGCGCAAACTTTTTCGTATGAAGGGCCAAAAAGCAAATATCATTGAGAGCCGTGGGCCAATGATAAATATATCAATCTACTTTACATTAAAGTTGCCATGGGTAATTTCGTAATTTATTTCCTACTATTTAAAAATAAATTGTAAACATCACTTTGAATCATATTAACTAATGCAGTATAACTTTTTAATTATAACTTATTGCATTAAAAACATAAACAATCACATTTATAACACAGTGGAGTTCACTGCTGAATACACTAGTCAAGCAGAATCTGCCTTTGCCTTGATTTGCTCACCAAAGTCTCTGCATTGTCCTCTATCTGTCGGGTGACAGTATGTCCATTTTAAACTAAACTACAGCCTTTAAATTGAAACATTTAATTTCAGTTAGCTTTTTTGTAGCTTAACAATAAAACAAATAAATAAAAGGTTTCATTATATTTGAAATGACAATACCTAAACCATCCCCATCATTTTTCCCTCTCTTCTCAGAGGGGATGGTGGGCCAAATCAAAGGTTACCATGGGCCAACTTTGGCCCACTGGCCCAAGTTTGGGCATCTCTGATCTAGGTTGATTGATCTTTGTCTGACAGACCAACTTTTTATGTTTACGTTTACAAAAATGACAGGTTAGTTTGATTGCTCATTCAATTTTTTATTTATTTTTATTAAACAGAAGTTAAAAAGCTGATGTTCATCACTGATGGTGTTGTGGATTGCTTTCGGTTTTGTGTTATGGTTAACATGTAGCCCACCCAGGGCTTTTTAAATTAACACTTGTCACCGCCAAATGTAACATGAAAGTGTGTTACTTGCCAGTTGGCTGGTAACTGTTTTTAATTACATCTAATGATGCCTCAGAATGTGACCTGGTTTAGCATACTTATTAGTGAGCAAAAACTGTATTGTAATAATACAAATGTCTAATCTGATGCACAGCAGCGATCTTTTCACTTAAGCAGCTCATGTTTATAGTATTTAGTATCTCTTGATTGTAAGTAAACATGAACTCCAACATTACTCTAGCACTTAACATTACTCTAGCACTTAATTTTCAGAGCACAAACAACTTCTTTGTATAATTAGCACTTTTTAACCAGAATTGGAGTTTGTATGCTTTTGTTTATGATTGGAAACTATGCATAATAGTAATGAATCTAAAAAATATATTTATTTCAACTACAAAGTTATATTCAGCATGAAAAAGCTCTGATTGTAACATTGAAAACCCAGATTACAAATAGAAACTATCAAGAACAAACAGTTCTTATTCCAAAAAGACACCATTAGATTTTATTTAGTTTATTTGTTTATAACCTTATAACAAAGAAATGTCTTCAAAACAATTTTGAATATAAAAATTACATTTGGGAATTATATTAGAATTGCTTTAAGTTCAGAGCCACAGAAAAAGCTTTAAATAGTAGTACAGCATGCTTATTTTCACTTTAATTCGCAGTACATGTTTGCAAAACACAAGCTACAAGTGACACACAATTCTCCTGTAGTCGGTGTCCATGCATCATGTTAATGCCACCCTGTCCGCATTTTGTAGTGATTCTAAAGCCAGTTGCACCAGACGAGAAGCTCAGCACTGTTCTGCATCTATGACAACTGGAGGTCTTGCTTTGAGACAGGGCAGGATTTTGAACAGCGGACTAGAAGTGCAGCACTGTGCTGTGCCACATGTTTAAAATTCTTAAGTTTGTCGTTCAAGGAATTCGGCAGCATACATTAACGTGCCTGTCAACGTTTCATTTTTATTTGCTCCTAACTCGCGGCCGCATAGGCCTTCACCATTGCGGTCTAATTTGAATCTATTCTGACCTTTTGAGAATCGATTCAGAATTGCTAGAGAAAGAATAGCAATGCATCAATAAATCTGTTTTTTCCTCCCACCCCTAATGTCTGCATGGGTTTCCTTGAGTTTCCCCCAAAGTCCAAAGACATGCGGGATAGGTGAATTAGACAAACCCAATTGGCTGTAGCATGTGAACTCTGTAAGAGTGTGTAGGTGTTTCCCAGCACTGGGGGTTGCGAAAGTTCTTGTGCTGGGTTAGGTGCAGGAAGAGCATCTGCCGGTAAAACATATGCCAGATTAATTAGCAGTTCATTCTGCTGTGGCGACCTCTGATAAAAGGGAAAAAGGAGCCTTACAGACAGGAGCCAGCAACAGTAGGGACTCTATGTAGAGTGCGGCTGGACTGGAACTCAGAATATTTGGGCTCAGATGACTCAGAAATCTCAGATGATTTAAATGGCTCAGATGACTTAGATGGGCTGGAGAGGACCAGCAGAAACTAAGGAGAAGGAGAGCTATATGGGACCAGTGGAGACCCAGTAGATGAAGAACGTGGGAGGGTTGGGCAGAATCTACAGCAACATAGCCAAATGAAAATGAAAATTCTGTCATAATTTACTCACCTCTCACTTGTTCCAAACCTGTTTGAGTTTCTTTCTTCTGTTGAACATAAAAGAAGATATCTTGAAGAAAGCTGGAAGCCTATACCCATTGACTTCCATAGGTGACCTGATCTAGCAAAATGAGTCACAGTGACCCAAATTTCAAAATAGAGATTTCTCAAAATTAAGAAAAGATATCCTATTCAAATTCATGGTTTTGAAGATATGCCCATTTGAATTATGGTTGTCTGCCCTATTTTCCAATTGAAAATCTGAAAAAACTGTAAGAATTTTTTGCCCCTTTTTTGTTGATATCCATGTCCACACAGAATCTGCGCATGAAGAAATCCACAGATTTCTGCAGATTTTTAGCCCATCGTTGAGTCTATTATTTACATTTGTAAATGGGTGTAAATTTATAGTTATTCAGTTTTTAAATTAATTTCAGTAATATTATTGACAAATATGAAAATGTTCATATGATTTATTTACAATGCAGTGTCTTAGTAGATATATCATATAAGAAACTTTCTTTGTTTACCAATTAAGTGGATCTAGTTGGATTTGCATTGTAAACATTAAATACATGTTAAAAAGGTATTAATTTTTATTTCATATATTAAGCTTTTAGTTATGATACTCCAAAAATCAGAAGATTTTTTACAAAATTCTGCGCAGAAATAGCAAAAAAATGTCCGCAGATTTTGTCTGCCCCTGCTGATATCCTTCGAAATCCATTGCATTTAAAGTTATAAACTATTTATTTTACAGCTTAATTTGTACATATATATACAAATGCTATTAAACTTTTAATAGTCATTTAAACACTTTTACTCAATGATCTGGACTACGAAACTTTGTGAGATTATTTTAAATGTCTGTTCTAGGAAATTAGATAAGAAAAAACAGATTTTTTCATTGTTTTTTGCACATTATTGGCCTGTATCTTAAAATAGAACGGTGCGATTTTTGACTCATTTTACCAGATTGGGTCACATATACAGTATGTGCTTTTCCAAACTGCAAAACTGCAATCTCACTGCAATTCATAACTTTTTGATTTTGTACTTTTTAATTTGTATGAATTAGTACGATCTCATTCGTACAATTTAGTACGATTTGCTTTTCCCCAATAATGGTTGGGTTTAGGTGTGGAGTTTGGTGCCACACCTCCTTTTAAAAATCAAACATTTTCGTACGACTGAACTCACAAATAAGTTTATGTTGAACGAAAACTTAAAATAGTTACATTTCCTCGTGAGATCAGGCTGGCTTTTCCTACTACAGAAGTCAATGGTTACAGGTTTTCAGCTTTCTACAAAATATTGTAGAAGAAAGAAACTCAAAGGTTTAAAGCCACTTGAGAGTGAGTAAATAGTAAGTACATTTTCGTTTTTCATGCTCCACACTAGGGTGTTGTCTTTCTGGATCTGGAGTGGGTTTGTGGGTATCATCATCCACTGGTCTGATGGTAAGCGGTGATCTGTTGTTCACCAGCAGCCACTCCACAAATCCAGAAACATTCTTCCAGGGAATATCTCTAAATGACTGCACTTTGTATTCGTTGTTAAGGCTGCTATTGTAGAATGTGCAGAGTGTGTCCTCCGGGTAGTTGGCATAATAAGCAACTTCCAGGAATAGTCTAGTATGGTCTCTAAGAGATCGCTCCCTCTTCTCCAGCAGGAGGGGGTTAGTTGCTGTTGTTCGTATAACAAAGAAAAAGAAAAAAACGCTGGCTAATTTGCCCTTAATTATTCTGTCATGTTCAAGTTTGTAATAAAAGCTGACCAGGAGTATAAAAGTAAACAAGAGTGCTTTTAATAACAATAAACTATATAACTATTCCTTAACACCAACTATTGACCTTATTCTTCACATACAAGTGGGTGTGCAGCTATTAGAATCTATTTGGCTCGAGACTTCTGCTCTCATTCGCTTCCATTGATTTTTTTAGAGGTTGAAAACAGCTTGTTATGCTGCTTGATGTTGCAAACTGATATTTTCTTACTGTGTTATTCTACTTTTTATGCATAGTCATGAACACACTTGTTTGTAGAGCAAGTAGTTTGACCATTTTCTGCCGTTTATTATTCCTAGTCATTTCTCCCATAGGCAACTGCATCGGAAGTTCTAAAACAATTGTAAAAACAAGCTCAATTCTGTTTCGCATAAGGTGAATAGTAAGATGACTTTTGTTTTGAGTGAATATAAAATGTAACATACAGCACTGTGGTATTTTTTTTTGTGAGCATCTCGGAGTGATTTCAGTGTTGTCAACAGTGTTGGGTAAGTTACTTTAAAAAAGTAATAGATTACAAATTACTACTGGAAAATTGTAATCTGAATACATTGCGAATTACTTAATGTAAAAAGTAATCAGATTACTAATTACTCTACTTTGAAGTTACTTTTAAAACCTATAAAATACACCTATAAAAATACAAAATAAACTGCAGCTCTTTCAGTAATTTAATATTCACTGAAAAACATTACAATGGGTTGATCACAGCAGCTTGACATATTCAAAACATATTCAAAAGAGTTCTTTAAGGACTTAAAGAGTCCCAAAAATTCTCTCATCATTTACTTGTTCCAATCCTTTTTTTTTTACACAAAAGAAGACATGAAGAAAACTGGATACCTGTAACCATTGACATACATAGTATGCAAAAGCACTGCAGTGTTTGGGTGTTCTGTGTTTTTCTGAGTTAATTAGTCTACCGAAATGTGTATATTCCATACAAAGTATGAAGTTGATCGGTCAGTTGTTGTCATGTGACTGGTGGTTTTCAAGCCGCACGCCTCCATTGGAAATAACGAACTTGCACGCACAAAATACATGATATGTGAACGGCCCCATAAGCAGCTACACTTCTCTTCACATTCAGAAGATACCTTCACTCCCGATCCTGCACAATAATCCAATTTAGCCTTGGTGACAAGTATTGTCGTAGAATGCTTTCTATTCAAGTGCTTGAAAAAGTTGCTGGTCGAGTTATAAGCAGTCGAAACATAGACTGCATTTCACAGCAATATTTTTGTTTTTACGCTCAATGAAATCAAAGAAATGTCTGTATTTCCACTTGAAGAAGCAACCACTCTTATTAGCAGCCATTTCAGCTCACATTCTCCAGCTATTTAAAAGCGCATGCTTATTAACTGACATGCAGTGGAAACCGTTATTTAAAAGAAGCATTTCTTTCTTCTACAACCTATATTTGTAAGTAACGCAATTATATTGACTTGAGTAACTGTAATCAAATTACACAAATTTAAAATGTAATTTGTTACATTAAAGCGTTCCCCAAAACTATTAGAATAATTAGAATACAGTAACGCATTACTGTGGAACGCGTTACACTCAACTCTGGTTGTCAACAAAGAAAAGCATTTGAAAAGAGAAGTTTAACAGTGGTTTCCTTTTTAAAGTAAAAGCCACCAAATGATTGAATGATGAAACTGTTTCAAAAGAAAATGTGTTTGCAAATCAGATAACACCAGAACAATGATATTACATGTGGGCTATGAGGCAAAATGCAATAAGTTATTGACGTTGATGTTTATGCCTCTTTTTTATGCTACACTGTAAAAAATGCAGGGTTCCACATAATTCATTCATGTTGTCCCATAACAAATCAATTAAGTTAGCTTAACAAATTTAAGTGGATTGAACATAAAACAATTAAGTTGGTCAACAAAAATCTCAAGAATTGTGTTGTTTCAGCTAATTTTAAATAAGTAGTTTGAACAAGCAGCAAAATATATTTTTTGAGTGTAGTTACCAGCCTTAAACATATTTATCATTGAATACATACAGTTATAAAAAAGAGAGAAGGATTTGATAGCAGATTTGCAGTTATTGAATTAATTTGGTTGCAGTTACAGGCAAATCTCTCTCTCTCTCTCTCTGCATCCTCCTCCTCCTCTTTTCCTCCCTCCCATGGGGCTGTTAGTCATTAGTAAGGAACACATATTAGTTATTTATGTGGGTGCAGGACTGTGCTGATTGGCTGGGCAGTTTGTTCCAGTACTGCTGAGATCGTAGCGGAGGCAGCAAATGAAAACGCTTCCATTTCTGTCTAGATTTCTTGGAGATCCTCTAATTAGCTCCTTCACTATGCTTTTAATTATACTTGTGTGCCGCCGTTTAGCACAATGACCTCAGATTTATGACCCCATGAGAACTTTTAAACCTGTTATAATAGCTCTGCTCACTAAGGCTTTCCATAATCTGGGTATTATATTTTTACAAGATTTGTATTACTATTCTTTTTTTTTTATAGTTAAGGACTTGAATAAGTATTTTTTTTTTTTTTTATATATATGTTTCTGATAATACAATATTGGGTAGCTTACCTATTTTGACAACAGACGCAGATAATTGTGCATTATGCAGATTTCAGCAGGTTGCCATTAGATTTTAGAAAGCAATTTTAGGGTTGAAAGGAAGCAGTTATTTGTGGGTTCATGTGCAGTAATAAAAAGTCAATAAATGTTGCATTCACTGCAAAAATTAATATGAATATTGATTTTCATTCAAGTAATATTGTTGTGTCCTATTGTCTTGTTTGTTTTGAATATATTATATTATATCTATATTATATATTATATAGGTTTAGTATTAGTAATATTTCAGAGTAAACGTGTCTTAGTAACATTGGCTTCATTTACGTGCATGCAAATAATTCAACTGTAATCAGATTCAAAAACATTGATGTAAACTAATACATCCTAATGATCTGATTGAGCTCGATCCGAATGGAATTTCTAATGTGATCCAAAAGGCTCTGGGACACATGCGCTGTGCAGTGTTGATGTATTAGTCAATATTTTAATTTTTAATATTTTAATAAATGCAAGATGAATCATGTAAAACTTCTGGATTTGTATTTTCATTAGGCTGCTTAATGAAGCACTTTGTTTTAGAAATTTTTTATATATATATATATATATAATATACATTTATATATAAATTTTAAATGAAAACTAATATTTCTATTTTCAGACACTATTGCCTGCTTAAAATATACAAAAACTATCATTTTTATAATCTATGTTGAACACATTCGTAAGCACAAAGGTTTTAATTGGATTGCAGAGTGCTCAGCATAAATGAGTACACCCCTTTTGAAAATTGATATTTTTATCTATTTCTCAGTGAATATAACCAATATATTTTGGTGCATTTAAACAAAACTGTTTTTTATTAAACAGTCCATTCCAGTATAATAGTGTGTGGTCACCTTTAGCATCTTTAGTAATAGAACGATAATTCATTTAAATTAAACTACATTTCATATGTACATTTTATGTTTCTCTTGATTTATCCTGTTTATTCAAATTTGATTTAGGGCTGTGATCTTATGTCATTTTGTTAGATTAGTTCCAGTTTTGACTTTGGTACTGACTAATCTAATGTATATGCACAAATATATTATTGTAAAGCATCCTATAGAAATTTAAATGAGAGATCTGTAAGGGGTCTACTCATTTATACTGAGGACTGTATATAAAACAAAACACGTATAAATATCTAAATCAGATTACAATGTTTAGAGAACATTTAAATAGATCTGCGATTGAAGTCAATTCATTCAGATTGATGAAAATTGGTGCATGTAAACATAACCATTGCTCATTTCTGGTTTGATTTTTTTTTACAAAGATTTGATATCAGCATCAGTTAAATGATAAACAATTAAATGATTTGAATGGAATCATTATTTTATCTGCATATAAATAAATTCATATAAATAATAATAATAATAATAAATGCATACTGTACATACATACATATAAGAGGATACAAAACCATGAAACAAAATCCATTTTATTTGGAGTATTTTTTTCCAAGTCCTAGAGAAGATAACTGTTTGTGACAAACAGACTGACATTTAAGTAATTTATTCACATAGCCATCCGCTCCAGTGTGCTGTTAACCCCTGCTACTTGTTTTTTACAAGCTTGATGGCCTCAATTTTCATTCACTTTCTTACACTAAAAGAAAATCTGCTTTTAGTTCCGCATAAGAAAGTCATACAGATTTGAAGGGCGAGCAAATGATGACTGAACAGACATTTTTAGGTGAACTCTCCGTTTGCATTCATCCTTAACTCCAGTCCAGTCTATTAAGTTATTAATATTATTATTTTAATATTTTACCAGCACTTTTCCTCCATTAAGGAGCCTTTATTTTCTTCTCCGCAGCACAAAGCATGCTATTCTTGACATCATTCTGCTTTCTGAATCTTGTCTCGTCCTCTTTTCACACTCATCTCTCGCAATCCCAGCATCCTCTTTTCACGGCTTCAGGTCAGAGGTCATTCCTTATTCATATCATATCTCCACTTTTTACCCTGCAACTATCTGTCTTTCTTTCTTCCTCATGCCTCGTTCTCTCCATTTACTTTTTTTAAACCTCTCTCTCCTAATGTTTTTAGGTGTCCCTCTCTTTCTTTTTTTTTCACGTGTGCCGCCCTCTCTGTGGCCAACAGATGGAGAATCAGTGTGTGTGTTCCAGTGTTTCTGTTCAGAGTCGAACACGCTGAGAGAAGGTCTTTCTCTCTCACACTGATCTCTCTTTCCTCCTACCTCTCCTCCATTTTAGCTCGCTCTGTCTTACTGTAAATGCCATATGCGATCCGTCTTTCCATTTTTATCCCGCTCTATACTGTACTGTATGTGTGTGTGTTGAATATATGGCATTAGGTCAGGGTTATCCAGCGGGTGTTAATTACTGACCCATGTAGTGCTAGCAGATTGTTTGGTTTGATTGTCGATGGCACGGACTGTGCGCCAGCAGTCTGAACTCTGCTATTTCTGCCCTTTGGAAAACAGTTTTAGTTAGACAACATGGGAATAGATTTGACCCTGTTTACTTCATGAAGGTCTGGGGGTTTTATTGTACTGTAGATGTTTCATCATATTTGTTTTCGTAATTATTACGTTTTCCCAACCCTTGAAATGCCATTTCTGCTTACATTACCATGGCAAGTGTAAAATTAGTGGTATTGTTAGGGATTGGTCACAATATCATTGCAGCTTTAAAGGTGCAGTATGTCATTTTTGCAGCTAGAGGGCGTGTATTCACAACAAACAAAGGCGTGGTTCGACTGAGTGTAAGGAATCCTATGGGATTCCTGCAGAAATTATGTTCATGGAAGAGGTAATCTATTCAAAATTTACTAACTTATTAAAACGTATTATCATGGTAGTATGAAGCAAAACGAGACCACTGAAGCAACTGCTGATGAGAGATATGCACGTCGGGGCACAAAAGCAGTGAGGAAGCACAAAATCATGTGAGCAAGAAGCAGCGCTGGTTTATCATACTAAATACATTTTAGGGTTCTGTTTTATTGCTGCTCTGTGCAATCTAATAAAACACACAAAATATCAAAGCGCCTTTGGCGTTTCCCTGTTTTCGAAAAAAAAAAAAAAATCTGTGTTTTGTTAATTTGTACTACCCTGTCAGATTTATCTACAGATTTATCTATTCAAAAAGTAGGTAGCGTATTTTGATGACGAAATTTGCTACCAATCAGTGTTACCAGAGTAAATTATCATGTGGAGTGGTGTGATACAGTATGAGGTTGTAATATCGCCCTGACACACCCCAATCCCTAATCCCAATCTCAGAACAATGTTTGTAGCATAATCTGATGGGTAGGATCAAATGACAGGACACCAGAAATTGAGGGTGTGTGATGTCATTAGCATGGCCACACAACATGCTCTGTATCACTAGCTGAAATTGCTTATTTCTCTGGATTTGAACATTCTTCAAAAAATGTGGGATAATTTAAGTACAAAAGTCAGTAAAATATATTGCATTGTTCTGGTGTAATGAAAAAGATCTTTTTCTAAAGCATTTCTTTAGATTAAGAATACATTATCACTTGACTTGCATGGTAATACTAGCAGAATGATCGATGTATCTCAGTATACTGTAATATAAAATCTGTGTGTCATTTCAATACTTTATCTTGGGGATTTATAAACTTTTTTGTCAGATGAGCCTCTTGGATGTAAAATGTTTACTTGAAGTACCTTTTATAATGTTTTAACTTAATATTTCAATAATTTATTTACAGTAAGTGCACATAATGTTAATTGTGCAACCAAAAATTATGTCGATGGCAGGGAAATTAAATACAAAACTAATTAACTAAGTAACTAATTAACTACACAAACAGTTGAAATGTGAAATGTTTTATATTTAATTTATTCTTTATATTTCTTCTTCTGAAGAAAGTCTTTTTCTTTTAGTTTGGCTAGAATAAAAACAGGTTTTACTTTTTGAAAAATGCATGATTTTTAAGGTTAACATTATTAGTCCCCTTAAGAAATATATATGACGACTTGCTTAATTAACCTAACTTGCTTGGTTGAACTAATTGACTTAGTTAAGCCTTTAAATTGTACTGAATACTAGTGTCTTGCACAATTACTACCATAATGTCAAAGAGAAAATAAATTATTTATTAGATAGTTTTTTTATTATATATAAAAATGGGTTAAACAGCCCTTGGGAAATATTGGAAAAATAATAAAAATTTCAATAAGGCCAATATTTAGCCTTCAATTGTACTTACTATTGGTTAAGAATAAGTTTGTGTTGTGTGTATACATTTTGTTGCAATCACTATAAGACATGCAACTTGTAACTACATCACCTAAAATACTTAATTTATTTAGGTGCCGGACCATTTCTGATTTTGCTTGTGTGTAAAAAAAAAAAAAAGAACTCATTATGTGCAGAGTTTGGACCTGTCATTGCAAAGCCAGACATTGCATAGATAGCAGAAATTATTCCTTAATCACTCACTCAGCTTGGAAAGGTCAGAGGATAACAAGGCCGGGTAACGTTTAAAAACATGTGAACTTTAAGTGCATTTTTACAACATTGCTACTATTGCAAACAGAATGTCAAATCCTAGCCTAATCAATCACTTCCACTATTTGAAAGAATTACTAGCAATTTATCAACATCATAATTTAGCATTATTGAATTAACTTCTTTCAACATTGCATCACAGTCACATGATTACATAATAAATTGATCCTGTAATGTGAAATGGGCACGTTCACCTAATTATGTCTGTCACTGTGCTTAAGGTGTATAAATAGCTGATTATCTCACATCTACTGCCAGTTCTTAATGCCAGCTTCCTATTCAGTCCAGCCTCTCAATACCTGTTTCATCATTCAGCAACAAACCACCTTGATTAACGGTTTGCAGGACTCATGGGTAATCATGACAGAGCATGTTTACTAAGGGTCACACTCTATTTTAAGGTATCTTTAAAGGATAGCTCCCCCCAAAACAGAATATGTATATGTACCATATATACTCACACTCAAGTGGTTGTAAACTTATATGAATTTCTTTCTTCTATTGAACACAAAACGAAGGTGTTTTTAAGAATGTTGGAAGCCAGCAGCCATTGACATCAGTAGTAAAAATACAAATACAAAAATACTGGTTGTTTTTTCCACCATTAATAATAATATTGCATTTTATTTGTATAGTTCTTCATAAGCAATAAAAAACAATGTCATTTGAATGAATTCATTTTCTTTTCGGCTTAGTCCCTTTATTAATCTGGGGTCGCCACAGCGGAATGAACCGCCAACTTATCCAGCATATATTTTACGCAGCAGATGCCCTTCCAGTTGCAACCCATCACTGGGAAACATCCATACACACTCATTCACACACATACACTACGGACAATTTAGCCTACCCAATTCACCTATAGCGCATGTCTTTGGACTTGTGGGGGAAACCGGAGCACCCGGAGGAAACCCACGCGAACACGGGAGAACATGCAAACTCAATAGAAGCTTTGAATCTAAAAATGATATGGGGTAGCTAACACATGTTACTATGAGCTATTAGATATACCCGGGTGATTTACATGCACACACACACAATCTCTCTCACACACACTTCCTCTCTGTCTGCCGGTCTGTGATTGGTTCAGATACAGGACAATTAGATCTAACATGTCATCACTGACAAAAATTGGGTCAAATATTGTGCTGCAAAGAGCTAAATTAGTTTTATTTTGTCTAAAACGTGACAAATGATCATGGAATAATCTGGATAATCAATGGCTTACTGTGCGTTAAATAATTTTAAATATATTTTGGGAGGCTTTGCGTCAGGTTCTTTGCCTCTGCATCGTGCATTTAAAATCCTTTAACAGCAATTAGTTGATTATCACTTATGTATACAATGGTTTGGGGTTTTGTTGTTAGTTAGTTGCATAACTGACTGTTATTACTGTAAGAACAAAAATCAAGTAAAATAAAATAAAACCACATAGGGTAATATTACAGTTTCCTTATGAAGTAAAAGTGCACATAATTGTAATGAATAAGCATTTGAAATGCAGTGTTATTGATGTTATATTTATATTGATAGATTATTTTTATTAATGTATTGTAAACTGCAACTTCATAATTCATATATTAAACATTTCAGTATAACTAAATAAATGACAGTAAGTTTTTATAGATGACAATAAGTTTAAATAGAGATTATAACATAATATTTTGGATATCACAAATCTTTGGCATTTGATTGTTAAATTATATTTTAATGACAACAGGAGAACTTATGAAATTACATATAATGTGCTTAAGTAAGTCAACCCTTTAATCCATTTAATTGAATGTATCTAAACAAACCATAACACTGTTCTGGGACATGATGAGCCATATCCCAGAATGCAACATACAGTATGGAGCATTTGTGTTTGACAGTTTAAATGCTCCATATATCTACTCTCAGGAGGGGTTTCTCAACACAGGTAACTCATCACAGCTGGTGTGGATATTTAGTTCTACTCTACATTTAAGCTCACATTATTTCATTTGATACCATGGGAACACTAGTGTGACCAATTATCATCTTTTTTTTCCACTTGCACATACTATTAATGGCAACCAATTTTCCACAGTCACATTAATATTGTACTATGTAATTCAGCTTGATTCTGTACAGTATGTGGGTAGTAATAACGTGTCCATGGATTTTATTTTTAATTGCAATTATCTTGTATTATCACAATTTCTTTTCATCTTTCAACTTTTTTCCCCCCTTCGCTGGTTCATTTTAAAAGGGTCCTATAGTGTCTCAAATTCATTTTCAGAAGAATTCATATTTAATTTGTCCTCTCAATATGAGTTCATGAAAGATGCATGTATGCTAGTTATAAAATAATTAGAAAAATAAATGCTGTTTATAAGTTTTTGTCACACCACAGCAGTGTTGGGCAGTAATGTGTTACACTAAAAAAAGATTATTGCTTCCTAATTTTTTAAGTTGAATCAACTCAACCTTTCTACTAATCTCAATTCACATCAGTCAAACTGACTAAAAGTACTAACTTAAACTTTGTATAACAAACAAAAAAAGTTGTCGAAAAAATTTGTTGCTAAAAATCAGTTAAATGAACATAAAACATTTGTTGTCATATCATTTTATTAAGGTCATACTGTTCCGGATAACGGGAAACAGCAACCATAGTCTCTCCTCCATCTTTAAAAGTCTCCGTATTCGTCTTGACAACACAAACACGGCTGTCACCTCAATGGAAACCCCACCACTTTTTATTTGATTGGAGAATAAAAAAGACGTGACAGACATAATGCACTTTTTCTGCTCAGAGCTGACTTTTTTCAACTGCAGGTGCACAGTGTGCAATGGCAAAAACACAAGGCGTAGTAGGCGCTTAAAACGCAAGGTGATTAAGCAGCGCACAAAACACTCACGGCCATTAGCGCAATGCAAAAAGCTTGTACTGTGTGATCAAACACATGTTTACTTACAGCAAATCTGTTGCCTCAACCCCTACTCATTTGAAATCCAACAATCCCATCATTCATAATAATTTCTTTTTATAATCAATCATCATTACACATTATTGTGACATCACTATTGCAGATGTAAATACACAATGGCCTAACGACGGCATCCGACGGGAAGGTAGGGACTGTGTTAGGCCATGTCCACACAAACATGGGTATTTTCAAAACCGCATTTTTTTCTAAACGTTTTGGCTGTTTGTCTATATGTGAAACCGCTTTTGGTTAACCAATTAACCGATTTGATTAACCCAATTTGATTAACCGCTTTAATTCCACATTTGGTATGAACCCAGTAGGTTTGGTGTTCCCTTAACATTCATCACAATGTGTTTCATGCGTTCTCTTGTGGACAGAGTTTTTTTGTTTTGTTTTTTTAAACGAAGGAGGGGGAAACTCCATTTGTAAAAATGCCTGTGAAAATGCAGTATCAGGTGACTGAAACCAAAACTTTTTGAAAACTCCTGCTGGGGTGTAGATTTTCCAAAACTGTGCACAGTGTGGTCGTGTGGCCACTACAACCGGAGTTTTGCCTCATGGCATCAGCGTGCAAGCAAGCTATTTTCTCATTTCTGATTGGCCAACATGGCTGGGTTTCACATCAAACACAGAAGATGTGATTGACGAAAATTCTGCACATTCGCAACAAATGTATCATGCATTACGTGTCGTTGCACCTTGGGACAGTAATCCGCCTCTGTTCTCACATTTTCATTGACTTGTTAGCAATGTACTCGTGCAAATACTTAATTCCACTTTTGGTGTGAACACAGCATAAAAGGCTTTTATCGCCACCTGTTGGTTTGGTGTTCCCTTAACATGCATCACAATGCGCTTTTGCGTTTTCTTGTGGACAGAGATTTTTTTTTTAAACGATGGAGGGGAAAAAAACTCTATTTGTAAAAATACCTGTGTACGTGGTCTTAATTTTTTCTTGCATGACTGTAAATGTATTAAACTTTTATAAATTTATGAATCCAATTTTGACTCTAATTCTTATCTGACTTGGTCTGTATTTTAGATAGATTATTCTAAGCTTTCTGTCTGTTAACTCAATATTTCATTATATACCCGGAATCTCTTAGAATCTTGTGCTGGCCAAGTAAACATGCTCACGGACACAACCTCGCCAGTCTGAGTCTTAGTCAGAGGATATAACTGTAAACTCATTTTCTTTAAGTAGGCCACTCAATGCTTGCTCATGCCTAAAGAATAGCTGATTTAGTCATGTTGTTATAACTTGCTAAGTCAGTGATGGCCAGAAATGAACAGGTTCCAGATGTAGTGCTCTATGCTCCATTCATTCATGAGCCATCCTGTCAAGTTGCAGTAAAAACAGAATACATAATCTACTGGATATAAATAATTGGTTATTTCAGAGTTAATAAATAATTTGACATTTATTTACCAGGTGGAATTTAATAAATGTCAAATTTAGAACAAATAACAGAAGGAAGGAAAAACATGTTCAGCATAAAAAAAAATCTACATTTCAATAAAACAATTGATAAAAGCATTGTTAAAGACTCTACATACCTGGCAACAAAGAGACATTGAGACTGTGCAGGATGTTGCATTTGTTTACAGTCTCCTTAAATTCCCAAACTGCATTAAGAAATAATTCTAAATAATAAAAGCTTCACAAAAACCTTTTTACAGTCATAAATAGACCTACAACCCAAATACTTCCTGGAGTAAAAAGACAATACTTGATAAAGATTTTAACAGGGCCAATTTCTCACATCAGTAGGACAGATTTTTTTTCCCAAACCTGAGATGTGTATTTCTGGTCTGTTCTACTCATACACTCAAAAATGATATTCGCTGT
>CAIGQV010017835.1:1763071-1783368 GCA_903798115.1 Danio jaintianensis | reverse complement strand
TTAAGTAAAAGTCATCTTGTTGTTTAATATATATTTAATATATTGTTTAGTATATTATATATTTAATATATTAGAAATGGCTTTGGTTCCTCCTTCAGTGTAAGTCTGTGAAACTTTTTCGCCTGCCGTTCAGTCTCTTCTCAATAAGCCACACAGTTTGAGGTGTCATTCATGTCAGTAGTGCAAACAGTCTGTGTTCAAAGCTGCTGAGGGCTTCAGCGTGGTGCAGAGGGACACAATACAAAGATGAAGACAGCTCACTCTTAGTCATTGTTCAGTAGGGGTTTGCTGCTGGGTTGTTATGTGTGTGCACCATAAATGAGAAAAGTTCAAATTAAGTTTAGTCAGTGTAAGTAGAACTGGAGTTAGCAATAATTTTAAAGTTGCAGTATAGGCTGATATAGTATATATCTGCATAAATAGAGATAGATGCAGTATAGTACAGTGCAGGCTCTTGGTTGTGCCGTTTGTTGTCTACAGGCTTCAGTGCAAAACTCTTTGTAATAATACTCATGCTTTAATGGGGAACAAATCGGGTACCTTTAGTCATTCTCCCCAGCTGAGGCACAAAAGTACATTGTGTTCAATATGTTGTACACTAACTGGACATCAACTGGGACTTTTCTTTTTCTTTTTTTTTATATGAAAAATGTTTAAGTCTGCATCATGGAACCATAATCATAAATTAATCTAATGATCCATAAATGTCCACAATGTATTTGGTTTTTTAAATTACCATAAGCTTTGGGTTGGCAACTTAACTTTTTTTATTTAGGTCGCTGGTCCGAGTCCCAACTGGGTCAGTTGGCATTTCTGTGTGGAGTTTGCATGTTCTCCCCGTGTTGGTGTGGGTTTCCTCCGGGTGCTCCGGTTTCCCCCACAGTCCAAAGACATGCACTATAGGTGAATTGAATAAACTAAATTGGCCACAGTGTATGTGTGTGAATGAGTGTGTAGGGATGTTTCCCAGTACTGGGTTGCAGTTGGAAGGCCATCCGCTGTGTAAAACATATGCTGGATAAGTTGGCGGTTAATTCCGCTGTGGTGACCCCTGATGAATAAAGGGACTAAGCCGGAGGAAAATGAATGAATGAATGATCTGCAAGACTGCAATTGTTTGATGAAAATGACCATAAAACCATTATTATTTAAAGGGATAGTTCACCCAAAACTTAGAATTCTGTCATTATTTACTGACCCTTCACTTGTCACAAACTAGTTTGCATTTATTCCTTCTTTTACACACATTAGATGATATTTTGAGAAATACGTTGAAAAGGTTAAAAACTGGTAACCATTGACTTCCATAGTATTTATTTTCCCTACTATGGATAAATAATAATTACCAGTTATTAGCTTTCTTCTGAAAATGTTTTTGTGTATTCATCAAAACAAAACTCATAAAGATTTTGAACCACTTGAGGCTGAGTAAATAGTGAGTAAATTGTAATTTTGGATAAACTTTCTCTTTAAATAGAATTAATCAAATAAACTTCACTTTTTTTTCTTGAGGAACTTGACTAGTTATCATCTTATACTCCAATACTGCAGTTCTATAGTTATTATAATATACTGTATCATATCATAAATTAACTATATAATATTATATAATTATTATTTGTATCACTGTGTATATAAGAGCTCCATTATATACACTGCCACTGTGTATATAAGAGCATTTTAAAACACAACGAGCAGATACTTTTAATTTAAAACAAAGTTGTGTGAAGTCAATGTCATACAAAGTTATGCCACAAACAGAAGTGTAACATGTAAAAACTTAATAAAAAAGATTATAATGTTGTTACAGGGATAGTTCACCCAAGAATGAAACTTCTGTCTTCTGTCTTCTCTCAAACCTATTTGACTATCTTTCTTGTGTTAAACACAAAAGATGTTATTTTGAAGAATGGTGGAAAGCTGTAACCATTGACTTCCATAGTATTTGTTTTTTTCCCACCACAGAAGTCAGTGGTTACAGGTTTCTCACATTTTCAAATTATCTTCTTTTGGGTTGAACAGAAAAAAGGAAACTCATAAAAAATTTTAACCACTTGAGGGCGAGTAAATAGTCCATTATAATAGAGTCCATGAAACATTAAACTGTGCCTCTGGCTTGAACTTTTCACTTTTGTTTATTTATTTATTTATTTATTTATGTTCTTGATGAGTATCCTTCGACCGCTTCCCTGAAGAGCGACCCAACTGTGGGGTCAGGTTTTTTTGTGGTTGGCTGTGATTATGTAATCTCATGCTCTAAGCAATGCAATCGTGCCAGCCCTGTGTGACTCCTTTTACCTCATGGCAAATAAACAGGAGAATTTATTAAGGACTGAACCAATGGAGAGAATGAGGGTGAACTGGCCTGCCTCACAATAGTCTGTCCTTCAGTAACCAACATGAGAGAGAGATAGATAGAGAGAGGGGACTATTAGACCTGGTACCATCCCTCCTGGTTATTTGAGTGCTCTCTCACCTTGCATATTATATAAACCCTGCATTTATTTATTAATATATTTCTCTATTTTTACAAACTGCCTTTTGCTCACATGTGCTCAGCACACACAGGCCTCTGCGCATTACACAAATAGCCCAAAGTGGCATTTCTTCCCAGAGATGTCCAACTAAAACCAAGTTTCTGCTCGCATGCATTTATTTGTGTGGGTGTGCGATCCGCTCCGTGCGTTCTGTGCTGTTTATTTATATACGGCAGGGGTATTCATTTAAACGTACGTGAGGAGTTCTTCCCGCCAGAGGTTACAGCAATCAGCGGTCTTAAAATAACATGCACACTTTCAGGAGTTTATATTTTATGTGCTGTGAAGTTGAAGTGCCTCAATTACGCTTTTATGTATAGCTGTTTTTTGTAGATACCTTTTATGTAGCTGTTTGTGAACGTACAGTAAAAGCTTTGCAAAGCTGTGGGGACCAAAGTGCCCAGTAAATAGAGTTATTGTCTCCAAAAAGTCAAGTCAAATCACCTTTATTTGTTTAGCACTTTATAGAAAACAGATACAATACTGTGTTGGAGAAGCTTCATAGTTATGGACAGGAAAAACTGTTGAATCATTTATGTGCTGTTTTAAAGCAGCTCTAAAAGACAATAGTGTTATTGTTCAGGTCTAGTCACTGTAGTGTTGATTCAGAAACAACAGATTGATTTTATAAAATTTTTAATGAATTCAGTTTAAGCTAAGCTTCTACAAAACTCAGAAATGCCATTATTCATCTTGAATCAGTTGATTTGTTCAATGATTGATTCAGTGTTGATTCTGTTCAGTTCACTGTGTTTAGATGCACTTTCATAATGTAAACCTAATACTTTGATTAAACTAAAATGATTAAGCTCATTATCATAGTAGCCATACATTGATTTAATTGTAATAAACAGACATGTAAACATCCTGAAGGTGCCATGGAATTTCTTGATACAATGTTAAATTGTTTTCTGATATCTAAATAGAAACTGTGACTTAGGTAAGTGTCATAACACTCACAAGAGCTGAGTGAGAAAATGCATGTGTTTGTTGCCTCATTACAAACATACACATGTGTCTATTGAGTCATTACACACGTACATTACAAATTTCACAATATACACATTAAACTAACAAAATATGCATTTAAACAGGCATTTAAACAATGCTTCTTTGGGGTGGCATTGAATAAAATTATAACCGGTATATCCACACATTTTGCATTCTGATACACTCCGCGGTCAGGCATGGCTGCCTGTTTCAAAGAACTGCTTACTATATAAACTAAAACTATATAAACTAAAAAAAAAAAAAAAAGATCATTGTTGTAATCCCACTAGAAAGCATTATGTTCAATCAAATGCTGCCTGGGGAGTGTATATTACTGATGCCATGTGGATTGACAAAGTCAGTGTTTTGTTCCAATTGGCCTGTTTTTCACCAGGATTTTACACCCACAGGATTTACATGAGAACGGGAAAACAATGGTGTTTAAGGCTCAATGTCTTTTCCATGTACTGAATTTTTATTATTCAGTTAGGCCAGGGTATATCCAGACTTGGTAGCTATGGGATGGTATCTTTAATGCTGTCAAGTTTTACAAGTTTTTTTCCCACTCTTAATCACTGCACTGTCATCAAAACTCACTGTACACTTTCTGATCTGTATCTTCATACAGAGTTGGCATAAATGAAGGGCGTTTGAGTAGGAAATGTGCGCTTAAGTAGAGTAAAACAGTGGCTAGTTAACAGAGATTATGTGAAGATATCCGTAAAAATAACCACACTTCTTAAGCAAATAATTAGAACAGTCACATTTGTGAAAGTAGGAGTAAACATTTTACTTTAAGCTCTTATTCTGATTATTGGAAATAATAACATTTTACTGGTGCACATGCCGTTTCAGTGTTCACAAAATGTGATTCAGCTGTAGCAGCACTGCAGAACATCATTCAGCTGGCTTCAGTTCAAGTGCTTGTTCTCTTGATCCAGTGGTGTTTGTGTGATCATGCTGATATACTTTCTAAAGGTTGTGTGACTTTCAGTCACCAACTAGGCAAAATGTGACAATGGCAATGGCACAGAATGGAGCCTAAAAACTAAGTAGAAATGGTGTGCTATTGAGGTATACCCATCCCCATCCCTGGGATGCCCATCCTGAGGCCTCTTGATCAGATCCAAAACCTGTGAATAGATGATGCCAACTTCAAGGACAACACACATACTTAATTCACAAATACACTTCATTGAACATGTACACATAGACATCACCTTTTTTGGAAGGACACTATATAACTGCAGGTAAGGTATGTTTATATATAACATCCACCCTATACACTTTTCTGATTTGGATTAAAATGCTATAATATGCACCTTTTGTAAAGCTGCTTTGAAACAATAATTATTGTGAAATAATTATTAGTTCAACCAATTCACTTATAGGGCGTCACGGTGGCGGAGTGGGTAGCACGTTCGCCTCACAGCAAGAAGGTTGCTGGTTCGAGCCTCGGCTGGGTCAGTTGGCGTTTCTGTGTGGAGTTTGCATGTTCTCCCCGTGTTCGCGTGGGTTTCCTCCGGGTGCTCCGGTTTCCCCCACAAGTCCAAAAACATGTGGTATAGGTGAATTGGGTAAGCTAAATTGTCCGGAGTGTGTGTGAATGAATGTGTATGGATGTTTCCCAGTGATGGGTTGCAGCTGGAAGGGCATCCGCTGCGTAAAAACATATGCTGGATAAGTTGGCGGTTCATTCCGCTGTGGCGACCCCAGATTAATAAAGGGACTAAGCCGAAATGAAAATGAATGAATGAATTCACTTATAGCACATGTTTTTGGACTGTGGGGGAAACCGGAGCACCCGGAGGAAACCCATGCAAACACAGGGAGAACATGCCACCTGGCCCAGCTGGGATGTGAACCAGCACCAGTGCTAACCATCGAGCCAAAAGATAAAATAAAAATAAAAATCAATTTCCACCATGCATTTATCTGGAGCATCGACGTTCACAAAGTCAAGCCAGAGTTTGTGTTCACAAGAACTTGTGTGCGTGTTTTCCCATACACACGGTTGCTTTCAAAAGCAAAGCAGTTTTCAATTTAGTCTATTCTAATTCCATAAAAGCATTTTTCACACATGAAAAGCAGATCGTTGTATGAATAATATCGTTGCTGTGGAAACTGAAGATTCCTGCAGGCTGTTCATAGGGTTCGAGCCACCCTTCCGCCCCTGCCTCCTACCCACAGACGCTTCTCAGAGAGAGAGAGAGAGAGCGTGTGTGTGTGTGCATTTATGTGTGTATGTGTGTGTTATGAGAGCATCCTCTTCACCTCCGCGCAGAGATGGATTACTCATTCACATCTTTCAAACGGTTCTTGTGTAACCACTGATGACAACCTTGCTTTACAGAATGACTTGCAAAACAGTGAGCGTTTCCAAAGCCAGATGTTCCTGTGTACCAAAAAAATATGCTCAGCTTTGAAGTGCTGTCCAGCAGATTGATGGTAACACTGATATTAAAAAAATATTTTGAGTCTTAATACCCTTTTATCAAAGGTTGTTTAGGCTTTTTTTAAATAATGTTTGACAAAATTGTGTTAAAGTGTTAAGTCAAAGTTAAAGTTCCTCAGTTTAGTTCCAGCTGAAAGAAGTACATATAGTAATATGTAAAATTTTAAGTAGACATGCATATTACTGGCATAAAATTCACGATTGTCAGAACTTTACCATTTTATCATTTATAATTGTTTTTGACAATTACGCATGAAAATAACCCAAACTCATAAATATACTATATGTGCTTGTGGTGACATTTTATTTAATTATTTATTAAGTCAAGGAAGCAGCTTTTCACTTTTTAAAATATCACTTTTTCTTAGAGGTAGATGCTATTTACACAAAGGCTTATTTTACCAATAGGCCTGGAAAATCAACATATTTACTTTTAACATACTCTACAAGTTGCATTATAAATCTTTTTTTATTTATTTGTATTATTTTACTACACATTGTTTATTTTTTACTGCACATTATTGTCTACAGTTTATCAGTGCATGTAGAATATGTCTGGAAAAAATTGTTTTATGTTGACCTTAAAGATCAAAAAAACACTTTTATAAGGGGTTTAAACACATTTGTGGCAACAGTCTGTGAATATAACCAGCTAGTGGTAAAAATATATTAATTTAAATTTTTATAATCACACTTTCTGCTGAAACATTGACATTCTTTCTTTGTACAAGTCATCAGAGGGGGAAAATCCCACCCATTAGTGATGATCTCACCCTCATTAGTATATGACATTAGTCTAGTTTTTGATTCTGCCACTATGCTGACACATCAGCATTTGTAGCTCCGTCCTCTTTTGAATAGAGCACAATCTCAATTGAATTTTAAAGCGACAGTCACCAAAATGGCTCAGTTAGGATCAAAGCCTAAATGGGTCAGTTTCAAAGAGTTATAAAAGATTACTTGTGGGATATTTTGAGCTAAAACTTCACACACACACTCTAGGGACATCAGAGACTTATTTTGCATCTTGTAAAAAGAGGCATAATAGGTCCTCTTTAATGCGTATATGTACTGTAAAGGCCTACTGATGAATGCTATTAATCACTTTCTAGTATTGAAAGGACCTTTCTGAAAGTTTCAAAAACACTAAAAGCTGTTAATGAGGTGGACTAATGACTACTCTATTTTTACCTTTTTAAAAGTGAATCCATATCTCAGTTACAGATGTTAACAGATAACATTATTGATGAAATATGACTCTAGCAGTTACTACTGTACTGTAATAATTCTCATAACCGTTGCCTATGGGGTATTGTAAGGGTCCACCCATCAGCCCGACAATGAAAACTAACAGAGTGGGTAAAGGTTAAATGTGTGTTAGGATTTTGAATAATTAACTTTACTACAATTTATTTGCAATTTGCTTCTAATTTTGTTGTCACTCCGAGATTAATCTGACTCAAGTGATCGTTAAATAATTTTTATAATTCAAACTTATCAATTGTGAATAAATTTTGATATTTGATTATTTCAGACACTATACTTTCAGTTATTCGTTCATTGCAGACCAATTGTCAATTATCATATGGGGTCAAATCACAGATCTGCCATCTTGGGCTTGCCAGCTTGATTCTTATTCAGAGGATGCAGGTATCTGGTACATTTAGTCGGCTCCCTACTGCTTGCTCTTGACAAAAGTGTAGTTCACATAGACTTTCATCATGCAACTTGCTAGATCAATAATAATGGTGAGAAATAAAGAGGTCTAAGATGAAGTGCCTACTGCTCTATTCATTCATGATCCTCCAGTTTGATCCACACTGGCCATAATACTCCAAGAGCCGATAAAAACATTTCTCACAATTTACTAGGCATAATGATTTCAGTAGAATCCAAATTAAATCAAATATAAAATTGTATTTGTCAGGTAAAAATATCTTATGCCAATTGCATGATTTAACCATAAAAAGCCAATTCATAAACGATAAAACCACAACATCATTTGATTAAAGGTAAATCTAAGAGTTAGGGATGGATAGCTCAACCATGTAGACCTTCTTCTACAGTAACTTCCTGTAGGATGCTTCGAACTTCCGTTAAGAATTGTCTTCAGCTAGAGCAGCATTTCTCAACTGTTGTGATCCAAATGTGGGTGCCAATACTCTTTTGAGTGGGTTACGGAGTGTTTTTGTGATGTACAACTTTTAACTTGAAAGACGTTTGTCAAAGCTGTTGACATTTATGTCAGATGCGGTTCGAGTGTGTGAAAAAAACTGGAAAAAATGCTTCTCATAATCCAATGTCTGCCATCAGATAAGTAGAAATACAGTGTCATTATAATTATAATGTTATCTTTCTTACTTGGTACAAAATAAAATGTCTCACACCTAAGGAAAAATGAACTTTCCCGACATACTGTGCTCACAGCGTGCTCTTCAATTTCATGCACACATGCAGCGGTGTATGCTGCACATCGCCTAATTATAAAGAGCAAAAGAAAGAGGCAGGTATGCTGTAAGCCATGCCATTTCCAAAATAATTAGCAATAAATGTACGTTACTGGTAATTGCTGTGGATTATTTGCATGTTGATTCTATTAATCAGGAACAGTTTCAATGTTTCATTTAGTTCATGTTTGCATTGTGTGTTTACCATGTGTTTTTTAAATACTGATTTATTTTCACTTTTTGCCACTCTTTAAATAAGTGTATTTTAGTAAATTGGGGTGGTACATGTGTGTGTGTGTGTGTGTGTGTGTGTGTGTGTGTCAAACATTTTTTGTACATTATATTTGCTTGGGATATATATATTTGGAAAAAAGAGAGAAAAATTCACATTAGCTATGGTGAATTGTGGAGACTCCATTTAAATGGTCATATGACGTTGAAGTTAAAAGACAATGGGCTCTATTTTAACAATCTAAGTGCATGGTTTAAAGCACATGGAGCAGACGCACTTAGTGCATGTCTAAAATCACTATTTTAAGGTTGGGAAAAATAGTCTGCATGCCCAGCGCATGGTCTAAAAGGGTTGTCCTTATTCTCATAATGAGTTATGGGTGCGGTCTTGGCGTAGTGTGCATTAAATCAATTAGAGTCTCATTTTCCAATTCCTTGAAGAGCAAGTTGCAATCGTGCAATGGCACATTCGCTATTTACATGGCAGACTTGTATGTGTACTGGCGAGGAAACGGATCCTTTTGTGCGCAAGGTTAAAGCAAGTGAGCTGACCATCAACGAAATTAGCAGGATTCCAACAAAGCCTGACGTAAAGGGAGGTTGTAGCATTTTTTATATATTTATGTAGACGATAATAATCTTTTACATTTTAATCCTTTCATTTGTCAAATTTTAGGATATTTGGGTTGCTGCTGCGCATCCCTGTGTGTATAATAAGCAATGTTTGTGAGCATTCTGGACCTGCATATCACTAACACACTCTTTAAATAACAACAACAACAACAAAAAAGCCAAAGCCATTGATTTTAGACCAGCTGTTAGTTGGTCAATGGTATGGTCTATTTCACATGCGGTATCACTTTAATGCTCTGCACCATGTTGTAGCAAATGCATTTGTGTCCCTGTCGGCATGCTGGTCTAAGAAGGTGTGTTGAGATGCAGTGTTGGCACCTAAACCATACCATTGACCAACTAACAGCCAATGGCTTTGGCTTTTTGTTGTTGTTGTTGTTGTTGTTGTTGTTGTTATTAAAAGAGCGTGTTAGTGATATGCAGGTCCAAAATGCTCACAAACATTGCTTATTACACAAACAGGGATGCGCAGCAGCAACACAAATATCTCAAAAAAAAAAAAAAAAAGAAAGGATTCAAATTTAAAAGATTATTATTGTCTACATAAATATGTTAAAAATGCTACAACCTGCCTTTACGTCAGGCTTTGATGGAATCTGGCTCATTTCGTAGATGGTCAGCTTGCTTGCTTTCACCTCGCACACAAGAGGATCCGTTTCCTCGCTAGTTCACATACAAGTCTGCCATGTAAACAACGAATGTGCCATTGCACGACTGCAACTTGCTAAAAAAAACACTTGCATTTTGCCTGCAGGTGTATAATAAGGCTCAATGGCTCACAGCACTTGATTCCAAGTTCCATAACATTGCATGATTTAAATAATCAATCCAGGAGGTGGCACTAGTCAACAGCAAGTAAAGTTGATTAAAACTATTGTTTCTAAGCTGTCCAAATGTGACTTTTTAAATGCATTAAGCTGCTAACAGGAAGTTCAGAGCAACCTCCTTATACAGTATGCACAAGCAAAGCATAATAGGTAATTTTGCGTTCTACTCACACACTGCAATGGGGTATATACTGGGTGCACAATAAAAGCTTCACAGAACCTTCATGGGACATGAGGACATAATGGGACAATTTTTACCCTGGAGTAGAAAAGCAGCAGCTGCATCAAGGCCACATCCAAGACCAACAGATTGGAATTATCATAAAACAAATGACTACTGTGAAATCGAGACCATTTTACCGAGACATTTAATATGACATCGAACATTATAGGGGAAAATAAAGGGGAAAATTATAGATCTACAAGCTACATCATAAAGTCCATAGACATTCTGTGTGGGTAGAGGAGGTGAGGAGAGGGGCACAGGATGGGTGATAGAGACAGCTGAAAAATGACTTTTTCATAGATCTTCTTTCCAGATTTAGAACTTCTATATTTCATTGCATGGCATCTATTTTTGAAAAGGGAGAAAGCTCCATACATTCCAAATTTTAGCTCCATGAGGAAATCAGGAGATTAAAGTAAGCTTACAGCATATTGCATAAGTTGCATGTAATAGCAGTGGAGATTTAAATAGGCGATACTGTGTCAAAACCAACAGCTAATAATGTTTGTTAAACAATGCTGAAGCTTTATTCTAAGTAGTGACCACCCTTTAAAATATACAAACCCTGTCGAAAAATCACCAGTTTACTTGCAGCAATTTGTGACAATTAGTATTCAGAACGATATGGGTGAGAAAAGGCGTAAAAAAAATAAAAATAAATTTTCCATATTGTTTACATATTTTTTCTAAACAGCAGCTCAAACTGTGATAAATGAGAAATTATTCTGATTCTCCAGCACTGCAGAAACACAGAGACACACACAGAGAGAAAAAAACAGCCATGCCCATTGCTATATAGAGCTGAAAGCTTTATAATTTTCATCCATGCAGTGTCAACATCTCACCTAATAAATGACATGCTTTTACACTGAAAAATCTCATAAGAGCCCTTGACTCTCTCTCTCTTTATCACTTTTCTAGACGCTCTAGACTGCGGGTCTGCATTGCAGTAATGCATGATAATGACATTCTCTAAGCTGTTTTTGTCATATACCGCTTGATGGATTGCACCATTTTTAATGTATACCGAAATCAAGCCGTCACAGTTTTCATTTTCAACAGCTTCTAGTTGCCTTTCATTTATGTTTATGTATCTATCCAATATTGCATTTGGCATGAAATGAAATTCCACATCTCATTTCTAAATGCAGGTTATTGGTCCTATTCTGAATGATTCATACATGCATACACTCTAAAGGAGGTCACAAAGCGGACGCAATGTACCACTCATTGTTGCACACACACACACACACACACACACGCACGCACACACACACACACACACACACACCAGTGGTGCCATTCAGCATCTGTTGGCAATGTTCAAAATCATCAACAGCACTCACATTTTGTTTTCATTAAATCACATTATTTTTGTCCTGAATAACTGTCATTGTACAGTCGTGGCCAAAAGTTTTGAGAATGACACAAATATTAGTTTTCACAAAGTTTGCTGCTAAACTGCTTTTAGATCTTTGTTTCAGTTGTTTCTGTGATGTACTGAAATATAATTACAAGCACTTCATATGTTTCAAAGGCTTTTATCCACAATTACATGACATTTATGCAAAGAGTCAGTATTTGCAGTGTTGGTCCTTCCTTTTAAGGACCTCTGCAATTCGACTGGGCATGCTCTCAATCAAGTTCTGGGGCAAATCCTGACTGATAGCAACCATTCTTTCATAATCACTTCTTGGAGTTTGTCAGAATTAGTGGGTTTTTGTTTGTCCACCCGCCTCTTCAGGATTGACCACAAGTTCTCAATGGGATTAAGATCTGGGGAGTTTCCAGGCCATGGGCCCAAAATTTCAACGTTTTGGTCCCCAAGCCACTTAGATATCACTTTTGCCTTATGGCACGGTGCTCCATCGTGCTAGAAAATGCATTGTTCTTCACCAAACTGTTGTTGGATTGTTGGATGAAGTTGCTGTTGGAGGGTGTTTTGGTACCATTCTTTATTCATGGCTGTGTTTTTGGGCAAAATTGTGAGTGAGCCCACTCCCTTGGATGAGAAGCAACCCCACACATAAATGGTCTTTACTGTTGGCATGACACAGGACTAATGGTAGCGCTCACCTTTTTTTCTCCGGACAAGCCTTTTTCCAGATGCCCCAAACAGGCTTCATCGGAGAATATGACTTTGCCCCAGTCCTCAGCAGTCCATTCGCCGTACTTTTTGCAGAAGATCAATCTGTCCCTGATGGGTTTTTTTGGAGAGAAGTGGCTTTTTTGCTGCCCTTCTTGACACCAGGCCATCTTCCAAAAGTCTTCGCTTCACTGTGCGTGCAGATGCGCTCACACCTGCCTGCTGCCATTCCTGAGCAAGCCCTGCACTGGTGGCACTCCGATCCTGCAGCTGAATCCTCTTTAGGAGACGATCCTGGCACTTGCTGGACTTTCTTGGATGCCCTGAGGCCTTCTTAGCAAGAATTGAACCTCTTTCCTTGAAGTTCTTGATGATCCTATAAATTGTTAATTTAGGTGCAATCTTAGTAGCCACAATATATTTGCCTGTGAAGCCATTTTTATGCAACGCAATGATGGCTGCACTCGTTTCTTTGCAGGTCACCATGGTTAATAATGGAAGAACAATGATTTCAAGCATCACCCTCCTTTTAACATGTCAAGTCTGCCATTCTAATCCAATCAGCCTGACATAAGGATCTCCAGCCTTGTGCTCGTCAGCATTCTCACCCAAGTTAATAAGACGATTACTGAAATGATCTCAGCAGGTCCTTTAATGACAGCAATGAAATGCAGTGGAAAGTTTTTTTCAGTATTAAGTTAATTTTCATGGCAAAGAAGGACTATGCAATTCATCTGATCACTCTTCATAACATTCTGGAGTATATGCAAATTGCTATTATAAAAACGTAAGCAGCAACTTTTCCAATTTCCAATATTTATGTCATTCTCAAAACTTTTGGCCACGACTGTACAGTATTGGCCAGAATTATTAGAAGACTAGCATTTTCATCAGCTAAAAAACTGTTTGAGGTATTTTTTTCATTTTTGTGTTTGTTTTAGTAGAAACTTTTACATTTCCAAACATTATTTTTCCATTAATTGTAATAATACAATTAGTAGAGATTTTAGAATCTAGAGACCTTATGGTGCAGGGGTATATTTTTGGCAATAGCAAAAAAAAAATACATTGTATGGGTTAAAACAATTGATTTTTCTTTTATGCCAAAAAATATTAGAATTTTAAGTAAAGATGATGTTCCATGTAGACATTTAGTGAATTTGCTACTTTAAATATATCAAACTCAATTCTTGATTAGTAATATGCATTCCTAAGCACATCATTTAGACAAATTTAAAAGTGGTTTTCCCAGGATTTAATTTTTTTTAAACCTCAGATTCCAGATTTCAAATAGTTTACTATAATAATTACTAAACATTAATGGAAAGCTTATTTATTTAGGTGAGATATAATCTTTAAAAAATTCACTTTTTTGTGGTTCAGGGTCACCTATCATTAATTAAACGATTAATGATATTCTCAGAACATTTCCCAGACTCTCCCTTGCGGACCACTGGGTGTCCCCGGACCTCAGCTTGAAACCCCTTCTTTAACATATCTTGTCCTCCTCTGGGTGATGTGGTGTTAAATGCTTTGTGACTTTGCCCACACTTGTGAGCTTCACACCAGCAGCCTTTAGCTGATGCACCATCATCATCAACTGTCATATTTTTGGACTATCTCTCTATAATAGTAGTTTTCAACCTGTGGGCCAGTGACGATATTGCAGGGAGGCCACCAGCTGTTGTTACAGAAAAGAAACATGTAACTATATGTAAAATGTGTGGTCATAATTTGATGCATAATTAAATAACAAGCAATATATATTGTTACTATGCGTTCACAATTTGATTTTGGAGATCAACAGACTTACAGTACAGAACCCATTGCAACTGGAACAATATTTGATAACTGAATGCTGGTGTGCGCGTTAACCCTTTCACACTGACACCCCTGCATGAGTTTTTTAATGTGATCGTTATTTAGAACGCATCACTTTAAAGTTTCCTTGGAGATGCGTCAAGTTTATCACCATAGCTCTGATGATTTATGTATATATCTTGTTTTGTTTTTGTTTTTTTCCCTTTTCTGCAAATATTGACAAACATCCTAATTATGTTGTGAAATATCTCATATTCTGATTCTCATATGTGTAAGAACATCAAGTTAGTCTATGCTGCAGGAGAGATCAGAACTGCTGGATTTACAGCATGGCAATTACTAATTTTCTTCCAAAATAAATGAAAGTGGCTATCTGACTGAGAGAGGAGTAGAGTAAACATTTTATAAACACAAACAGTGTCTATCTTATGTGAATAACGCACATTGTCGTTATATTTAAAAATAATTATAATTTCCATCTCCATAGACAACAGCGTGTATTTTACAAACCATAAATGTTATGTTTTGCTTGTACTTTTATGTATTTAAATGTCTGAAATCTAAATCTGTGCCTCACAGATCAAAATCAGATTTAAATTTAGCAGTTGATGACATGTGTTCTGAATGTTTTAATCACACTGATATGATTGTACGCGTGAAAGGGTTAAGATTGCCTATGCTTGGGTGGGTTGGCATAAAAGTATTTGCGGGACTCCCACAAGTTGTATCTATGAATAAATTGATATTTATCTAACTCACAGAAGCAACAAGGATGCATTCAAACTGGAAGTGGCAAGCATTTGAACTGCCACATCGGTGCCTGTTCTGCCCATAGTGAAATTATTTTGTCCAGTCAAGTGAAGTGCTTGAACATCACCATAGTTATAATCCACAAGATCACATTTGTAGTTACTCAAATCTAACCAAAAAGGAAGCACGGGAGTGGGGAAAAACTTCAGTGGAAAAATCTGTCTTGTGCAGGTCTACTCTGAACCCACGCTTCCTGTTACATGGAAGACACATTTGAGAATAATTCCATGAATTTGCTACAGAGCATCACACGTTCCTTGTCATTGACTTTGTATGAAATCTATTTGCAAAAATGATGCAAATGAGCATGATGAGTCTGTCCGGGCTTGGTGACTTGTTTTGCAGGCTTTGTGTTTATTTAAATGCATAGCCTATAAGTTACCAATCCATGACAAATAATGGGTTCATTTAAAATTTGCAGTAGGCCGCAGAAACATACAGTGGAGAAAATAAGTATTGAACACGTCACCATTCCTTCTCCACATGAGAGGCGTCTTTAGGCTGCCATTTTATATACATTTCAGTAGTTCAGTACTTTCTCCTTGTGTCATTCCATTTTTATTACACATACAGTAACTCATTTTTCAGATTTTTATGTTTGTATTGTTTGGGTTTTTACCAAAATCTGGTTCAATTCCATGTCAACAGCTCCTTTAGAAATATAATTCCCAGAAAAAAACATGATGTGTTCAACACTTATTTCCACCACTGTATGTATTTGGTCGTGGGGCCGCGAGATTGGGATCTACTGCTCTATAAGAAAGGGTACATTTATCTTCCAAAAAAATCTCACTGTATGTCAATTATAGTATCTGAAGCTACTAATTACAGTATGCAGGCTCTGTTCATTATTGACGGTCACGATGACGATAACAGCAGGATCCTCTCATGTATTGGTGACCGCTGAGTCTTGCAGCTGGTCTAATTGGAAGGAATTGCATGTTGGATTTAATTACACGCGTGTCCAGTAAGGCTTGAAGAAGCACTTTGGGAAGATGTTGCATTCCCTCTTCATTGAAATAAACATGCCCATAATGCTCCCTTACAGCCATGATTTGGGGAAAGCCCTCTTTCAGAGCTGTTGAATATTAAATGCAGCGCTCTCATTTGATTTCTTGAAGTTGATTCATCGGCCTCGTACGAAAACTCACCCGGGTTTCACATCAGGATAATGATAGCTCATAAACGACAGCGAGTGGATTCTGTGTGTTTGGATTGATGACGCGGGCCAGCCTCAGGAGGTATTGAATATGTAATGTGCGATAAGCCATAACTAGCACTCTCCCAGGTCTCTTTAATAAACATGGCTCTTGAGTGGAGGAGATCTGTTGCCGAGGGAACCGCATGAGCTCAGAGCAACTCAGTGGGCGAAACACAACAGTGAAAGAAACATGGGTGGGAGGAAGAAGAGAAAGAGATAGAGAGAGATAGAAGGAGAGAGAGAGATGCACTGTAGAGTTGGGGGAAGACTTGTTGGGGAAAGTGTGTGGAACTTTTTTTTTTCTTTTTATAAAAAAGTGACAGCATTTGTTTTTGATGAGTCATTAATAACCAATAGCAATTTGCGTCAAACAGGACATTTGATGTTACTGGCTAATTTATTTCTTTCTGTGAAAGAGTTCAAGCTTAGATTGTTTGTGAAAGTACTGTGTTTCATAAATTAGTTCAGTGATAAATGGATTGTTTTGTTTTTTTCAAATACTCCTTTTTTCAGTGTTTATTCACCATTGTGTTGTGGATTTGTCTTAAGTTCATTGTTGTTTTCTATGCATTTACAATGGACTAGTTATCAGAATTGCAACTAAGTTTTTGCATATACCAATAAATTTATCGATCAAGAAATCTAAAATAATCTTTATCTTTATTTTTCTCCCTATAACAGAATGTTGCAACATAGGCTCATTCTGAAAACGTAGCCCTATATACATTTCTGGAGATCGCGAATTATGTAGCCAGAGGAACGTATTGCTGCATTTCATCTTTTAAACGAACGCTACGGGGCGGTATGATGCCGTTCCTTTTCACACTTACCAGCTGACCGCTTACCTCCGTATGGACGGCTTTTTTGCTGTTACCAGTTTGTCCAGTGTCTCGCTGCGTACGTCAGAGGATTTAAGACACAGAGCGGAGTTGACCGTGACGATGGGGTTCGAGTCCGGCGAAGAACAGTTCCAGAATGCAAGTAAGACAAAAGCAAAAGCCAAAAAATAAAACAAACAAGTAAATAACAGGGTGAGAATGTGGTAAAATCTGAAAACGTGGTAAAAATCAGGCTGCTGCGAGGGCTTTTCTTTTTCTGGATTGCTTTTTAAAACACTGTCAGTTGGGTTTAGGAAGTGGGTGGGCGCTGGTCAATCGGTGCTTTTGAAAACACTATTGGTTGGGTTTAGGGATGGGGGTGGGTGGGGTTATCCTTTGGTCAGTCAGTCAGTGAGTCAGTCAGTCGACAGCTGCCTCTGGTGGATTTATGCGAGAAGAGCAGGCGTGAATGGCACCCGCGAGAGAAATTTGAGATCTGAAAAAGCGTACACAATGGCCTCTGGCGGATTCACGATATCAAAACCTGCAAAAAAAGTAGCTCCTGGGACGTATTTGGCGCTCTCCAGAAATGTATATAGAAGTACGTAATCAGAATGAGCCTGGGTTGGAATTTTTCCTTCAATTTAAATTTTATTTATATAGCACATTAAAAAACAACCATCACTGACCAAAGTGCTTCACAGTGTCAGAAAAGTAAAAATAAATAAAGATAAAATAAAACTTACAAACTGTATCATATTGAAAAAAACTCAACTCAAAGTGAATGCCGACGTAAACAGGTGTGTCTTAAGCATTCATTTAAAGAAGACCAACAGTTTGAGGTCTTTTTATATGGATGGGCAAGTTGTTCCATAAATTTGGAGCAGCCATAGAAAAGGCTTGGTCACATTTATTTTTCAACCGTGCCCTCAGAACATCTAGGAGCACCTGATTTGATGATCTCAGTGCTGTGACAGGTGTGTAAACATGTAAAAGCTCGGTCAAATAAGGTGGTGCCAACCCATGTAAAATCTTAAAAATCCTTGGGCAATCAAGCGGATGTTTAGTGACAAAACAGCTAATAATAATAATATAAACAAAGACATAATACCTCCCCCGTAAATTAGCACCTTCACCACACACAGACACACACACACACACACATAAATCTTAATATTCAATAAAGTAATTGATAATGGACTTAATGAGAATTTATACCTATTTAACATGTATTATTTATAGCTTGCATGAGTTGGGCTTAATAACAGAATTCATGTAATAAAAAAAAAGAATTAAAAACTACATTACCCATCATACTGCACATACAATTCAACCATCAGGGATCACAGGTATTATTTGCGCATCCTTGTTTCTTTCCTGCATTAGAAGGATGCAAGGAATATTCTTGATCACTCTCAAGTGTCACTTCAAAACCTCATTAGCTGTGTTCATGGGATCCCTTATGCCTTTTTTTATTAGATAATTCATAATATGTGAGGTTTATGGTTTGAACTACAAAGATAAAGCAAAAGTTAAAATGATTGAGACAGATGATAAGAGGGAGGAGAATTTATCCATACATCATGTTTTTTTCAACAAGGAACACTTTCACATAGGATACACCTGTGTTTCCGCACTTATTGCTTCACTGGAAGTGTACTCGATCCTCAACCATCCCCCTATAGTGCAATTATAGAATTGGAATGTCTTTCAAGATGGATAACATTTATTGTTTTCCAGGTTATGGGCTGGATGATGGAGGAGTGAGGAAACAAGGAAGAATAAGAGAGCTTCCACTCGAATAAGAGAGCTTCCACTAGAATAAGATTAGCTCCACTCACTTCTATGATGCACTGCACATGATTTAATAGATTTGGTCTTCATACATTCTCAAAATACTTAAATATTTGTATCCAGTATCTTTCCATATTTTTTTAGAAACTTGAAATATAATGTTTCTACATATACAACTAAAATTAAAATTAATAGATTTTTACTTATATACTTATTTTATTTGTACACTATATGCAGATATGTATGCAGCTATGTAAGTAATTGTGTCATGCAAAATTTTTTATGAGACTTCAGTTGTTTCTAGTTTGTATTTTGGTCTTTTGCTGTGATTTTCATATAACTCTTAGTTTTACAACATAGTTTGAAATGATTGACCTTGTTGCTGGTTGGTTTGATTCATGGCTTAAAACACTTTAACTAATAGTTTTTGAAAAATGACTGTGAAAAATACTTGAGGAGCCAGTAATAAATAACAGCGATTAGACTCAAATTCATACTTATGGCTCGGTATGGTTTGGTACAGTAGGGGAGAGTGGGGCACAAATTAACACTTTTTGGTTTGGGCCAAATAATGAAGAAAGTAATGGGGTTAGACAAACCTTTTTTTTTTTTTTTACCAACAACACACAAGCCTCTCCTACAAATGAGCACTGAGAGTATGATCGCCGGACCTATGGTTTCTGTGCAGTATTGCCAAAAGTGCCAGGAGTAAAAATGTTACTATTTACCCCACCTGCGGGGCAAGTTGTAACAGACAGAGGGTTAGTTGTAAAACGTGCTTATAAAGTCACACAATTAATTCACACAATTAATTTAAAATAAGTTTACTTAAAATATTTAAGTATATTTCCTCAGTACTTAACTCAATTTTTTGTACTCTATAGCACAGCATGTTTATTTATCTATTGGATAAACATTTGGATTTATTTGCATTATTATCCATTATTATACAATGCAATACAAATAATTTTTTTTATATTAAAAATATTTTCTATTAAAAAACATTTTTTATATAAAAGTGTCCAACATTACACTCAAAATGGAAAAATTATTTTGTTCGTTTAATTGGTGTCCAACAGTGTGTGGCTTTTTTGTAACACCCTGTTACAACCAACCCCGCTGTGTCATGTTTTCCTCAAAACTGGCTAGCAGTCACTGTGTGTTTTACATCTTTCAAAATGGTTCCATCTTTTAGCCTAGAAGACGGTATAATCACAACAATATAAGATTTTACTTACATACTTTCACAGATTTTTATTAATAAATTTTTTTATAGTATAATAAAGAAGGTTTCCCAGTGATGGGTTGCAGCTGGAAGGGCATCCGCTGTGTAAAACATATGCTGGATAAGTTGGCGGTTCAATCCGCTGTGGCGACCCCAGATTAATAAAGGGACTAAGCCGAAAAGAAAATGAATGAAT
>CAIGQV010017835.1:1718486-1763061 GCA_903798115.1 Danio jaintianensis | reverse complement strand
AAAAAAGACTTTTATGCTGTAAAAATGGTTTCTCCTGTGTTTCTCATCCCAATTTTGCCGAACTTTTAAAAAATAATTGACAGGAAGACATCTGCCGACACAGTGGTGAAAACCTCGGAAGCATGTCATGGTTAACCCTGAGCAAATACCTTAAAACTCTGTGTTACATTTTACCCCACATTACTTTGTGCCCCGCGCTCCCCTATGGTACAAATGTATTTACTTATTCCTGCTGTCAGATTACCAAATTAGCAAACTGTATCACTCCATGTTTTTTGTCTTCTTGTGACAAAAACACCACATTTCAAGAAGCAAGAATTGGATCACTGAATGTCCATTTTTGTTTGCGAGGCCGTTCACATGTCACATCTAAATGTGTGGAAAGCGTGAGGAGTGCTCCTTCCTCTCTCTATTTGCATGTGTTTGTCATGCTGTTACATTTGAAATAATGAACTTGAGTGAATGGGCTGTACAGTTTTCTTCTTCGAGCAATGACGTCAATCACAACTTTCTGTAGTACACCCAGTCTACCAAGTAAGGGACTGTTGGCATTGGAAATGCAAGCCTGATCAGGGTGAATCATACTGTACTGTACCGAACTGTATAGCTGAGTGGAAACCAGGCATTAGAGAACAAGTTAAAATACCAAAATTATATTGAAAACTAACTATATTTTAGAGAATTCAGGAAATAATAGGCATGATGAAGGGCACAAAAGTGAAAAAAAAAGTATTAAAATAGTTTTCAATTATTCAAGAGACTATCGGATTTGTGAACAAATCAACCTTCTGTGTAAGCTCTTGTAATTTAGCTGGACATTTTTTTAAGTGTATAAAACTGAATCAGCCAAATGACTCATTGACTTAGTAAGAATAGCAAATGGTCAGGTAGTTTCCAACAGTCATTATCAGTGAATAATATCTTAAAATGTCAGTGTTTTGTCCACAAAGATTATTGTCAAAGGCACTGTTTGCCCTGTTCTTAGTTTGACTTATGTCCACATATGCACAGGTAATTTACTAAACTGAGTTTTCCCATTTTCTTATTTTAAAGATTCTCTGTCATGAAAAAAATGCTCTGTGATGCATTGTCAAGGGCATGCTCAATCAACAGACATAGTATAAAGCCATGTTGGTCAATCAGAAAGGAGCAAACAGAGTGCACATTGATGTCATGATGCAAAAGTGCCCACATGACCACACTTTTCAGAAAATTTTGACCCTGGAAGGAGTTTTCATAAAGTTTTGGTTTCAGTCACCGGACACTTAATTTTCCTCTTCACTTCAACCATGTAGAAAAACAATTGCTTTGGAAATTCCTGTGTTTGTGTGGACAGGGCCTCAGTTTTCCTTTGTTCTGTTTACCGGCACTCATCTATTGCCATGGACACTAATTCACTTCACCTTTTTGTATTCAGTTCATCATCATCTGTCTGTTTACCGTTAGCTCCTTTTTTTCTTTGCTTCATGTCTTCATGTTTTGTGTTCTCTATAGGTTTGGACATGTGTGTGTAAATGTTTGTATTGGACTTCTGAATAGTTTAACATTATCTCCTTTGTCGATTTCTCCTGTGATTCCTGCACACAGTGTTGTGACAATTATAATACAGCTTTTATGTTACATTACCTTTACCCTTGTATATTTATGTAGCTATTAGAGCCATTTTCAAGCAACTTGTTATAATTTAATAGATATATTTCAAATGTATCCTTTTGTGTCTACAAGGGAAAAAGTCAGGTTTGAAATAACATGAAGGCGAGTGATTTTAGGGGAAAAATTCCTTTAATTACTCATGCTATATTGTTAGTCATAATTCCCATTTCATCTGATAAGTAAAGTTAATATCACATTTAGCCGGAAGTCATCATATTCCTATTAACAGCCATTCCTTTTGGTGCTAATTAGACCTCCTAATGCTGCCTGACGGTTCCATCAACCAAAGATTCTGAAGAAGTGATTTAGCAGACACTTTTATACAAAGGCAGTAATAGTGGACTTACTACAGGGCCTGTCTAGCTGAAGAAACCCTGGGTTAAGGGCATAATGATGAAAGCTCATCAGCTCTTCTCACAAAGCTCCAGCCCTCCAATTACCAGGCAAGAACTTTAGCCTCTGCACTTCTGATTTTAAAGCTTTGAACCCCCGTTATATTTCAAACGATTTTTAATTTTTAATTTGTGGTTGTGTGTTTACAGTAGTGTGCTTGCATGTTTGTTTAACTGTCATTTTACTTAGTTGTCACTATAGCCTTTATAGCTTATAAACAGGGCACAACCCAGCATATTCACCTGGTGTTGAACCTGTAACAGTGCACTGCCACTAGTTATTACTGCAGAGCTTAAGTGGATCTCCTAAAAACACTGCAAAGCGAAAAAAGGGTTGCAGGTGCTGGCGGTCAGAATGTAATAATCCTTCATCTCAGTCTCTGAACACTAGAATTCATCTCTTGGCACTCCTCATGCTACACCCACACACACATACACACACAGCCACTGAGTTGCCAGGCAGCAGGAGTGTGTCCTGGTAACCAGGGGACGAAGCAATGCCAATGCAGAGCTGTACCATTTACAGCCTCACATTCAAAGCCATGGGTCTGTAGAAACTAATGATTATCTCTCAAAAAATGTTGTGTAACAATTGTGAGTGAATCTATAATAGTAGAGCATGTCTTGTGAGCTTGTAATGATATTATACATGCTAAAATTAGTTTGAACTGATTTAGTTATTTGTTTTTTGAACAACTTTTTATTTTAAATCGACTCACTTCTAATATATTTTCTTGAAATATTTTATTCTAGGTTGGAGTTAAAGCTAAAAAAAGCAATGCTGTTTTACTAAAAAAACATTGGTCCCATTTTATATTAAGTGGCCAAAACACTGAAGTGAATATTTTGCTACAATGTACTTATTGTGTAAATTCATGTTTTTACATTTATAATTACACTGTTGACCACCACTTACACCTTAACCCACCCTTAAACACACCTATCCTTAAGCCTACCCGTATCCCACCTCAAGAGCACCAGAAGTGATCTGCAATACATTATAAACACATTAAGCACATTGTATTTATATTTTGACATAAGTCCCTAATACTTAAGGCCACTTCACTGACCACTCTCAAGTCAATTTAACCAGGCACTAAAAGCTGCAAAAATATTTTACATTAATGCATTTCAATGAAATAATTGAATTGTCGTCATTCCCTTGTAGCAAACTAAAGGTAATAGAAACATGGTTACGATTATTGTGGCTGAAGTGGTCAAATTGACATTAACAGAGAAGGTCCACAACTCCAAATGTGGAAGCAAATGTTCAGACATTGATTAAAAATTATAAACATTTAAATAAACTTTTTCCCCCAGTGCATTAACTTGCATGAATTTTTAACCCAAAGAATAGCAATGTACACTTGCAAAATAAACACTGTAAATTTTGATTTCACAGTGACTTTAATGAGATTCTGGAAAGCATATGCAACAATATGATTCGTACAAGTTTTACCAAATGATCATTATTTATATTATTTGATATAATGTAACTTTTACATATCAACATGATACTTTTATGGCATACTATACATACTAATTAGACATGTGTGGTTTAAAATTGTTTCCTGTGTTAATGCAAAACTTCTATTCTTCTATTTTACAATCTGCATTTTACAGTAAAGTTATTAATTACAACAACACTCACTATCCACTATTATAGTGTACTATACTGGATTTCAGGCTTTTGGTAGTGGTGTACAAATTCTGATGCCTTTCTGTGTGGAGATTTGTGTGTTCTCGAGATTTGTGTGGGTTTCCTCCAGTGTGCTGGGTTTCCCCCACAGTCCAAACACCTCATAAAGAAGGGAATAAGCTGAAGGAAAATGAGTGAGATGTATTATTATTTTTAGGCCTATGTTCATCTCGTTGCCAAACTAAAATAGTATTTACTCTATTTATGTACCTCACAGAATTACTAAACTCAAGTGCCACTCCATAATTGTGTTTTATTAACATCTACACCTACACCTACCCTAAACCTATCCCTTTACAGTAGCAAAAAAACAATGATTAAATTAAATGATTAATGTTGTACAGAATCACAAAAATGATGCTATATTTATGTGCACATTCTCAATAGCCGGAGATGTAACCCTTCTAGCCGTAGCCAACCTACTCGCGGCGGAAGTCCCTCCCACTTGAAGGTCTCCAAGCTGCAGTGATATACACTTGGCCTGGCTTGCATAACTTCCATGTATTTTTATCACTATTTCCCACGGTATAATCTATTGCTTCCGAGATGGTCATTATCTTTAAATAATCTTTGAAAAGAGTGCTTAAGATCAAGCAGAGTTTTAAATTGTGAAAACCCTTATATTTCAAATGACTCTGACTGACTGTCAGCGTTTTATCATTTATCTGCTTTAAAAAAAATTGTGATCTGTTAACGATATTGTTTCTGTACATGCTTATCGTTATAGTTGTGGTCTGAGATCTCTGCTGTTTATTTACATTCAGAAGGATTTTTAGAACTTAACTTTAAGCCCCGTTTACACTAATACGTTTTAGGTTTAAAACGACGTTTTAGAACGAAAACGATCCACGTCCACATTGGCATTTCACCTAGCGTTTCTGAAAAGATCCACACTATACTGCTGAAAACGTACATCACGTAACCACATACACACTCTGTCATGCGCTGCAGCGTATGCGGACATCTGAGCACCAGGCAGTCAGCTGGTGCTTTGAGCATACCTCCCCAGGTGAGAGCAGCGCACGTCAGACAGTTCATCAAGGATCTACCGCTGGATGTCATCTCATTAAAGGTGTTAAACCTGATATTTAATTAATCTTGTCTCTATCTAAAGACTCTTTGGTCTTTTGAATCCTTTACTTGTTCTCAGGTAATGTGTTTTTGCTGAGCGCAAAGATAAGTTAATATATTAATTTATGTAACCACGTACACTGATTCAGCACATTTGACTGATTGCAATATTGTATAAACTTATTGTACATTATGCTTTTATAATGGCCATTATTGATTATTAAAACTGATGTTCAGCGAAAGAGACAGGGTATGTTTCGTATTTTTCAATGAAAATGAAAGGAGGCAGTAATGTTATAGGCTCTGTTTTGTTATAAATATGCATACATGACGCCTCAACATTTTTGGTGTCTGTTAAGTTAATATCAAATTGAAAATAGGCAGTTCCTTATATCAAGTTTTAATTTTATCGTAAAGATAGTGAAACAAAGTAGCCAGGGTGATGTGAATTATGTTATAAAGTACACTGTTCCCTTTGAAGATTTCCCCGACATGTCCTCAGGAGTTTGTTTTCCATATCAAACTTGCAAAGTCTGAACTTACAAGGAAAGGATGCAAGACTGAACTTTGTGCACTTAATATTGAGAAAAAGCCCCAATCAGATAGGCGAATGTCTGCAGCCACGTCTCCGTTTTCGGATGTCTCCGTTTACCCCCTTCCACACTGACACAGAGCAGCAGCGGTTTAAAACGAAAACGGCTTCTCCAGCGTTTTCAAAACGTTTCGTTTTCAGCGCTCGAAAACTCTGGGGTAGTGTGGACGGAAGGCATAACCGTAGCAAAACTTATGCGTTTTAAAACTAAAAAGTATTAGTGTAAACGGGTTAGTCTGAACACTAGCTAAACATTGTTCTTCAATAACATTTGCGTTACTCTGATCTGAACTAAACTGAACTGAAATTCAACAGTGACATAGAGCAGCTTTAATTTATCTAGAACTACACCAGCATTCTACACTACTCTCATCCCTGCCTGAATTGCTGGAATGTTCCACAATTTTAATATTATGGCTCTTTATTCTTTATTTATGTTAAGCTGCTTTGACACAATCTACATTGTAAAAAAGAATAGAAAAAATTATGAATTGAATTTAAGTCTTTTAAGTCTATCTTTAAGTTTATAGTTATTGTGCTTGGTGTGAATGGGCCTTTAGCTGACAGCAATGGCAGTATGCTGCATGATATGGGAAATTGGACATTATTTTACAGTATTTTTTTTTCTGTGATTCTACTCATATTCATATTGCGATACTGAGTATAATTCACCAGGTGAAATGAATAGCTTTGTTTGGAAAGAATTTACATTGATTGGGATGATTTTGTAGGGCAGTGCATCTGCATAACATATAATAAACCAATCACAAGCATTGATAAATACAGCAGGGCAAAAATACAAATGAAATAAACAGCGTTTTATGGTTTTCTGGGAGTCTAACAATGTTTAGGCACAAACTGTATAATCAAATGTATAAAAAAAAACAACACTGCATAGTCTTCACCGTATATATACATAAATACAATTCACCTTTCTTTAAATTACAAATATAATATTTTCCAGTGCCTGAATGCTTTAATCTGACTGGAAATGCTCACACAGTCACAGGCCTCACACAACACATGCAAATTAAAAAATATTTGGTAACTTTATGGGTAAACTTTGCAATTTACTTTGATACAAAAATCATGTGTTTTTCTCCTGGTCAAATATATTCCTGACTCGATGTTGCAGATCATGTGATGTGACTATTGCAGATGTGCACATATATATTGATATACATGATATATATGATAATATATATTTACAGATGCTGAAACTATATATTGTGCAGGCCTAAATGGCACTATTGTCATTGGAATACGTTTGCGAAATGCTGACCTATAATGTATTTTTATGGCCTTTTCCTTCTAGTCATTCAGAGCTCTAGTTTGTTCCTCTGTCACTGTGTCAGTATAAATGAATTCTGATAAAAATCAGTACATTTTGCCAAACTGGCTTCTTTGTTCGGATAAAAAATGACTTTTGTTATCTCTCTTGCCCGTGCATTTTTGTTACAATGTGATGGATGCAAGTTCAACATAAAATCTGGAATGTTGTAACAGCTCAGCTAGGTTGATAACATCAAGGACATTTCAGAAATGTATTTCTCAGTTTGAAAGAAGGATTGAGTAAGCTGGAGAGGGCAAACTGCTGCTGGAAAACAAGCATGACATCCCCTTTTGTGCATTACATTTTATACAGTACATTTGCTGAAATACTTTATTACAGAGCCAAGAAGAGCTTTTACTGTAAAACATATTACATAAGCTTAACCAAACTGATTGAAGGGGTCAGTTGTGTGGGAGTATTTCAGCAGCTCAATGCATGTATCCTGTATTATCTTGAAATATTGTATTGTACCAGTTCTTACAATATTTAAGCTGTGAATGTGGAGTTGAAAATACCACTTGGATGTGCTGTTTGTACACGTTATGGTTGCATATATGATATGAAAAGACCCTATGTTGACTGACTCCGTTTCAAGTGCAATAACGCTTCTCCAATAACACATTTTTCTCATTCTTCAGTCTTTTGTCCCTCTGTTGTTTTTTTTCTCTGCTATTATTTTTGTTCTCGCTCTCATTTCACCCTCCTAATAAGCACAGATGCTCCCACACATTGACACTGCTCTTTAAACATCTATCGTTTTACGAGTCAGGAGAAATATATCCTCTTCCCTTACTTTCCCTGCCCTCAGCCACCCCCATAGTGAGCCTTCTGCACACTTTTTTATTGTATTTTCTGTCTCTCTCCTCCCACTCTCCTCTCCTCCTCTATGTGAAGTCCTAGTTTTGTCCTTCAGCCATCTCTGTCTTACTGTGAGCTTGCAAACATCTATCCCGGGGCCTCCTCAAACGCTGGATTTACAGTTTGCTCTGTAGGTGTTTCTCCAGTTATCCTGCAGCTCATCCCTGGATGCTTGCCTCTCTCCTCTCTCACTCACTCACTCTCAGGCTGTGTCTCAAAGCCTAGTGTGCAGCCTGCCTAGATAGCATTTTTGGTTTTGTTTAGTTCGGGTAGATTCGGTTCAATGTAAAAATGCTGGTTATGTTGGCAATTTTCTAGATTTTCAATCTGAATATTTAGATTTTCAACATCCACATTAGCCAAAAATGCTGTCTTGTTTGGGAGTACATTAGATGTTGAGAGCGCATGATTCATTAATTGTCAAGAAAATAGATGCAGGCAACAAAACAGATTTTAAATTTGAACATCATGTTCAAAAACAGACATACCTGAAATGCCTCCAGATTCTGTCACTGTAGATAGATCAGTTGGTTTAGAGTTAAAGGTTCCTATCATACATGTGGCACCAGGTGCAACAAATGTTTTTAGCTAGTTTCAGCCCGACACAAGTATAAATTTCACATCCGGCACCAGATTGTTTAAATAACAAATGCATTTGTGCTTATTTGTACACCCATGGGCATGCTGGTCTGAAAATGAGGTCTGTTAAAGCACATTGTAGGTGATTTGCTATTTTGAGAAAACTGAAATAGACCACACCATTGACCAATTCAAGAGTTCGCACTTTGATAATGCTCGACTATGATAGCAGATTTGGTATGCTGTCCCGGGAGAGAACCCTGAGCTCGGAGATAGATAAGCCCAAGGTTCCCGCCTGGTCAATGAGCATTAGGAGGGATACGAGATCAGGTGTTTCTCGAGAGCCCCCCTTAGGTTCTAATTAATTCGGTATGTGTGTGTTAAGTGCTTGTGACTGTTATTACAATTCGTTTATATACATGTTTTTAGATTGTGGGAGGAAACCGGAGTACCCGGGGAAAACCCACGCGAACACGGGGAGAACATGCAGAACTTCGCTCAGAGAGTACCAACTGGCTCAAATAGCACTTGAACCTTTGGCTCTCTCGTTGTGGGGCAGCAGTGCCAGCCACTGAGTCACCGTGTCGCCCGATCATGAAATTAGAGGAGGAGGAGAGGGGAATGATAGAGGATGAAGATAAATGAAGATAGGGAATGAAATTTAGGCAGGATATTTATAGTGATTCGTAATGATCTGATAGGTTAGCTAATGATTAGCGATAGGTATCAGCTGTAGTCGTTCATATCACATGCTCCTCTCGAAATTAGTGTGAAACTTCACTTAAAAGCTGATCTAAAGTCAATAGCCCAGTTTTTTTTTCATTATTAAAGGGGTGCGTTACTGATATGCGCCTATATACGTTTGTACACATTGCTTATTACACACACAGTGGCACGCAGCAGCGCACAAACATTTAAACATTGCTAATTATAGTGGTATGCACTACCTCCTTTCATGCATTTTTCACCTCAAGGGGCTTAGGTGGAATCTGGCTCATTCCGTAGATGGTATGTTTGCATGTTTTAACCTTGCGTATGGGAAGATTTGTTTTCTTGCTAGTGAACCATTCGGTTTTTTCACTTACAAAGTCCGCCGTGTAAATGACTGCAACTCGCTCTTAAGGGGAATAGGAGATGAGACTCTAATTAGTTTAATGCATATTATGCCCAAAAAACACCCACAACTCATTAAGAGAATAAGGACAACCATTTTAGACCATGTTTGTCCATCCTTAAAATAGCAAATGTGCATTCAGACATGACCTAAATGCACCTGCACTGTGCATTTTAACTATGCTCTTAGATGATTAAAATAGAACCCCAAATGTTGGATAGAAATGGCCGATTAATACCCAAAAATACTGTTTTGGTTGTAAACTCACTGAATCTTGAATATTAAATCTGAACCTCTGTACTCAAAGCATCAAAGGCATTACAATTTTCAGTGTACACAAAATATGTGTACACTGAAAATTGTAATGCCTATGATGCGTTAAGTACAGAGGTTCAAATTGAATATTCAAGATTGCGACACCTAAAATTTCTAGGTTGATAGCTCACTAGAGTGGGAATTAAAAAAATTAATATTCCAATGAAACCCCAAAGGCACTGTAAATGTAGACAAATATTGACAACTCACTACACTGGGAGTTTAGAATAGAATCTAATTTTTATTGTGCTTAAGCGTAACCCCAGTGATGATCAGTAGGCGCCTGACAATGCTAGAAATCATGCGGTTCGGAGAGGATTTGGGAACCACAGAGTTACGGCCAAGACACAGCAAGCCGAAGATCAGTCGTCAATCAATATCAGTCCATTGGTGAGCATCCTGGTCTGGTTAGTTTTTGAATTATGCTATTACACACATTGGCTCTATTGTCGGCTCATGCTGGTGCCAGTTCTCCCAATTCATCGTGATTAATTTGGCATCTGGGCTATTGGATGTTCAGTTTAGCAAACCAATCAATGCACAAGAATAAACGCAAAAATTATGAAAGCGAGCAAAGAATTTAAGACAGCACAGACTGAAGGCTGTTCCAGCGTTCTGTCATCTTGCAAACATTTCAATATGTGAGATGAAATGAAATAAAAAAAGGGTTTGAATAAAGTGCATTTATATTCAACATGCAAGCAAGCATAATTTTGTGTTAGTATTAATATTTAACCATAAACATATGCAGCCCTAAATTTGGTTTTCTTTCTTAATCACAAACATTGTTAATTAAATCCAATCAGTTGCCACCCAGGCCCATTGGAAACACGTGTCCGGAAATACATTGATCCGGGTACATTTTACTGCACGTTTCAGATGGCAAATCCACTAGAGGGCGCCGCCTACATTTTTAAGAATCTGAATTGATTAACTAGGGTACATTTTGTTATACATTCCAGATAAACATCCACGAGAAGGTGGGGCTTGTTGTACAGATCACCTAGGCAACCACTAACCTAAATTCTTCCCTAAACCCAACAAATAGTGTTTTGAAAAGCAAACATAAAAGAAAAATTCACCACGGCCACATATTTTTACCTTGATTTAACATGACTTTAATTTCTTTGAGGAACCATACTTCACTGGACTCGAACCAAAGCACTCTGCATCAAAAATACAACATCGTACAAGGTGAGCTAGCAAGAAAACTGACCACAGCAGAAAAGTTGTTTATATTAATAGATGGGGAAGGTGAGGAAGTCATAGGCATCATTAAGTTGTTTTGTAGTATTTATTTAATATCAATGTAAATATCATTAGCGTGAAAAGGAACAACATTTGTTAAGGTGTCATGGTCTTTAGTCTCAACCCCCCAAACCATATTCCCACCTGGGTCATGACACTAATGTTAGTCCTTTGGTTTTGCTTACACTGCTTCATGCAGGATTTTAATATTCAATTTGTGCATTTTGACAACAAATGCCAATGCTGTCTGAGTAGGTACTCATTAAGGTTGTAATTTCTGTAAAATTGTGCTTGTAGTGCCTAAAATGCTTTGTTCTAACATTTAAATGCTACCAAATATTAAATGTTACCACAAAATAATACTAATATACTCAATTTTCAGTTCAGATGTTCAAATCAAATTTATAACAGGGCGATGATACCTTCTACGACTACCTACTACTGATACCTACTACTACTAGTGGGTAGGCAGCTTACCTTTTAGTCTGGACGTTCAAATCAAATGTTCAGACAAACAAAAATGCATTCAAAGGTAGCTTGGACATTGTAATATCATATTTGAATTTACTTATAATGCCTGAATGTCATCTTCTGGTTTGTAGTTCACTAGGTTGTAATATTCAAGTCAAATCTTAAACAGTTTACGTTAAAAAAATACTGCCTAAGTAGACCGCTTAACAGATTCTGAGTCCAAATATCATTTTCTGATATGCCAGTGATGCAAATGCTGTCTACTGTAGGTACTGTAGGCATTTTACCTGGTTTTGAGACCAGTTTTGGTTTCGTATTTATTCTTGCTTTTATCTCTCACTATGAGACCAATTTCCTGACCCTACAGTGTGCCAAAGTAAAAGCAGGCGATGAAAGCACTAGAAAGATTGAGGGACGGAAAAAAGATAAACGGAGGTGTGAGGGAACCAGAGAGTATGAATAGAGGACTCTGCTGCAAAAAGGCTTGAGTCTTTCTTTAATTACAGTTAAGTGTCTCAGGAACGAGATGGAAATCAAGCCTTATCGCTGAGCTTGGAGAAAAGCAATGACTTTTGACCATCAAATGTGTGTGTGAAACGGAAATGGAGTCCCCTCAGGTGAGCCTATTACTCATGCTTGAGCAGATGGGTGCAGTCTGCGGTGTGGCGGGGGTAATAAATGTGGCTTCGTTGAGGAGCTCTTACTGTTGGTGTTGCGTAATCTTCCCACGGGAACTGACTCTCTCTCCCGCTGCCTTTAATTCAGTCTCTGTCACAAAACATTTACAGAGCGAAGATGCAGTTTAATCCTACGTGAATAATAATCTGTAGTGACATTTCACATGATTTGCGCATATACTGTATATTATTGACACCGCATTGACTTAAAGGTTGTCTGAGGAGTTACTTTCCATCATTGTGCAAAGAAATATTGAATTCATCCACATAAAACAAACAAACTGAAGTCGGGCTGTTTCAGCAATGGACTGAACAAACATGCATGTGGCAATTTACTATGTCTATCGCCCACTTACCTGCTTCAGGACTGAGCAAATGTTATGTCTCCTAATTAATATTCATGAGCCTAGCTGTTAAGGTTTAGAATGATTCACCAAGTGCATTATCATCCCCAAAGACATCTAAACATTATAGTATGCGTTATATAAAAATCAAGGAGGAATTAATTAGCGTTTCAGTTATTGATATGCTCATTTGTATTTTATTTATGTTTCTTACAAGGCAAATATTGAGAAAGTATTTTGTCCATATTTTGCAAGCTTGTAATGAACAGATTAATTCGTGAGACCAATTAAAGGGAAAGTGTTGAAGTTTTATGACAAGAGTGTGGCAGAATTCTGCTTATTATTATATGAGTAACATGCATTTATTTTTAGTTTTGGCTTGATTCTCTCAGATCATTAAATATCTTTTTCCTGGATTTACATATGCAAACACTTGCTTACATCCAGTAGATATGTAAAAGACCGTATGAAATGTTGTGTCCACCAAGGTTGCATTTATTTGTTTTTATACATTAAAATTTTACGTTTTCCAGTGATTGCAGTTCGTATTTTTTTGCTGCCATTAAATCTGTGTTCATGAATTTGATACTTCATTTTTAATTTTAAATATTGAAAAATATGTTTTGTTACAAAACTCTTTGATGAAAAGAAAATTCAAAAGAACTTTGTAACCATTTTTAACAATGCATTTTAAATGTTTAATGTGTCAGCATAATAAAACTGAATTTCTTGAAAGAAAGAAAAAAAAGTACTTGCAAATAATTAATCATATCATGAAAGCTACTGCACATTTGTATAAAAATTAGGGGTGTAACGGTATTCGTATTTGTCCCGAACCATCAAGGTACAAGGGTCACAGTTTGGTTCATGCACCCACACAATGAATTGTACAGTCACTATTCACACCCCCTAGTTTTTGAGGATTTTTTTATGTGATGTTTGTGATAAAAATTACTAATTTTGTGGTGGTAATTCTCAGAAATTTGTGGAAAATTTTGAGATTAAATATATGTGATATTTACCATTAGGTACTAAGTTAGATGTGAAATATTCATACATGACACAAATCATAAAAATAATGCTTCTTTATTTTGATCTCTTGTCAAGACAAGATCTAAAACAGATCTAGGAAACGGTGGGGATTAAGCCAAAGGAAGGTTGTATAACTCTTATTTTTACCCACGATCTTACTTTCTCTTTCTCAGATTTCACTACCCGGAGCATCTGACATCATGTACCTCACTCAGGACATGCGTTAGCGCTTCCCTTACCATAATACACCTAAAACACGGATTGCTGTAAAACCCGTCTTGTTTTCTATCATCAACGGCAGAGAAAGAGTTAAGCGAAATCATTTATCGATTTGACACACATCACAATACCAGCCATACATGTAAAGCAAAAATAATGTCCTTTAATTCTGTCACGTCCAGCGGCCGTCATCCTTGAACCAATCTCCATCATTGGAAGCTGCTTGCTTTTTTGTCTGTTCCATTGCTCCGTTTGTTAGATGAAACAAACGAAACGCCCAATTCGCGCCATGTCATTCACTCGATTTGTGCCACAGAATGTCTAATCGCATCTTTGCATTGACTTCACATGTAAATCACTCATGCTTGATGCTTCATCCACGTCTGCTTACTGCACAGGCTGCAAAATTTCCCCCCACTTTCATGTAATGCTAGGATTGTGAGGGGGCACGTGAGACGTCATTTTTCGAGAGACACTCAAATAAATCACAATTAATTGCAAACTGAAATAAATATAATTTGATTATATGGTTTAGAATTGGAATTTTTTTTAGATTATTTACATTTTTTGCGATTATTTTGGTTTAAATTAAGAATTTTCCAGGATCGCAAAAAATCTGACTTTGATTTTGCGATCGCGAAAAACTAGGGGGTCTGACTATTAGCAGAAAAGACCAGTGCAACAAATTAGCAGCCATTAACAAAGAACACATCTTTGCATCTGAAAGTGCGAGATGCAGTGCTTAGAAGTAGTTCCCCCATGTTGCTATTTAATTGAAAATTGAAGCTACACAGAAGCTCGCAACACTAGTCCTGCCTCAGAGTTCTTCTGATTGGTCCACTGCTGTGGAACTGACACTAATGAGCGCTGCTGCAAGTAAAAGTTTTTAAAACTGTTTTATCTTAACACGCCATCTAAAAAAAAAACATGGTGCTCATGTGCGAGGTGCGGCAAGAGATGCGAGTCACGCACACTCATCAACCGTGTTTACATAGAAAAAAAATGGAAATATACGATTCTGTCATTATTTCACTATACACGCACACAAGATTGAACAGTTGTCATTCGCTGCACCTGCTGTTATGGATGGCATTTGCTTGCATTTTCATTAAAAGAGATTTTAGTTTTGAAGCTTACTGAATCTTATGCACAATTACTGTTTTTCTGTTGTTTTAGGAGAGTGTTGGGATCAATCTTTGAAAGTTTTTTTGAAATTATAACATTTTATTTTTCATTATTCTATTTATTTTGTACTTTTTTATCGCAAGTAGCTTTTCAGTTCTGTAGCTTCTGCCTGTTCAAAATAAACAAGCAAGCATTGGGGATTCCTGTTGTACCAAACCAAACATGTATAAAAATGTGACCCCAAAACCGAAGTACGTACAAAATCATGACTTGTGTGTACCATTACACCCCTAATAAATACAGAACATTTTATACTATTATATTATATTATAGACTGAGAATATGTATATGTAATAATATATATTGTTGTCAATCTGATAGTTCACCTCATCGTTTACTCACCATTTACTCAAACCTTTATGAATTTCAAACCTTTATTCATTTCTTTTTTTCTGTTGATCAAAAAGAAGATATTTTGAAGAAAGCTGAAAACCTGTAAACATTGACCTCCATAGTATTAGTTTTTTCCTGCTATGGAAGTCAATGTTTACAGGTTTTCAACTTTACTCAAAATATCTTTTGTGTTCAACAGAAGAAAGAAACTCAGAAAGGTTTGGAACCACTTCAGGGAGAGTAAATAGTGAGTAAACTTACATTTTTGGGACCAAGCAGTTGATATTTATTCAAATCTAGCCAGCACATTTTATGCCTTTAAAGGAACATAGAACAAATGTTGTACTGTACCTTGTTGTTGTTGCCATGGTGAAATGAAAGGGTTTGGCTCAGCATGCTTGACTGCTCTGGCATTACCAAAGCTAAATGCTAACATGCTACAGATGGAGTGACTCACGCAGCATAGCTGGTTTATTGAACTGTGTGTGTGTGAAGACTACTCCACTGATTTTTCATTCTTCCTCAGAGATCCTGCAGTACGCGACTGGAAATCCTTCCAAGCAGAACATGCGAGTGGCCATTTGCAGTGGAAGCAGGCAGAAGTGCTTATATGCTGCATGTGGAGCGCTTTTGAATGTCAGCTGAATAGCAAATATCATGAGCGCATACAGTATAAAAGGGACCAAATAAAAGCGTCATGGAGGGAAAATACCAAATGCATAATGAGCAGACTTGCACAATATGAAGATTTCAGTCACTGTATTGGTTTATGTAAGCGGCTGGGATGCTGGGAGTCTTTAGTTCCACGTCCAGGGATTGAGTGCTCTCTCCATCTCTCTCTCTCTCTCTTGCTCTATTTCTCATTCACACATCATACAATGCTGCTTTTTTACATTACAGAAGCATGACCATTATGCAAAAAAGACATTTGAATGGCTTCCCTAATCCAGACTAATATTCATGTCCAAAGTGCACTCAGTAATTTCACAATTTCAAAATATTAATTTACATAAAGTCAATAGTAAGTTTAAAAAAATCATAACAATCTGAATATTCTCGTAACATTCACAATTGTGTTCAAATAAAAATAAAATCTTGGTAATAGTAACACAGTGGCAAATACTTAAAGGTAATGTTACATTTTATAATTTTGCTAACTTTTGGAACTTCTGGAACAAGTAGTATTAAAGTTTTAAAAACTTGAATGATCAATGTATAAACAACATTTCCGATAACATTTTGAGACTGTTTTTAAAGACCAGCTAATTCTAAATGGAAATTTTATTACTGTTATTGATTATTGGAAGAATGTTTGTTCATAACCTTGAAAGAACCTACCCACAACGTTAACCAAAGTTCTGAAAATGTTCCCTGGCAGTTGTGAGGAATCGACTAAATTAAAACAAAATAGGTTTGCACAATATATTGGTAGCATATCATACATTTATATTTCCAATATATATATATATATATATATATATATATATATATAATATTTCTATATTTATAATATAAGCATGTTAATATTTATATAAATATTTATATATTTATTTATTAACATGAATTATTAAATATATAATAGTCAAATAAAATATTTCGTTTTATATCAGTGCATACATTATGTTCATTTTATTTTTATGTGTTATGCCCAGTGTGCGAATTATACATTGACGATCTTCTTGGGGTCAACTTTTCGGTAAATGTAAGTTTGTGTAATGCATGCTTTATCAAATTTATGTATTTATTTAAATTACACCTAATTTATTAATAAAATCTATGAAGTTTTCAGTGTTTTGTGATATAGGCTATTTAGTTTTTCTGACCTGATTATCTATTTTGGCTTACTTTAGGTCATCATCACTTTAGGATCAAATATACAAACAATGCGTATAATTTGACTTTACTTTTAGGCAATATGTAGAAACAAACACCTATTTTATGAGAAACAGTTTTGTGAACTCATACGCTCTCTGCCGGTTTCAGACTGTTGAATGACTTTTTTCTCACGTAGACTGATTGGCGCGTTTATGCATTCACAATGGTATGAACCGTTAAAGGGGTGGTCAAATGGATATCTATTATTTTAATAATCAACATTATTATTTAAAATATAGATCAGAGTGAACTTATCCTCAGTTTCAAAGAGCTGACCCCCCCCATTCATCTTGTTTTGACGTCCTTCAGGGGGGATCAAGCCTTAATTAGGGAGGTCAATCCCCCCGAAACCCCCCTGTAATTTGCACCCTGGTTGTGCCACAGTTCATCACTCATTTAAGCTTTATCATTAAACGCAATGATAATTTTATAACACTGTTAAATCTGTTATCTTTAGCAGATCATCTGAAATTTTCAGAATTTTACTTTAACAAAAATGATTTTGCATATTGCGGCTTTTGATATTGGAGTATAAGTTCAAGACAACTTTATTTTTCATCATTACAAATGAAAACATTACTAAGTGTGCCTTTAATCTTCATGTGTATAATGGGTTTTATTAAATGTGCATTCCATTTTGCCTGTGTAAGTGTATGTGCTGCTAACACCCATTTTTTAGTTGACCTCATAACTATTAACACTTTGTGGTAATGTTTTAGATACATTTTTCAAAAGTATAGTGAGTTTACAATGTACATTCCTCAAAGTGTGCCAAAAAAGAAGGTATGTGTGGATATAAGAAAACAAATTGTAATATTTGGGTAATGTTTTTTTTATATACCATGAGGAACATATTCTATTATTAAAGATTCATTATGGAAACAACAAAGCTGGACATCTAGTAAAATTAGTTTTTGATATGATTTATAATTCACGAGTCTACTTTTTAAAAAATATTTCTGAATTATTCCTTTAGGCCAGGGGTGCCCAAACTCGGTCCTGGAGGGCCGGTGTCCTGCAAAGTTTAGTTCCATTCCCAATCATACACACCTGGGCTAGCTAATCAAGCTCTTAGGCTTTCTAGAAACATCCGTGCTGGTGTGTTTAGGCAAGTTGGAGCTAAAATCTGCAAGACACCGGCCCTCCAGGACCGAGTTTGGGCACCCCTGCTTTAGGCCATAAATATGTACCAAACATTACATTTTGTTCCATTATACTTACACATACATTCTTTCTTACAGAAACGTACACTGTAAATTCACTATACTTTCTCCTGTTCTTTGCGGATTGTAATCTAAAGCATTACCAATTTTATTAATAACAATCCCATTACAGTGTCTGATCAGCTCTCTAACTTTTCTCTGTATTGTATCAACTGCTTTTGCTTGTTATGCTTGTATGTTTCTAATGTATGTATCATCTGCTTATCTGCTTCTTTCTCTGTCTGTCTCTGCCCTCTATATTTGCTCTCCACTCGTCTTTCCATCCCTGTCTGTGTGTCTCTCAGAGGTGTCAGACTACACTCATCCTCCAGCTGCTCCACACTCACTCATCTCTCCTCAGCCTCCACCTTCAGTCTTCGTCCGCCTGCTAAAAGCCACAGTCACCATCAGTTCTGCTGCCCTTCCAGACTGGGCAGACCCGAGCCAGTCTCCAGCAGGTGCTCAGAGAGGGCCAGGTAAGGGCCACAAAAGATACAAAATCCATTAGTTTGCCGTTTTGTAACCACAGCTTCCCTTAAAGAATCACTCCACTTTTTTTTCTTTGAAAATAGGATCATTTTACAACTTCCCTACATTTAAATAGTTGATTTTTACCATTTCTTTAAATAAATTCAGCTGATCTTTAGCTTAGCATAGATCATTGAATCAGAATAGACCATTAGGCTAGCATCTTAAATCTCAAAAATGAGTCTATATTATTTTCCTATTTAAAGCTTGACTCTTCTGTAGTTGTGTCTTGTATTAAGACCGACGAAAAGTGAAAAGTTGCTATTGTTTAGGCAGATATGGCAATCTGGCATAGTAAACAAGGAATTTTGCTGCTGTACCATGGCTGCAGCAGGAGCAATGATATTACGCAGTGCCTGAAAATAGTTTCCAGCATACCTGTCAACTTGTTAAAATAAGGGATTGTTAACCCTTTATCTCTAAATAATAAAATAAGTTAATAAAACACACCAAGACGGACATGTTATTAGGTGTACTGATCTGTTTAAACACACACCTGGATCCAAAAGTGTCCACTTTCGCTCCTCTTCAAATCCCGTGTACAGAAGCTGTTTGAGTAACAGCATCTCTTTATCACTATGAAGCGTGTCCGACAGTCATACCGTCAAGACTGATTAGGCTGAATGATTTGAAGGTTGCATAGGAAGGGTGAAGATGCAGGGGTTTAAGGAAAGGAATGCGAACATTTATTGTTAACTTTGGGCGGAGCTAGCAGCAACCCATATTCAACCCTTCAAAATGCTTTCAAGCCAAAATAAAACCAAAGCATAACGTTTGAGAGCAAGGGGCGCCCCTTGGTGGTTCAGCAGTACTCTGCGTATACCATACCTGTCAACATTGGGATGTGAAAATAAGGGATATGCCCATATACCCTCCCCCTTTCCTCCCGGCCCCCCAAAAAAATCCCCAAATTACTAAATATGTTCATCTGAAGCTGTTTCATTGTAAATAAACAGTTAAACGATATTTACAAAGGATAGGACAGTTATTTACAAAGGATAGAATAAATAGTATACATTAGAAAAAGCTGCAAATAAATAAGCAAACAGTTTAGCCTATTAAAATTAGTAGCTTTTATAAAGAAATTTAATCAAGTTATCAACTCTCATAAATTTTTTGTTCACTGTATAATGTAAACATTCTGATTAAAGAGCAACGAATGAATCTCTCATTTAGATGTTTCGTTTGATTACATTAAATAACAGGTGTCACTTTAAAAATGCACACATCTAACGTTATAATGATTCGATTGCTTTCCTAACTTATTATGCTCATTTAGGACAAAATTAGTTGTGTTTGAAAGAAAACCCACCAAGATCGACATCTTTAGATGTTATTATTATTAATTATGTGTATGTCTGTTCAAACACGCACCCAAAACCTAGACTTTCGCTCCGCTTCAAATCGCTTGTACAGAATGCGTTTGGCGATTTATCACTATGGAGTGCGTCTGACAGTCATGCACTGCCACTTCACTGTTTTGAGGATTGCATAGGAGGGGCAACAGTGCCTGTAATGGAAAGGAAGGGAATCCCTCCGTTTTTATATTTATTTCAAAGTGTTTTCATGCCTAAATAAAGCGAAAGCACTGAACAGATTCACATTTAAGAGCAAGGGGCGTTCCCTGGTGGTTCGGCGGTATGGGTTGCGTATAAGGAGGATCGGCTCTTTGATGTTTATTACCACCCTTTATAAAAAGATTGAAAATATGGGAAAATACCTTTACGGGATGATAGCAGGAGAGAATTGTAAAATACAGGAGAATCCCGGGTTGACAGGTATGTCGTATACAGAAGATCGGATCTGTGTAGATGTTACTGACACCTTTCATAAAATGATTAAGGCCTAATTCCAATTCTATTTTTACCCCTACCCCTTGGCCCTTGAAATGGGTGTGAAGGGCTTCAAATTTACCCCTAAGAAATGGGACACCACTACAACACCTGCACACGTCATCGTATGTCGTCGCAAGCTCTTCCTTTATACGAGATCGTTGATGGCGCCAGCTGTAGTTATTCCAGTTGCGTGGCTTACAGTTATTTTTTGTTGACGTTGTAGCTGGTGTATTCTGGGAAATTTTTGTACCCCTTGGTTTCTAGTGTGGTCCTGGAAAATATCAGTTTCAAGGGCTATCTAGCCCTTCTCCTTAGCCCGATGCCTTCAAACTAAAAAGAATTGGGACATCCCTACCCCTTCAAGTGAACGTGCAAAATGAGGGAAGGGCTAAGGGGTAGAATTGGGATTGGGCCAAAAACAAGGAAAGAAATATGGGAAAATACTAAAACAGGAATTGTAAAATATGGGAGAATCCTGGCAAACAATATGTGAGGATTGACAGGTATAGACCTCAGCTAGGTAACTTTGTGACCACCTGCTTGCACAGGGAGCATGCGCTGGTCACACTCCATAATATCATTGCAATATCACTGCTAACGGTCTAATCCGATTCAATGATCTATGCTAAGCTAAGCTAAAAATGCTCCCCCCAGACCTGGAGATCAGCTGAATGGATTCAAAAAAATGGTAAAACTCAACTCTTTAACTTTAGTAGTGTTGTAAAAAGAGCCTATTTACAAAAAAAAGAGTTTTGCTTTAATGCCACTGTAGCCCATTCCCCCTCAGATTCCTACATCACCCTGAAGAGCAGTTCACAATGACAGCCATTTGCAGTGACAAAGTGACCTGAAGTCATTTCAAATGAGAGTATAATTTCTAATTAACTGTTGTGGTTAATACAAAGAATGTCTTTGTGCAAATGAGCAGCAAAACACTGCAGAAGCTACCAATGGGAATGCAGAAAACGATTCACCTCCTGTTACTGCAGTTTAATTGGTGATTAGCTATCACTTCTAATTTGCATAAAGTTAAACTGCACATGCTCAGGACAGTGATAAGACCAGAATGATTAGAGTCAGTGGATTTAACTGCCTTTTCTAAAACTAAAGTACATTTCACATTACATGCGACTTGTAAACAACAAACATAAATTTAAAAACATGAACATTTTAAATGCTTAAAACAGCATTATTGGTTTTTGGTCAAAAGAGAAATGTGATATAATTATAAGGCAAAAATATTTCAAAAAAAAATATCATTGATGTAATTAAACAGTCCATGCTTCCGACATACTGATGACCACATGCTTTATTTTTTATTAAGGAACACAGTGAAAACCAATTAACCAATTAACAGAAACTAAGAAAACTTCACACAAAACATATCCAAGAACAGATTATTTAGCTTGTTTTAAGCAAAAACTCACTTAATTTAGATTAATTATTTATGAAATCAGGACAATATTTTTATGCTTGTCTGGTAAATGCTTCTTGATTTAAGAATGTATATATATATTTGGACTAAAAACAAGACAAAAAACTAAAAAAAGAAAAGCATTTTTTGCAGCGTTTACATTCCTTTTATCACTTTTGTGGAACCGTACTTCACTAGACTCGAACTCAATCGCTCTTTAACACAAGTACAACACTGTTGTAGCATTTTTTGCTGCTATTTATTTGGTGTTATGCAAAGAACTAGGTGAAAGTAATATTCATCGATAATATGTCCATGTAAATATCAATAGTCTGAAAAGGAACAAAAGTTGTTGGTGTCATACTGCCCCGCAGTGTTTATTTTACCTAGAAACTGCAGTCAAGCATATGTTGAAGTATGTTTTTGCAGTTTCACAAAAATATAGGCTGAAGCACACATTTCCGATGAGTCTGTGTTGACTTTGTCACAAGACGGAACAGATGTTACAAAGCACATTTGAGTTTCAAAAGCAATGAAAAAAAAAAGTTTTGCTACAAAATGCTGTTATTGTGAACACCTCTGTGATGCAACAAGTTTCCATGGTCATGTCATTTTTCTGTCTTCGATGAAAGTGAAAAACTGTCACAGATCACAGCCAGTCTGAATATATTCCAGTGCTCAAAAATAATGATTTCTTTCTGCTGGACCAGTAGTTTAGATTTTTATGCTTTTGTTTTTCAGAAAGGCATTTTATAATAGCTTAAAATTGTTATATATTTATGATTTAATATTGAATTGTCTTATTTTTAGATAATCTGCCAGTGGGTTAAGCTAAATAATCTTGTTTTTACTTTGAGATAAGATTATTTTACTTACCCCATTGACAGATTTCCCATTTATTTTTTTCAGAAATGTATTTTATAATAGCTAAAAATAGTTATGTTTCTGATTAAATATTGAATTGTCTTATTTTTCTTTTGACTTTTTTCTTTACAAAAAATATCAAATATATTATAAAAGCTGTAATGTCAGTCTATAAATTCACGAAAACAATTAAAAAAAAAACACAAATTTGCATTAATAATTGGATGGGTTTAACTTATTCTTTTTAATGATTTTTAATACAATCAGATACTTTTTAGCAATTTTGACAAATCCTAATCTTAGCCAGTTACAGTACATAACTTTATCTTAATGAGAAATCAGCACAATTTGGAACAATAGATGTACAAGAACAATGTCGCACACGCAAGAGTGCTGATGTATTAAACATCAGCAGGAATTCACAGATCAGCTATTACATTAGTGTAATGTTTAAAATACACTACTTCACATCAGTAGAGTACAGTTTTTAGTGCATTTTAAAACTTTTTTTAAAGAAATCTCTTATGCTCATCAAGGCTAATATAATATAATATAATATAACATAATATAATATAATATAATATAATATAATATAATATAATATAATATAATATAATATAATATAATATAGGGCTGCACGGTGGCACAGTGGGTAGCACGTTCGCCTCACAGCAAGAAGGTCGCTGGTTCAAGCCCCGGCTGGATCAGTTGGCGTTTCTGTGTGGAGTTTGCATGTTCACCCCGTGTTCGCGTGGGTTTCCTCCGGGTGCTCAGGTTTCCCCCACAAGTCCAAAGACATGCGCTATAGGTGAATTGGGAAGGCTAAATTGGTTGTAGTGTGTGTGTGTGAATGGCTGTGTATGGATGTTTCCCAGTGATGGGTTGCAGTTGGAAGAGCATCCGCTGCGTAAAACATATGCTGGATAAGTTGGCGGTTCATTCAGCTGTGGCGACCCCAGATTAATAAAGGGACTAAGCCGAAAAGAAAATGAATGAATGAATGAATATAATATAATAGAATAGAATAGAATAGAATAGAATGTTAAATAATGCTGATTTGGTTTTCCAGCATTATTATTATTAGTAGTAGTAGTAGTAGCATTTTGTTGAAATCATGTTACGGTACATTATTTCAGGATTCTTTTATGACAAAAAAAGTTAATTTGACAAATAAAATATATTGTACACGTCTTCATTGTTAGTTTTCATTCATTTAATGCATCTCTTCTGAACAGAAGTATTTAAATCATACTGAGCCCAAACATTTACGCTTTGCAGTACAAAATTGAAGTCAGAATTATTAACCCTCCTATTAAACTTAAATTGTTTTATATTTTTTCCCCAGTTTCTCTTTAATGGAGAGAAGATTTTGTCAACATTTCTAAACATAATAGTTTTAATAACTCATTTCTAATAACTGATTTCTTTTATCTTTGCCATGATGACAGTACGAGCTGCACGGTGGCGCAGTGGGTAGCACGTTCGCCTTACAGCAAGAAGGTCGCTGGTTCGAGCCTCGGCTGGGTCAGTTGGCGTTTCTGTGTGGAGTTTGCATGTTCTCCCCGTGTTGGCGTGCAAGACATGCGCTATAGGCGAATTGGGTAGGCTAAATTGTCCATAGTGTATGTGTGTGAATGAGTGTGTGTGGATGTTTCCCAGTGATGGGTTGCAGCTGGAAGGGCATCCGCTGCGTAAAACATATGCTGGATAAGTTGGCGGTTCATTCCGCTGTGGCGACCCCAGATTAATAAAGGGACTAAGCCGAAAAGAAAATGAATGAATGAATGAATGATGACAGTACATAATATTTTACAAGATAATTTTCAAGAAACTAGTATTCAGCTTAAAGTGCGATTTGCAGGCTTAACTAGGTTAACTATTAGGTTAACTACACAAGGAAAGACAAGGGTAATTAGGCAAGTCATTGTATAACAGTGGTTTGTTCTGAAGACAAATGTAGAACAATATTGCTTGAGGGGGCTAATAATATTGACCTTAAAACGTTTTAAAACTAAAAATTCTAGCCGAAATAAAACAAATAAGACTTTCTCCAGAAGAGAAAAATATTATAGGAAATACCGTAAAAAAAAAAAAAAATCCCTGCTTTGTTAAACATCACTTGAGAAATATTTGAAAAAGAATAAATATTTCACAGGAGGGCTAATCATTTTGCCCTCAACTGTATATAAAATCAGGATGACATGGAAAAGATAAGACTCGTGACTTGTTGCTTCACATCATCCCTCCTAATGATGCTACTGCTCTCTAAATGGCATGTCTGGCATTTCCTAACACTCAACAACACCAGCCTTTCACCAAACGCATCACCCTGCCCCTCACATTTTGACATTTGACCTGCTGCTTTGACTCATTTAAACTGTCGCTGTCAAATTTGCACATTTCGTGAGTGTCCTTCCTCCTGCCCTTATTGTGAAGTGGTGAAAGAGGGACACTTGAGGGACTGCGGAGGAGGAAGTGATGGCTTTAGCGCAGAGAAGATGCCAGATGAAGCATGTCAGACAGACGTTTGAAAAAGTGAGAGGCAGCAATTAATGTCTTACGCTTTGATGGAGGTCTGTTATATAGAGTTCACCATGTCCTCATCAATTTCTCGTTTATTTCATTTCTCTGCTCTTGTCTATCAGTGTCCCTCATCCACTCTCTGTCTCTTTGACTCTCAGAATCAAACATGGCTGGCTTAGTTTAAACTAGCCATGATTGAGAGAAAGAGTAGAAGACGACGCAGACAAAATGTGTGTGTGATCTATTTTCCAATCCGCTTTTCCTTAACTGTGCCATTTAAAGCCTGGTAAGCACAAATCAGAAATAATAGCAACCTCTTTACGTTTGACTCTGACAGTCTTCCTCATATTTTCCTCACTCTAATTCATTATGTTGCATTCTTTATTTGAATTTAGTCTCAATTTAGAAGTGATTTAAGACTTATAATTAATTTGACCGTATAAATCAAGATTATTGTCATTCCGCTACATGTTTGCACAGTAAAAAATAACTTAATTAACAGTTTCCGTATTTTATGATTCACAAGTGTTTTCTGTTTATTTACAGCTTTGAATTGCATTATGGGACCTTGATCTCTGCTTTGTCTACTGTTGAAAATTCAACTCTACAGTTTAACAAAGGGACTTTTATTGATATTTTAGTAGTTTGAAATAATATAATGTGTAAGAAATAATATATAGTGAAATAAGTCTGTAAAATAACAGAAAATGTACTGGCAGTTTATGATAAGGTTTTTGTAGCGTAATATACAACACCAACCCAGACAATATCATTTCAAACTATTAAAACTGTTAATAAAAGTCAAATTTTCAAGGTTAATCGTTGTTGGAAGAAAGTTTAAGGTCCCATAATGCAATTCCAAAGCATCAATAAACATGGAAAAATAAAAACATGAATCACAAAATATGGAAAACTGCTAATTTACGGATATAGTGTGGATGAAGTGGAACGAAATGTCGTGTCTCACAGGATCACGGTGCTACATAAATAAACATGATCATAAATATAAACACTGGACATATTCCCCATTCCTCAGAATTGCGGGTACATTTAAAGCATTTTCCATTCATTTCCTTTAAACTGGTATGACATACAACAAGCAAATAATTTACAGTAAAATAAATGATTAATGTAAAATAATCCAATGTGACAGTGAACATTTGATTCTATTTCTAATTGTTGTTTAATTGTTCAACTTTTTAAACCAGTAACAGGGTTGACAATAACAGAATTGACCTTTTCCACCATTTTGTGCTTTAGCTTAATATGCTAACCTCAAGCCAGATACCACACGGCATGACTAAACCAGCCTGATCTCACGAGGAAACGTAACTATTTTGTTTTGTCAGTTTAGTGGCTAATTTCAGTAGAGTTCAGTCGTATGAAAATGTATGATTTTAAAAAGGAGGCGTGGCACCCAACCCCGCCCCTAAACCCAACCATCATTGAGGGATGAGCAAATCGTACTAAATTGTACAAATGAGATCAAACGAATTCATACGAATTAGCCACTAAATCAAAAAGCTACGAATTGCCGTGAGATAGCGTTGGACTAAACAGAGTTTTGTGCATTTTCATCATATTACAGTATGTTGTTGAAGGAGTGAATGAGAAATTCACCGGAATATCACAGTAACAAAGTTGACAAATAATTCTACGCTAATCTGCTATTAGTATATCCTATTTTGTACGAATTAATGAGAGAAAAATTTAATGACAGAGTCTACCAGAGTTTCCTGTTAGAGGAAATGACATCACTTGGAGAAAGTCACAATCTTTTTCTATCAGTGCTTTAGAGATTTACATGCCTTTTTATGACTGGGTAACAAAGTTGACCAGAATGTAGGGACAGAAATTAAATAGATTTTATATAACTAAAATTATAAATTATATAGAAAATAGATGTTTCATGCAAATGTTTATTAAGTACAGTAAATGTTAAACTAGTAAAGTGAACACTTACACACAAAACGATGCAATTTAGACTCAATTGTTTCATGATAATTGAAGCTGAATGTAAAATTCAAAAGGTGGAGAGAATAAAAAATATGTGGGAGCTGTTAAGTTAATATTTTCAACACAAAATGTCCTTAAATGCAGATACAAACATTATTTTTTTTACTTGATGTAGTTTTTTTTGCTTTTGAAAAATAATACAAGATTTATCTTGCAAATCCAAAATATACCCGCAATTCTAATCAAACATTATATATACAGTACACAACATAAACGAGTACACCCTTTTTTGAAAATAAATATTTGATCCATCTCTCAGTGAATATAGGTAATATATTTTGGTGGATTTAAAGGAAACAGTTTGATTAAACAGTTAAATCCATTAAATAAGATTTTGTTCACCTAATATCTTTAGGAATAGAAATATTGAAATTAAATTCAAATGAGGTTTTGCAAATAATAATAATAATAACAACAAACTACAAAAATTCAGCAACATTTTATATTTATCTTTTTTTATTTGAAAAGTTTTTAATATTTTTCCCCTAAAATATTAATTTAGGTGATCTAATTTTTGGACTGTGATCTTAAGGTATTTTTTGTTTGATTATTTCCAGTTTGGGCTTTGGTACTGACTAATCTAATATACACAACTATTGTAAAGCATCCTACAGCGAATATTAATTTAAAAGAGAGATCTGTGAGAGGTGTATTCATTTATGCTTAGCACTGCATATACTCTGCATATATTACTCTGCTTCTGGTCTTCCCAGGGGTGCATTTCCCAAACAACAATGTAACTCACTGCCTAATCACCATTGTATTATGCAGTTGTTAAAATATTTGCCATGACTGCTTCCCATACCCATTGCATATCTGTCGTTTGAAGCACATTGGCTGGTAATGCAAGTGTATTTCTGCTAATTAAAAGGTCTAAGATCAAAATATGTCTGATTAGGGCTGTAAATAATGCTCATGGAATCTAATTACATTGCTGTTTCTTTTCTTATTGTGATGGTTCCTTTATGTCACTCCATGGTTCCACGGTGGTACTAGAGCAAGTATGCACAAGCACATACTTCAAAAATTGACCCTTCTTCTGACAAACTGAAATATGCTGAAGGAAATATGTAAATGTATTGAATGAAATATAAAAGCTACACTGTTAAAAAATATCTGTAAATTAACAGTTTTCCGTCTTTTGTGATTCATGTTTGTTTTTGTTATTATTTATTTATGCTTTTGATTTTCATTATTAGACCTTCATCTATCCTCCAGTAACGTTTGATGTTTAAAAGTTTGAAAAAGTAACTTTTATTGACATTTCTAGTAGTTTCAAGTGATATATTATCTGGGTTGGTGTTGTAAATTACAGTACAAAAACTTGATAATAAACTGCCAGTACTTTTTCTGTAACAAACTTGATTCTCTCTATATTCTTTCTTATTGTTTTATATTGTACATTATATTGTTTCAAACTACTAAAATGTCAATAAAAGTCAAATTGCACAAAATATTCAACATCTAAAGTCAACAAAGCTGAGATAAACGTCCCATAATGCAATTCATAACCATTAATAAACAGAATTTGCAGAGTTCTAGATATTTGCATGTATTTTGTTGACCATGGAACATCATTTCTGCCCAAAAATGTAATCCGAACATAATTCCTACCCCTAAATCTAACCATAACTGGAAGTTATTTCTAAAATCAAAGAGAAATGACAGGTGAATAACAATGGTGCGGATGCACTTAACCCTGATTGCAAGGCAAAACTTAGCATAAACTCTAGACCTGTGCCTCAAATCTGATTGGCTGACTGGAATGTTTATCCAGAAACATGTCGCACTTGCTAAAATCAGGTTCTGCAGTTCCAGCCACGCAAGTGTGGGATGATGTTTGCAAATATTCATTGCAACTATGGATTTGGGAAACAGATTTGTTCAAATACATTGGTAACAGTAGAACTTACAACCATAGTTGGCTGAAATGCTTTTGGGAAATGCATGGCAACAGCTCAACCAATGGAATGGGTTTGGGGTGGGACTGACCAATAGCAGAGTTTAGGATACCAGTTTGAAAACAGTCCTTGTTTTTGCAATTCTGTGGTAACGTATGTAAATAAGACACTTCAGCTTTAATTAAAATCACACATTAAAAACGTTTTCAATTAGTATTTTAGTGTTTGTGAAATAGATGTGACCTAATGTGACAGCAAAAGTCACTCACATTAAATTTAATATGCTAGTTTCACTGACTAAGGTTTTATACACTAGCAAAACATCAGGTCATTAGAGGTTTATACTGTTTATCTTTATGCAGAGAAAGTATTTATACACTGTCAAACTAGGTTAGAAGTTGTAGTTTTGTGGAGCTCCAGCACAGATGACTCATAACGCTAGGATTGAGCAACTAGTGGAATGTGTTGAGTCTGCCATCTGGCGGACATGTTTGAGCACAGCGATTTGTCTGAGCAGCACTCTGAATGGATCATATGTTCATTTACATATTTTCTGGTTGAAATAATTCAGCTCAATTTTGTGTGTATTTTTTCATGTTCTCTATGTGTCTCCATCCTTCTTTTCTTAACTGTCACTCTATTTCTCTCTTTCAACTCTCTGACCCTCATCATGTCCTTCATCATTAGTGAGGAGGAGGAGGAGGAGAAGGAGAGCGATTCTGTTCATCAATTCTGTTGCACCGCCTCTGGGTGCAGTAGCCCCTCCTCTCGATAACCTGCAGCCAATCAGCATCAATGGAACAGTTTGACTGACGTGTTAGTATTGTGCGATAACCGAACACTTGAATTTTTTGGTACTGTTTTTCTATTTATGTAAAAAAAAAATCTGCTGTCTGGAATAATTACTGTTACACTTGTTTCTGTTAAGTAACTGAAGTGTTGGAAGAATATTGGTTACAGTCGCATATAAGTAACATTACAGGTTTGAGTTTGAAGAAAAACTGCACATAAATAAAGGGACTTTGCAGGCATGTGGGTTTGTGTAGAATTATAGATTAAATAGATGTAGCTGACTATAATCCAAACATTTGCTGGTTAATATTTTATTTTTAGTGTGCTTTTATTTTATCGGGCAGTTTATTTAGATCTTTTTTTGTTGTTGTTGTTGTTGCAAATGAATAACCCTAAATGTCACACTGCTTGTTGAAGTTGTGTATGCCGTGCTAACCTATTGTTCATAATTCATGTTTACCCTTGTTTGTTTTGCTAGTATGAGGCATATATTATAGCTGGATGTGGCACTATGAATAGACAAGATTATTACCAGGACGTGCTGATATTTTGACAGATAAATTTAGATATTATTATTAACTATTTTTATTTTTTTTTATGATTATTTACCTGAAAACTGGATTTTCAGGTAAATGTAGAAGCAGTGCATGTGAGGAAAATTACAGTGCATCCGGAAAGTATTCATAGCGCTTCACTTTTTCCACATTTTTTTGTTACAGCCTTATTCCAAAATGGATTAAATTCAATTATTTCCTCAAAATTCTACACACAATACCCCATAATCACAATGTGAAAAAAGATTTTTTTGAAATTGTTGCAAATTTATTACAAATAAAAAACCTGAAAAATCACATGTACATAAGTATTCACAGCTTTTGCCGTGAAGCTCTAAATTGAGCTCATGGAAATTCTGTTTCCACTGATCATTCTTTAGATGTTTCAGCAGCTTAATTGGAGTTCACCTGTGGTAAATTCAGTTGATTGGACATGATTTGAAAAGGCATACAGCTGTCTATATAAGGTCCCAGGGTTGACAGTGCATGTCAAAGCACAAACCAAGCATGAAGACAAAAGAATTGTCTGTAGACCTCCGAGACAGGATTGTCTCGAGGCACAAGGCTGGGGAAGGTTACAAAAACATTTCTGCTGCTCTGAAAGTTCCAATGAGCACAGTGGCCTCCATCATCCATAAGTGGAAGATGTTTGGAACCACCAGGACTCTTCCTAGAGGTAGAATTTGCCAAAAGGCATCTGAAACAAAATTCTCTGGTCTGATGAGACTAAAATTGAACTCTTTGGAGTGAATGCCAGGCGTTACGTTTGGAGAAAACCAGGCACCGCTCATCACCAGGCAAATACCATCCAGCATCATCATGCTGTGGGGATGTTTTTCAGCACCAGGAACTGGAAGACTAGTTAGGATAGAGGGAAAGATGAATGCAGCAATGTACAGAGACATCCTGAATGAAAACCTGCTTCAGAGTGCTCTTGACCTCAGACTGGGGAAACGGTTCATCTTCCAGCAGGGCAATGACCCAAAGCACAGCGCCAAAATATCAATGGAGTGGCTTCACAACAACTCTGTGAATGTCCTTGAGTGGCCCAGCCAGAGCCCAGACCTAAATCCTATTGAACATGGTAAAACACGGTGAACTGAAAATGGTTGTACACCGTCGCTTCCCATCCAACCTGATAGAGCTTGAGAGGTACTGCAAAGAGGAATGGACAAAAATTCACAAAGACAGGTGTGCCAAGCTTGTGACATCATATTCAAAAAGACTTGAGGCTGTAAATGCTGCCAAAGGTGCATAAACAAAGTATTGAGCAAAGGCTCTAAATACTTATGTACATGTGATTCTGGTTTTTTATTTTTAATATATTTGCAACAATTTCAAAAAATCTTTTTTTACATTGTCATTATGGGGTATTGTGTGTAGAATTTTGAGGAAATAAATTAATTTAATCCATTTTGGAATAAGGCTGTAACATAAAAAGTGTGGAAAAAGTGAAGCGCTATGAATACTTTCCGAATGCACTGTAAATTACAATTATATGAGATTTTAACTGAAAAAAAAACGTATATGCAATTCATGGAACTGATTTTCAGATTAAAACATCATAAAACATCTTTTGCATTACACATGAAAAAATTACACATTAACAGCCACTTGACTACAGTATAGATCATTATAGTACTGTATCGTCACAGGACCATTATAGTACTGGGTTGGACTGGAACTGGCATAATTCTTTGTGCCATTGCTTCAATAAAGGTGCTAGAAATAATCCCCGGAGATTTTGATTTGTCTGCTGTACATTCATGAATTGAATTTGCCATTCCACTACTTAAAGTTGCTATAGAGTGTTTTCATGGTGCATCATCATTAATCGGCATTCACAACATTGACAGTGCAACACTTAAACAGGTTCCCTCTCCAACAACACAGACATCAATAGTTCCTATTGTCAGAACATAAACAATGCCACTAAACCAAACGAAACTTCTATACTTTGCTAATTACTGCTGCTCAAAATGATCAATTGTCATGTTCACTGTAAAAAATGCTGGGTTCCACACTCTATCATGTTGTCCCAACACAAATCGATTAAGTTAACATAACTGTTTTTACAAATTTAAGTGGATTGAACATAAAACAATTAAGTTGTTCCAGAAAAACCTCACTAAAAGTGTTGATTCAGCTCATTTTAAATAAGTAGTTTCAACAAGAAGCAAAAATCTTTTTTTGATTGTTTGTTTTGGGCTGTGCTAATTAGCCCAAAAAAAAAATTCATACATTTAACAGACACTTTTATCCAAAGTGACTAACAAAAGACGATAATAGAAGCACTTGAGATCATCAGAGAGCAGTGATATATAAATGTTATAAGTTAGTTTAGCACTGAAAACACACATCCAGCCGTCTTATGTTGCTTTAATGCTTCTCCTGATTTAAACTGGCTTGCACTGATTATATACTTGTACCCGGCGATTTGACATGCCTTGCTATTTACGTTTATAAACAGCTGAAACGCCCACATGACACGCGAACAAATGAGAATACAGCATAAGGTCACATGATAAATGCAATAAACATGCTGAACAACAACTAGAACACTTACATGCAGCCATCCTCTTATGTTGCTCCAATACTTCTCCTAAAGTCTGCTAAAATACTTAAGAACACTAAAATCTGCGAAAAGCTATAATAAATCAAGTAGAATAGAGTCTATTAAAGTCAGTTTGTCAAAATATTTCACCTTTTCCTGCTTACTGAATCCATCTACTGTATGTATGATTTAGCAGCTTCCACTTATTTCCATGGTTTACGCAGCATCAATAGGCTGCAGTAATAGTTACCACAATCCAATGCTGGTGTTTAAATCAGAGTATCTCCATCATGGCATACAGGTAAATGACCCAATCATGATGTATGTGAAAACACGGTGCTCATACGTACACCCAGTGGCTTCATTCTCTGATGATGGACGATCTGTGGGCTGGTATTGGCTTTCTCTGATCTTTCAATCACTCAAAAAAAAAAATGTTTTTTTGCTGCTTGTTCAAACTACTTATTTAAAATGAGCGGAATCAACACAATTATCCAGTTTGTGGGGGGGACAACTTAATTGTTTTATGTCCAATCCACTTAAATTAGTAAAAAAAAAAAAAAAAAATTTAATCAAGTTGACTTACTCTATTTGTGTTGGAACAACATGATGAATTGCATGGAACCCAGCATTTCAAATGTTTTGAAAATATATGCATCTTATTAAAAATACCAGATCAATTACACATGATTTTTGAATAGGCTAGTTTATGCATAGACTAAAAATAAGGGATTAAGTTAACTTATTAGTTTTTACAAATTTAAGTGGATTGAAGATAAAACGATTGAGTTGCACCCCATCCCCCCCCCCACCCCCCCTAATATAAATAAATAAACAATAATTTTGTTATTTTAGCTCATTTTAAATAAGTAGGATGAACAAACAGCAAATGTCACATTTGAGCATAGACAATTGTTTTATTTAATTTCTAATCAACTCCTATAGGCTATATTATAAGAATAGGCACTTTATTCTGTTGGATGGATTAGACTATTAACATCTTGTCAAAAACGACCAAGAAGTTTTGATCATTTTCCTATTTAAAGCTTGACTCTTCTGTAGTTACATACTAAGACTGACGGAAAATGAAAAGATGCTATTTTTCACTGTAAAAATAATATCCTATATCTACTCAAAATTGAGGCAAAAGATTACAAGCAATATTATTCATTAAATTCAACAAATAGATTTAGTTTGAATGAATTAAATTAACTAATTTAAAATCATTCAAAAGGAGGAACTGCAAAAAGTACTTAAAAAAATTAAGTACATTTTATACAAAAACATTGGGTTAATTGGACTAAAAAACATAAGGTTAATGAAAACTACTTAATGTTTTTTTATTTTGATTTAACACTAATGTTTGGAGCTGAAAAAATAATACACTACTCAATATAAATGAGACAACAGATTATAAGCAATATTATTAATTAAAGTGAAGTGAAAAAGCAAAAGTCGCTGGTTATTCACTCCCACCAGCTACAATCCCTGCCAGTCCCGGGACTCAAACTAGCAACCCTTCAATCACAAGTACAGATAGAGTTAGAATTAATTATATAAGCTCAGATTTTGTGAAACCTGTTCAGTATAGAGGTACAAAGAAAATCTACAGTCTCATATTAGACAATATGTTGTTATATTACAACATCATTTAATACAAAATAAATAGTGAACATTCAAACAAATGGACTTTGGTAATCTTTTTTTAAACAGCATATAGTTTCAAACAACAAGACATTGTAAAACAGTGTGGATTCAAACAACTGGACTTTTTTTTTTTTTTTTTTTACAGTTTTGAAGCATCCAGATCCTAGGCTATTTTGTTATTTATTACTTTTTAAATACATCAAAGATAAAATCTGCCTGAATAATGCAGATTCATTGGGATTCCTTGGAATATTGCCATTACCTATGAGAACTTCCCCCTCTCTAATATTTTCCAGTGTCCATTAAACTGTCACTTGTATAACACCTTTCTTTGTCACAGTCAAAATCCATAGGTCAAACTCAGGAGGACACAAGCTCTGCTCGATATATCTAGGAACTATACTTTCATTCTGCTGTAATAATCAAGGAACTTTGCTGCTGTACCATGGCTCCGGCATGCACAATAATATTATGAAGTGACTGAAAATTGGCTAATCTCAGTCAATATAACCTGTGTGACCACCTGCTTGCACAGGGAGCGAGTCTTGCAACAATGGAGACAATCGTGAGAGACGATTCAGAACATATTTATTTTAGTGCAGATCCTGAACCCTATCTATTTGAACCAGAATACATGGAAGTTAGCTGAATTTCAGGCGCTGCGTAATGTCATTGTGCCTGCTGCAGCCATGGTATGCCAGCAAAGTTTCTTAATTATTTTCTTGATCATTGAGAATATAGTTCTCGGCAAACAGCCTAGAAAAAAGCTACTTTTCATTTTCGGTCATTTTTAGTATACGATGTAACTACAGAAAAGTCAAGCTTTAAATAGGAAAGTTATTGTTTTCTATGGTCATTTTTGAGTGAGATGCTAATGGTTTCATCAGATTCATTGATCTATGCTAAGCTAAGCTAAAAGTGCTCCCGCCAGACTGGAGATCGGCTGAATGTTTTCAAAAATGGTAAAACTCAACTGTTTAACTCTAAGAGAGTTGCAAAATTTGCATATTATAAAAAAATAACACTCAAAACATTCCTTTAACACTCAAAAAAATGATGTTTGCGGTTTATTTAAGCTATTTAAAATGAGCCAAAACAACACAATTCTTGAGTTTTTTGGGGGGGAAACTTAAAAATTCTTTTATGTTCAATCCACTTAAATTGGTAAAAACTAATAAGTTAACTTAATTCCTTCATGCTGTCCCAACACAGAATCGATCGTGTGGAACCCAGCATTTTTTTTTACAGTGAATGACATGGATATGATGGATATAAAATACACTGCTGAGTGAGATTTTATTATTGTAAGCCACTACTATATACACCTAAAATGTTGTTTTACTGAAATGAAGGTAACAAATGTTGTAAAACATGAATAAACGTGATGACTGAAGACTCTCTGTCTTTCTCTCACACAAAAACAGTCATAAAATGGTATACGTCAATCTTTCACTGGCTTTGTAAATCTCCCTGCAGGTTCCTGAACCACATAAACCTTGCCCCGCCCCCTTTCAGATCGCACACATGCTGTTCAGGAATGCATGTACAGCCAATGAAACCAAAGCATTCCTCATTTCCCCATCACACACTTCTCCCTACCGTCACTGTTAATGTTTCAGCATTAATCACCATATGTGCGTCAGGGCAGCTATATATATACACATTGTTTTTCCCTCCACTCGAGCTGTCAAAAAGGCTGTCAGAAATGTAGTCATTCAACTTTGCAGTATGTGTGTGTGTGTGTGTGTGTGTGAGCGAGTGCGCTTGTGTGAGGGTGCGGTTTGTGTCACATTGGATCAGTGTGAATGGCTGACTCTCTCTACCAGCAACATGGTGAGTGTTTGTATGTTTTTTAATTACGATATTGTCCATCACATCAAAGGTCTGCGGAGTATTGATTGGAATATAATGGATATGATGATTTAATGAGTTACTTTAGCACTGACAAAAGTTTTCTTGACTAAAGTGCCAATATTTAAGTTCACAAACCAACTTTAAACAGATTATTGTACTATTGTAAAAGTTAATTCAGCAATTCTGTGTTCTTGTTTACAAGTCTTACTGTGTCACAGAAGAGGAAATGCTTAGGTCACATTTGCACTTTGTTTTTAGGAGCATTGTTTCCTGCAATATAATGTAGCTGATTTGAATGTTTATTTACTGCGCGCTCTCACTGTATGAGCAGCAGCTGAAGAACAGACGAACGTGTTACAGGTATAGAGTTTAGAAAGTGACGAGTGAAAGCTGCTTTTTGGGTTTGTGTGTCGTCAAGACATGGCAGGAGCTCCATTGAGACCCTGAGCTGAGTGTGTGTTTGCAAAGGGAGAAAAGGGTGTATATGAGCTTTTGAGGATGGATGAGGAATAATCAGCAGTTTGGGAGCTCTTTGACAGGATAGAGTGAATGCTGGATGAGAGAAGAGGTAAGCACTTTATTTCAAAGCCTCTGGTTGAATGGATTGTGGGATTGATCATATTGGGGAACTTGCGGCAGCTGTGTTCAGATGCGCTTGTGATTATTTCATTTTCAGATGTTTCATTTTATTTAATCTTGAGTTTATATATTAACACATCTGAGTAAAGATCTGTTTTTTTAAATACCTTTCTTAACAAGCAAACCGTCAAACAAACTTATAAATAATTGATTCGCACTCATGTTGTCGCAAACCGGCTTGAATTTTTTCTGTGGTGCAGAAGACATTTTGAAGAATTTTTTTAACAGCTTTTGTCCAATCAAAGTCCAAAAATTAAATTAAATTCAATTAAATAATAATAATTCTATTAAAAATATAGACATGTTGTAATAATATTAATTAAAGGTATTCCTAATAATTATTTCAATTAATTGCATATTTGAGCTAATTTACTTTTTTTCATATTATAAAGTCATTATGAACATTGAACAACATTTTACCTGTTAACAATCCCCATACATTTAATTTGAATCAATATGTCAGCTAATTTAATTAAAAGTTCAGTGCCTAATCAGTACACACATACATAATCATATTATAAGACATTATAAAGTCTACAAATCCTCTTAAATATCATTTAACTAAACATTTAATGTCATTTGTTTAAGTGTTCAGAAATAATGCAAAATCATTATATGCTTAATCAGTTAACGAGACTGCACTGTAAACTTTATTGTAACGATTTTCTGTTTAAATCCATTTTGAAGATTTCTCACAAAAAGAGAGCGTTGTTTACTGCAAAAAATAGTAAAAAAAACTTTTTTTTACATACAGTTTTTTTTCTTGGTTCTAGTCTAAATCTCTAAAAACTCTTTCATCTAGAAGCTTGCTTACCTCACTGTTTTAATTTGGACTTTTCTGAATAAACAATGTCCTGTAAAACAAAATGTTTTACTTGTCTAGAAAAATGCTTCTTAATTTAAGAATTTTTAGACGTTTGAATTTGAAAAATCCTTTTTTTATTATTATTATTTATTATTTTGTTTGTGCCAGTAGCCTAGTGGTTACTGCGTCGACAAATAGCTGCTCACGGCGACCCGAGTTCAAGTCCTGGCTCGAGGTCTTTTTTCAATCCATACCCTCTCTCCCTGATCACCATGCTTTCCTGACTCTGTACTGTCCTATAAAAATAAAAGTAAAAAAAAGAACAACTAAAAACTACTTTAAAAAAGGCATTTTTTTGCAGTGTTATCTGTGCATACTGTACAGTTTCCCAGTTGATGGTATATGCAGTCTCTCTTTTAATGCTGTATAATTTGCATAGAATGACTATAAATTTCTCTCTATCATATTCTATTTCTCTCTGCTGTATTCGAGATTACACCCTTTTCTTTTGAAAGGATAATCATTTCACCACATTACAGTAATATCATATTTACTTTAACACATTATACTCACTTTACTTCATATGTATTTCCCTATGTATTCGACAAATAAAGAATCCTGATTTTTGAGACTCTCCATCTGGGCTGGCCTGTGGAAAAGGAAATAAACACACACCCTAATAATACTGTGATGTGTCTGGCGTCAGTCAGTAATGAAAGTATTGGAACGGCAGCTGAAACACTTCACTCCGTTTACCCCCTCAGTGTTTGTGTTTGTGTGCCTGTTTGAAACAGCTTTTTCACCCCCGTGGACAACTTGGATTAGCATATCTCTATAGCACTGATTACATACTGGCTCAACAGAATCTGTGAAATCTAGGACTTAAAAAGGACTCAAATTGATCCTCTTTTTAAGCCGGTCTTGACAGCTGTTTGCCTCAATAGCTCACTGATTTTCTTGAATATTTCATTCATTACACTGCTTTTGCTTCCGTGTAAGCTGCATTGCCATCAGAACACATTCAGACCTTTTCAGTTTTCACACACTCTAGGCTATGGACTTTTTTTTTTGCTATGCTCACATTTAATGTATAGAAAAATATGGATTTTTATTTTCTAGAACTTCCTCTGGTTGACTTGAAGAATGTCATACAGTTTCTCTTTTATACTCCCTCCCTGGAGATCATTTCAAAATCTGTCAAAAGACTTTTCTTTGCAGCTCAGGTCTACCATTGGGCCTCTCGAGGACACTCAGACACTGCAGCACTGTCTTCAAGTCATGACATCCTTGTTATTTAAGTAGACTTTAGTATCTTATCAGAATTTGTTGATTTTGTTTTTTGCACTCACATTTTATGTTAAGGGGTAAATTAAGTGTTTAAAGGGTTATAGTTCACTAAAAAAATTTGACACAAATGTTCACATTAGCTAAAATATGAGAGCTCCCTCATCCTCCATAGACAGCAATGTTCTTGAGACATTCAAAGTACAGAAAAGGAACATTGTGAAAACATTCCATGTGACTTCATTGGTCCAACTGTATATTATATATATTATATTATACTGTTGTATAAAGCTCCATTAACTGACTCCATTTCTGCACTCCAACTTGTATTGCCTATACTGACAACCTAATGTGGGAGAGAAGGTATAGCCATGAAACTTAATTTCTGAGGTCAGAGCAAAATACAAAAAAATATTACTAAGGCAATATTACTAAGGCAAAGTAAATATATATATATGTATATATACACACATATATATACACTACCTGACAAAAGTCTTGTCGTCGATTCCAGTTGTAAGAGCAACAAATAATAACTTGACTTCTTGTTGATCATTTGGAAAAGTGGCAGAAGGTAGATTTTTCCGATTAATCATCTGTTGAACTGCATCCCAATCATCACAAATACTGCAGAAGACCTATTGGAACCCCCATGGACCCAAGATTCTCACAGAAATCAGTCAAGTTTGGTGAAGGAAAAATCATGGTTTGGGGTTACATTCAGTATGGGTCGTGCGAGAGATCTGCAAAGTGGATGGCAACAATAACAGCCTGAGGTATCAAGACATTTGTGCTGCCCATTACATTACAAACCATAAGAGAGGGCAAATTCTTCAGCAGGACAGCGCTCCTTCTCATACTTCAGCCTCCACATCAAAGTTCCTGAAAGCAAAGGTGCTACAGGATTGGCCAGCCCAGTCAACAGACATGAACATTATTTAGCATGTCTGGGGTAAGATGAAGGATGAGGCATTGAAAATGAATCCAAAGAAACTTGATAAACTCTGGGAGTTCTGCAAGAACGCTTTCTTTGCCATTCCAGATGACTTTATTGATAAGTTATTTGAGTCATTGCAGAGATGTATGGATGCAGTCGTCCAAGCTCATGGGAGTCATACACAATATTAATTCTTTTTCCACTGCACCATGACTTTATATTCTATACTGTACATTATTTCTGTTAAGTGACAAGACTTTTGTCTAAGCAAAGTCAGACCTTACTGTCCTAATTAAATAATTGAAAATCAAGGCATGATCAGATTTTATTTTGGTAAAGGTAAGCATAATCTGGAGGCCTTTGCCTTTCATATAAGCCACTTCTGATACCAAATGATCAACTAGAAGTCAAGTTATTATTTGTTGCTCCTAAAACTTGGATAGGCAACAAGACTTTTGTCAGGTAATGTATATTATTTACTCCAATAATCACTTAAACGTTACTCAGAGATTTTATTAAGATTCTAATCTTTTTATTTTTGTGAAGCAAAGCCACTGAATTATTATTTAGAGTGTAGGCAAACAGTCATATTTACAGTTTCTGTGGCACAAGTGTTCTGGGAGCTACGTATGATTACAGTTGAACTACTGAAGTCACATGGAATGTTTTGACAATGTTTTGGTTCCTTTTCTGGATTGTCTATGGAGGATGAGGGAGCTCTCAGATTTCATCTAAAATATCTTAATTTGTATTTCGAAAATGAACAAAGGTATCAGGGGATTAGAACGATATGAGGGTGAGTAATTAATAACAGAATTTAAATTTTTGGGTTAACTTTGACTCTTATCTAATCTATGCTACATGTGAAATTTTATTTTTAAATTCATCAGATATGCATTTAATTAATTAAATGTGATTAAAGGCATTTAAAATGTTACAAAAACTATTCTTTTTCAATTAATGCAGCTCTATAGAATTTTAGTTCATCAAAGAATCCTGAAAGAAATTGCCACAGTTTCCACACAAATATTAAACAGCATAACTGTTTTTAATAAAGAAATGTTTCTTGAACAACAAATCAGCATATTACAGTCATTTCTGAAGACTGGAGCAATGAATGCTGAAAACTGAGGAACGAGAAATTGTAACTATTTTACAGTGTTGCTGTTTTTTTCTTTCAAATAATTGCTGCATCTGTGACTATAATAGACTTCTTAGCAAAAAGCTTGGTAAAAAATATATAGTTCTAAAAATTTGCATGTACCTTGTGTGACATCAATCTTTCAACTGTAGTTGTCAACACAGCACATTATTGAAATGCTTCTGATGTTTAGCGTGCTGTTAATTACTGTGGCTCAGAGTTTTGTTTGGATGAATTAGTGCTGTGAAGATCTCCCGCCATTAGAAGATAATCTGTCATGGCAATCAGACTAATTTGGTCAAGGTGTGAGAAGACAATGAATGGAGATCAAAGCCTTATTACACCCTATTATAGAGCAATTAAAGCTCATTATGAGCAGAAATGTCAATCATGTTCACTGAACCAGTCAACACAGCCTCGCCAATAATACATGCTTCAGCCCAGGGCCGTGCAGAGACCTTTCAAGGGCCATGTGCTCAAAATGATGACCCGGGGGGAGTTTGGTTGGGATCGCGAACTGAAGAGCTGGGTGCACTTTCATTCATTTTTGAGGGGCATTTTTTATCCAAGAGAAAAAAGGGCATGTGTTCTGCACAGGTTGAGCCCTACCTGTGCACATGCCTATATTTTTGTGCAAAAACCAACTTCAACATGTTTGACTGCAGTTTCTAGCTTAAAAGAACACTATGGAGCAGTATGATGCTAACTGTTACTCCTTTTCACGCTAATAATATTTACACTGACGTATTGACAAATAAAGGATTCTTTTCGTGCAGTTATTTGCACTACATCAAATAAATACCACAAAACACCTAAATGATGTCTATGATTTGTAATCAAATACGTTTACCTCTCATATATATCTCCATATTAACAGATTTTCTGTCATGGTCAGTTTGCTTGGTAGTTCACTTTGTTCAGTGTTGTACTTGTGATGCAGAGCACTGGGGTTTGAGTTTTGAGTTCAGTGAAGCACTGTTCCAAAAAGGAAATAAAAATCAAGGTAAAACTACATGGCCGCAGTGCACTTTTCTATTAAGTTTGTTTTTGAAAACACTGTTGGTTGGGTTTAGGTCAGTGGATCGTTAGGTGATCTGTACAACAAGCCCTGCCTTCTTGTGGAAGTTAACAAGGTTGACGCGTGTCTGTAATATACCACAAAACGTGCCTTATGTAATGTATTTCAGATTACCAAAAATTTACACCCCTCTAGTGGATTTGTCATTTGAAATCTGCAACAAAATGTGCCCAGAGGAACGTATTTTTACATGTAGACAGATGCATGTGTTTCTGGTGTATTTTCTTTATATTTAGAGGTTGCTTCTTTTGTTTTAATGGTATCTCCACAACTCAGTAGTGGTCCAAAAACTGGCACTTAAATCACACTTAAATGTCAAACCAAATAGCACCTACAGTACAAATAAATGTACATTTTCACTGAAATTTCACAATCAAAACTTGTACAAATGCATGTTTCAGTAACATCGTTTTGTTAAATGTTTGGTTTAAAGGCTTTATTTGTACTGTCTTCACATAAATACTACTTAGTTTGGCATTTACACGTTCGGCTTAAGTGAACCTCTTGTGGCCTCTCAGCTTGGGTGTGTGAATGTATTTACAAAGCAAAACATGCCGAACATTTACTTCTTAGAAAAGTTTAATTGGACCTATTATGTTTCTGATGCAACCTGCTCTACAAGTCACTACAACATTCCTGCACATTTACAGTAATAAGCTGAACTACTTCTCCTAAACTGAAAGCAAGAATACAGATAAGATTATCTTCTCTCTTCTATAGCAATGTGTAAAAGAGTAACAAAAAGAATGTGCATGAGGTCATTCTTAATAATGTCTCTATATTTATTTTTAACCCCTTACATCCTTTTGGGTGATTACAGAAATAATTCAGCCAAAAATAAAAATTCTGTCATCATATACTCATGCTCCACTTGTTCCAAACCTGTTTGAATTTCTTTATTTTGTTGAACACAAAGGCAAATACACTGAAGAATGCAGGAAAAAAACAGCCGTTGATTTCCATAGTATTTTTTCCCCAACATTTTTCAGAATATCTGTGCTCAACAGAAGAAAGATATTCATATGTTTAGACCCACTTTTTTCATTTTTGTGTGGACTGTGACTTTAAATTGATGCTAGAGTGGTAGTAAAAGAAAATAATAAAAGAAATCATTCACTCATCATGATCATGTGGGTTAATTTAGGGCCTTGTGTCTGCTCTGTTGGCATTATACTGTTTTGTTGTTCATTGCCTCGGAATGAAAACATGCATTTATATACTGAATTTGGTTTTAAATATTATATTTTCTGATGGAATTGGCTTAGTGGACGTTACAGCATTTTCCTCATGAGTAATATCCTCTATACTGTGTGGGTGGGTGATTTACTGATTGTAATAAAAAAGGATCATTTGTCTAGTTACCAGGGTGGTAATGTACTCTTATTAAACATTACTTCATTTAAAGTCCCAAAATCCCCAGTGTTAAATTAACACCAGTTAATGTGTATGTGTCCACATTATAACGTAACACTGAGACAGTATTAAAGCTAATAAGATAAATAAGTGATTATTAATTAAACGCTGATTGATGTGGGGTTGATTTGAATTTACAGATAATAATAATATTAATCCTATGGTTCTACAGCACAGTACAGCACAGTACAGTGCTGACATAGTTGTCCCGTGTCCAGTGTTTTGGTGTGTTCATGGAGTTACCGTATTAAGTCATGTGATCTTCCCCTTGTGTCCGTGCTCCATGTTTATATAAAGTGATTCCTTTGTTCTCTTTTCCCGCGTTGTGTTGATGTTCATGAGTTTCATCAGTGTGTGTATTCAGTGTGATTACGTCCTGTGTATTTATATCCCTGTGTTTAGTTCGTTCCTGGTCTGGTATTGAATTGTCTACCCTTAATGTCATTCCTGTGTGTATATGTTCCCGTGCTTGTAGTAAGTGTCTTTGTTAATAAATACATGTATGTTTTTGATAACTCCAGCGTTTTGTCATCTCTTTAGTAGAGTGAATGGTGTCAATGGTACAGTGCAAGCTGGGAGACATGGATGAGTTTTGTGTGATTCT
>CAIGQV010017835.1:1688783-1718476 GCA_903798115.1 Danio jaintianensis | reverse complement strand
ATGTGTTTTTGAAGCCTGAATGAAGCAAACATGTACAATCTCAACAACATTATAATTAAAACTACAAAATCAATACAACATCATTATCAGTCATTCAATTAACATGGAAAAAATCTGTAAATCAAATTGCTATATGATGAATTACTCTGATCATACTAAATCAGGAGCTAAAGTAAAAAGTAAAAAAAACACCGTCCCCACAAAGGTAACAAAAGTATTTGCAGAAAATATTCATATGAAAGAATAATTTCCATGGACCACTGTTTCTTTTTTTTCTTAAAGGTCCCGTGAAGTGCTTTGAAATGTGCATTTTTTAATTGATGTTTGATGTAATCTTAACTGAAAATGTAGAGGATGGGACATAAAGTAGCTCCTCCAGCCAATAGCGTTTTGTTTTATCACCGCCCTGCCAGTGAGATCGGTTGAGCTCAAGCGCATCGAATGAAAAGAGTCTTAAAGGGGGCAGGACATGTCAGATGCTAGAGAGTATTTGATTGGTTAAGACTTGATGAGAAAATGTAGTATAAGGTGATGTAAAAAAAAAATCGTTGACCGATTTAGGCGGAAGTGACAAACTGAAAGCTTTACATGTTTATATGTTTTATATCTTCTAAACAAATTTTGTCACTGTTTTGGAGCACAGTAGCTAATAGATATCCTTAAAACTAACAGACTGAAACTAACATCTAAAAAAAAATTATTTGAATTCCACGAGACCTTTAAATCACAACAGTTTGTTCTTCAGTTTTGGTAGACATGTATTAGGGCCTATACTGTGCGAAATGATGATAGTCGTGTGACATATCTGACAGTGGCATATTTTGGGTGTGGCCAGGATGCTTGGTTTTTGAGAACTTGCAACACTTCAAGTCACACCTCACTTTACGAAAAGTATTCTCAGCGCTTGACTTTTATCACTTAAAATAATAAAGCAAACCCCCATGATGACAATGTGAAAGTTTGTTTGAGAAAAATGAATGAATGAAAATAAATCACAAGCACATAAATATTTACAGCCTTTGCTCTTTGATGATACTTTAAAGAAGCATTCTTAGCACCAATCATAGCCTCAGAATTGAGTATGATAGGCACAGCTATTTTTGAGAAGTTTCTCCCATTCTTATTTGCAATACTTCACAAAGCTCAAGGAGGTTGGATGGGGAGCACTGTGCTGAGGGTTGTTGTCCTGAAAATGGAAGTCTGTAGCTATTGTCTCTGAAAGTTTGCAATGTCTATGCACTGTGGTACAACGCTTGAATTCAGTGAGCTCCTGAGAGCGACCGATTCTTAAATGTTAGAAGCAGTCTGTATGTCTAGGTGCTTGATTTTATACACCTGTGCCTATGTAAGTGATTGGAACACCTGAATTCAGTGATTTGAAGGAATGTCCTATAACTTTGGTTAGAGAAGTAGGGAAATGTTTTCTATTTAAATCCCATTTCCTGCATTTACATACATTTAATGACTACGGGGATATCAAATTTAAGAAAAAATTTGATTGATTAAACAAATTGAATTTCAAACTAACCAAAAAAAGTAAAAAAATAAATACGAAATAAAAACCTTTATGTGTAAAGCGCTTTGAGTGTCCAGAAAAGCGCTATATAAATGTAAGGAATTATTATTATCATTATTATTATTAATTATTATGAACTGTGTGTGCTGAATCACTATTTTGTAATATCAATTGCAGATAGACAGCGGCAAAATTAATATGAAGGCTAAGATTATAAAAATGTTGATCATTATTTTATTGTATTAATTGTTTTTCATGCATAAACCACCACCCAACAAATGTAGACATTCTGTCTGATAAAAATTATGATTGTCCTGACCTGAGCTAATATGCTGAATAAACCAACCAACTCTTTTTATCATTTATGTCAACACAGTAAAACAATACGTGCTTATTAGAACTTTCCCAGAGTTATTTTTAGAGCATGCACGCAAAGTAATTGTATGCGGACACACACATCGACACACACAGTCTCTCTCTCTGTGTACTGCTCAGTCAATCTCCTTCGTGGCAATGATGGCGCATGGGAAAAAATCATAAAAATATGTATGTATCATATATATGATCTAGTTAAAAAAAAAACATTTCACACACATGCATAACATAATAAACCAGTTTAGTGTTTAATTTATCCCTTTTTCTTAGTTTTTCATCCCGTACTTATGTGTGTGTGTTGGTTTATGTGGTTTACAAGGACAAACAGCTTTGTTGCCAGTGTTCTTCATAACATATTTTGTATTGCATGAAAGTATGAATACAGCAAATGATGAGCAAACCGTAACAGCATTTTCATTTTTGGTAAACATCCGTTTCAATATTATTTATGCAAATTCTACATCAGCATCACACTGTAGAACATGGCACACTGTGTTTTGGAAGGCTGTGTTCGTTAATTAGGTTTATTTGAGCAGTTCGTTTCTAATCTTACTCATCCGATGCAACATGCGAAGTCTTACAATCTTACAACCTTCAACTTATCCAGCAACACCCACGGTTACTGTATTAGTACTCCGTATCTATAGCAACACCCTTTCTAATGACTGCCTCACCTCCCACGGTGGTCTCACGGCAACTGTCACTAAGCAACCCTGCCTCCCTCACTCCTACATATGTGTGTGCGAGTGGGTGGGAGGAGTGGGAGGAATTGGGAAAAGGAAGATGTCAGATGCAAGAAGACAATTTTATGAGCAGATGTTAGAGCAGCATTCCCAGAATAAACCAGCACCACAGGTTTGTCATTGAATGTAGGCAGCAGATGCCAGACTGCATTTTTTTTTTAATCATGCTGCAGTGGAGGGCTGAAAAAACCTGCGGCCAAATTCTTAAGTTAAAAAGAGCTGAGATGAGCTTTTATACACTTTTAAAGTCTTAGTTTAACCAAAAATGAAAATTATGTTATTAATTACTCACATCCTCACGTCTTTTAAAACCCCTGAGACCTTTGTTCATCTTCGAAGCACAAATGAAGATATTATAGGTGAAATCTGACAGCTCCCTCATCATCCATAGACAGCAAGGTTCCCAAGTCATTGAAAGTCCAGAAAGATACCAAAAAACATCCTCAAAACTGACTATATCCCTTCAGTAGTTCAATTGAAACGTTATCAAGCTATGAGAATAATTTTGTGCGCATGAAAACAAAAATAATTCAACATTTATTTCTCCTTAGTGTCAGTATATTGCGCACATTCATGAGCACTGTGCAGTGACATATATTCTGTTAGTTATGCTTTTTTGTTAATAAATTAATTTTCTTTACTACTGACCCTAGATGCGTTTCCCAAACAACAACGTAACTCGTGGCTGAACTACCATAGTACGTAAATGGGAATTGAACAATGTAGTGATGAGTGTTTCCCAAACCATAGTTGCTCTGTCGCAGATCCATTGTTCAAACCAGATTAGTTATAATGTAAAACATCCATAATGATGCTCTTAACAGGGCAGAGTTTCTTCTTTAGACAAATTAAATGATTATTTTTTTGTTCTGTACAAATTATATTGTTTTACATGCACATGCATACACATTTTTTTTAAATCCAATATTAGTTTTGGTAAAAACATAGATTCGTTTTCCATATTAATGTAAACAGCACATATAGGGCCTATATTTCTTTTACAAACATTATAGAGAATATTCCATATTCTATTCTGAAGCATAAAGTTCCTTACAATAGCTAACACGTAGGCTAATCTCATATCGCCTATATATCAGACGTATGGTCAAACAATGATGTAAAAACTACATTTAGCCTATTTGTTTGTTGCCATAATTACATTTAGATTCAGAAATCCTACATTTTTGGATTTCACAAGCTTTGGAGATGTAACAGATTTCTGCTTGCAAATCATAGGTCATCTATAGCTATTGTCATGAGCCACGGCTGCGTACAAAATGGCATAAATGATTTTGAAGTACACTACAAAGGGAGCGTAATTGTCAGTCTGAAGATCGTTGTAAATAAATTACTTTAAAAGTAAATTACATGTGTGAGAACTTTTTTTTTAAATCATTCAAAGTGGATGTTGGAAGGTTCAAAAGGAATAGAACATAGGGATGATAACTTCGAATAGAACACAACCAGGAACTATGTTTCTTACTACAGCTCTAGTTGAGTGGTTGCAACCACTAAAGTTTGTGACGCAGTTTGCAAATGTTCGTTGGAACGCCAGATTTGGGAAACGTCAGATCGCTAAACTATAATGGTAATGACGGAACTTGTGACCTTAGTTGGCTAAGGATGGTTTTCGGAAATGCACCCCTGGTCTGTATTGTCTCATTCATGTTACAACTCAGAGGCGATTGTAACACGCGCACTATACTGACACTATAGAGACGAAACTGTAGAATAAAGTCGTTACTTTGCTTAATGCGGCACAAAAGGATTCTCATCGCTTAATAATATCCTGATTGTACCACTGAAGACACATGGACTGTTTTAAGGATGATTTTGGTACCTTTGTGTCAGGTTTCACCTAATATATCTTCATTCGAGTTTCAAAGAAGTTGTCAAAGGTCTCAGGGGGTTGAAATTACATGCGAGTGAGTAATTAATAACATAGTTTTCACTTTCTCAAGCCTCTTTGATATACGGCACCTGCTATCCCTCATTCAATCCAAGTTTATTAAAGGATTAACGATCACAGACTTTAAGCTACTAGAAAACTAGGAACTAGGAACAGGAAATGACAAAAATGCCATAGACATTCAGGCTACGTTATGTAAGCAACTTTGAAGCTAATCCATTTGCTTATGTAAAATAGCCTATAGTCTAATAGTGTGTATGCTTGATCCGTTACAGCTAACCGCAGCTCAGCACATACCTAGCGCATCAGCTGACCTTTTCAGACCACGGAGATGTGATGCAATCTAGCAAATAATGTCATTGCAAATGCTTAAATAAATATGATAGTGAAACTAGAATGTTTTGAAGTAGCTTACCACACTATTAGCCATCAGTTTCATTATAAAACATCAGTTCAACCAAAAAATAAATGGCCTGAATTCATTTTTTTCATTCATTCATTTTTTCCATGGAATAAAAGGGAACAATTTAATGAATATCTGGTTTGGGAATTTAATAAGATGGCAGTAGGCTATACTGTGTTTTAGTGCTTAATAAAACATGCAGGGTTTATCAACTAATTACTCAAATTGAGTAAAAATCCACTAACATTGCCACTATTACTCTCCATTCCAGCAAGTGTCAGATGTTCTCCTGCTTCTTTTGCCATTTCTATGTCTTAATATGAAATGTGGTCTCATGTCCATAATCTTGGTCTGTATGTCAAAGTATTGTGCGCCCTCAGATGTTAATATCATATCACAGATAATATCATATAATATCATGGATAAAGCATCTGACTATTTTTTAATGTGTTGTATTTAATTAAATTTTTCCAGTGTAGGTATATTGCCTCAAACTATTAGCCATTTACGTGCCACCGTGACAAAAAAAGAAAGAAAGGTTATGTAAACAAAATATTAAAATGATGTTTTAGTGTGGATTTCAAAAATGCTCAAAAATATGGTTAATTTAATCAAATTAGGTGGAGCTCACCCAAAACATAACCTATTCCATGCCTGCTCACTAGCACCACCACTGTTGATTTAATTTTTTTGTCACTGACAATAACACCATATTCATCTACAAAATTTGACGTCTTTGTTCAATTGAGATAGAATGCATGACGATTCAGTTTACAGTAGCTAAACTGGAAAAAAAAAAAATGCACTGATTCCCACTGATTATAACTGATCATTTTGTAGATGGTGAGTTTAAAAATTGGGTAACATTTTACAAAAGTGACTTGAACGCACCTGACCTCGTAGTCACAAATGATGCGGTGTTATGCGCTACTATGATTTTCTTGTTAAAACTGCATGAATATAAGGAGTTTGCAGGGGTTAGAAGAACATGATATTGAATAATGAATTTTCAGGTTTTAACTATACCATTAATAAATGCCTTGAATTAAACCTTTGATGAGTTATGGAGATTTAAAAGTAAAAGTGGCTCCAACCATTTAAGTATTGTGGCGAACCTAAATTGAAATGTCTACATTTTTTTATTTATTGTTTGATATTCAGACACTGCGGAGTATCTGATTACACCACTTTGGTGCTGATCGGGCGAGAAAACAAGGACTAGCTTACAAAAGAAGTTTAAAGTAGTAAATGAAAATACTTTAAAAAAATCACTTGACCTTGTGTATTATGACTTGCCAACCTGTGAAACCAAATGGACACTAATGAAGCATATATTTATATGGTTTTTCTGACACCTACTGGACTAGAGTGTGATGTGCTACTATGATTATAAAAGTTAAAATTGTGTAAACATGAGGAAATTGCACATTTTCATGTTTGAATTATACCTTTGATCAACTTTTAGGCAGATGAATTGATTAGATTTTGTATTACTGTAAATGTTGGGAATAAATTTGTGTCTTTTTTGGCTCTACATTAAAGTTATTTAAAGAACCATGAAGAATATTTACTACAATATCATTTAGTTAATGATATGAAATTATTTTGAATTCAGATAATTTAATTTAATGAGAAATTTGATCCAGTAAACTTTTTTCTGGCCATATATACACACACAAATAGAGATGTTTAGGGATAGTTCACCCAAAAATGAAAATTTACCTTAAGTGGTTCCAAACCATAATTAGTTTCTTTATTCGGTTGAAAAGAAAAGAAGATATTTTGAAGAAAGCTGAAAACCTGTAACAATTGACTTCCAAAGTAAGAAATTGTAACAAATTGAAAGTTAATGGTTACAGGTTTCCAAAATTCTTCAAAATATCTTCTTTTGTGTTAAACAGAAAAAAGAAACTTGAAAGCTGCTTCTCATTTGATCTCATTAGAAACAACTAAGACAAACAGATACAGAGATTTTCTTTTCTAAGGGTAAAGTGTAGCTTAAAAGGCAATTGCTGTGTCTTCCTTCCTGCCCTTCAATCTTTGTCCACCCCATACAAATACAGGAAACCATCCGTATAAGGGGTGGAAAACAAACCAGCACAACAGAGAGGACTGACAGCTTTTCACAGACGATAAACACATGTGTGAAAACCTACGTTTAATATGAAGGCGGCAAAGTATACAAGCACCGCAAGAGATCCTGAAGCTGATTGGCCCAGAACCTCCAGTCTCTTTCATATATCAGGTCACGCTTTCCAAGCTACTGACTTCGGCGAACTACACCAGCGCACTTTGTGTAATGTAAATAAAGAGAGGGAGAGAGAATGGAAGAAGGGAGGGTTTAAGCACCACCATGTGACTATGTGGTGGTGACCTCCTGACAGTCGGTCATAACTGCAAAACGACTCTGAAGTTCAGCACTTGTTGAATTCCAGGAGCTTTCAGTGCCTAATTTGGACTAAAAGGAAGCGAAACCTCCTCTAGATCTCAGGGTGGATGTTCATGTGCGTGGGTTTTTTTTTGCGCTTGGTTACATGTTTTGAGTAAATGTGGTAAGTGCACAGTTACTTTTTCAGTTTTAACATTTATGATTAAAGAAAATAATCTATTAGGCTCTGTTTTTCTACATACAATAGAGAGTGACAGAAAGGTATTGTGTTTTTTTGCAGACTGGCTCTTTCTGGACAGGTGTATAAGGGTTACCCTTTGTTACACGTAATAAACAACAAAAAAATAGTGTATGCAAGTTTCTTTGTGTGGGTTTGAAAGAGGAAAACTATATGTACACAAAGTGAGAATAGTTAGTCATGATGTCTGAATTGCAGTACATTAGCATTATATGATAATATCTTGCCTTCAATAACCTATTCTGACTTAGTCATACAGAACAGGAAGTTGCCTGCAGTGATTCAGAAGTACCCATTGACTGTCCTGTTAGAAAGCGGTGTCAGGATTATGAGTCCAGATCACATGCTGTTGTGTTTCCCATGGAAAACCTAAGGGTCGACGCCTCTGCACTGGGGTGACTGACCCTGAATGTATCTGCGTCAATAGACTGTTTGTTCTCATTCTGTTATTTCTTGTAGTGGTGTTTACAGAATCTTAACACAGATTAATAAACGTCAGTGTGAAATGTGTTTGTGCTACCAGCATGAATAATGAGAAGTAATGTGTTATTATTTGTCCAAGCAGCAAGAATTATGATTTCTTGCTAAAACAAATACATGAAAACAAAATGTGTTGGAAAAAGCAATAAATATGAGCATGTACTGTATGTACAGTAGCAGTAACCCAAAACAAAATAGCAATCCCAACATAAGGTAAGATGATAACTCCAAATGCATTTGGAACTACACAGAAATGTGATAAAAAAGAAAAGAAAACTCTGAATGGCTTAGCGGCAATTCTGCAAACATCCAGAATGCATTACCACTCAACTACTACCACTACACATACTACCAGCAAGGGGTCTAAACTGGTCTCATGGTTCAGTTAGATTACGATTATCATGTCATCGATTCGGTTCAATTCGATATCATGATGCATTGACAATACACTGCATTCTCGATTTTGAATGTTTGTATACAATTTTGTCATTAATTACAAAAAGTCAGATATATGGAGTGAACCTTTAATTTTACCTGCTCAAAGAAAACATGCTTCTTAAATGTATTAAACATCAAAGCAATAACGACATATTGAGCATTGTGTTCTGCTACTCGGTGAATGAGAGATGGATTTTTTTACAGTGTTCTGGGGGGATCTCGGGTTCTACTGTACCTTTAGTGTCAATGAATGACTGTCCCAGCAAACTCACAAGCAATGAAATATGCCCAGATTTAGACTTTTAATATAGCTGGAGCATGCATCTCACCTCCCTCACCATAGTCTGCTACTCGCACACACGTCTCGCCTCCTTCACCATAGTATCGTATGCAAGTTGCCACCACAACAAATTACATCCGAAAATCGTCAGTGCATCATAACTGGTTGTGGTATGTTATTAAACCAATAACCAATCATGCTAGTCTGCAACGATGCACCGCAGAACCAAATTATTTTCGACATCCCTACTAACAGCCACTCAGAACACCTTAGCAACATCTTAACCACTCAGAAAGCCTTAGCATCTTAACACAATGAGCTAACAACCACCTTAGCTTCACGGCGACCACCATCACATTCTCTGCAGACAATGCAGAACATAGACAACACATTTTATGTTATACTTTGGTATGAAGGTCACACTGAATGAGGGTGCATAGCTGATGTCATTATGTGTGTTGCTGCATTTACAGTATGTTTATCAATTGAGCATTTGCTTTGATGATACCCTGCAGGAAGAGTGAGAGATGTATGGCATCAAAAGACTGCAAGCCATTAAGTATGAGAACGGTTGTGTAAAGAGGAGATGGGCACGTGTCAATAGTGTAGCAATGAGGTGAAAACTAAACTGTGGATATGCCACAGGCGTGCAGTGCACATGTGCAGTCTCACATGACTGGCACATATGTAAATAAATAAAGAGTACTTGATTTAACAGGAATTTCAATATGGCATCTAAAGTTTCAGATAGCAAATGAAATTGACTGTTAATATAATAAATTGTTTAATATATAACCTTTGATTCTGGCAACCAAGCTCTTATTAAGGCATTTACTTACATAATTTGGACATCAAGTTACAAATTTTATAAGTATAACTAGAATTTTACTACTTTTCCTGGAGTGTTTGTTTTTAATGTGTCATAATTCTGGGAAAGCCTGGGTTGTTTGAGACATTTGGCCTGTTTAAAAAATTAAAATGCTAAGTCAGTGGAAAATGAATAATGTCATGAAATCCTGAGCTGCTTGAGATTTGTATCTTATCCTCTCATTATGGGGGCGTTTCAGACTCTAAATTATTATCTCTCTCCCCTGTCTCTCTCTCCCTTTCTCTCTCACCCACTCCTTTCAGTGAGGAGGAAACCCAGAGTTCAGCTTCACGTCCTTTTTCAGAGAGTTCCAGTAAATCTCCTTACGTGCACAGTTCTGACCATTACAGGGACAACAGCTGTGGCCCGCCAGGCCCTCGGGTGCCTTTTGTGCCCCCTCCAAGTCCAGCTAGCCTTGCCTGGGCACAACGTACACGCAACCAACCAGCTAGTCTGGCCCTACGTAAGCAAGAAGAAGAAGAGAACAAGAGGTGCAAAGCCCTATCAGACAGCTATGAACTCTCTACGGACCTGCAAGATAAGAAGGTAAGGCACACACACACAAAAAAATCATGATTCACAGCAAATTGCATTCTTTAAAGTAAATATAACCACTGTCACTGTGCAGGTGGAGATGCTGGAGAAGAAATATGGCGGCTACTTCGTGAGTAGACGAGCCGCACGTACTATCCAGACAGCCTTCCGTCAATATCGTATGAATAAGAACTTTGAGCGCTTGCGCAGCTCAGCATCTGAGAGCCGCATGACACGCCGCATCATCCTTTCCAACATGCGACTGCAATATTCATTTGATGACCGGCATCCTCAACCTCCAACCCCAACTCACTATAGTCACAGTCCAGGAATGGGTCCTCCGCATTCTCCAACCTGCACCACAGAGCCAAGCTCACCGCAGCCAGAGTACACCCAACTGGAGGACACTTTCTCTAAACAAGTTAGTAATCAGTTGACTCTATAATAACAATAAATGCATGAATTCAAACAAACTGGTTAATAGTGCATGTTGTGTTTTGGGTGATCCCATGTTGGCTTTATAGTAAACTTACCTGCAAGATGTTTTTGGACATCAACATTCACAAGAAGGACTGCAGGTTAAGGATTTGCACATGAATTTGGTGGTCATTTTAGTGGGGTTGTGTCTGAAATATTATTGAACATTATTCAATTATTTTGCTTTCATCAGTAGATAAATTCCAAAACTGTCCGATCATGACCAGATAATATTACTGAAAAATGCAGCACTATATTGCCTAATCCTTTGGTTCCATCTCAATTGTTCCTTTAGGTATACAACAACTCGTAGCAATCTGATAGTGTTTATTCCTTTTTATTCAAGGTGAAGTCCTTGGCCGACTCCATTGATGATGCCCTAACATGTCGTCCACGTCGAGATGACTCCCAAGAAGGTATAGGTGATGGAAGTGGTGTTGTGGATGACTTCGGAGAGTGTATATGGAGCAGCAACAGTCATGCATCCTTACGGAGAGGCCTTGCAGATAGGGACCGAGGAGGTACCGGGGGATTGAGCATGCACGAGGACAGCACAGCCACCTCCTATAGCGATGTCACTCTTTACATGGATGATGGACTACCTTCCTCACCCCTTTCTCTAGACCGGGCCCCTAGCAGCACAGACACCGAGTTCTGGGGGGGTGTTGGAAGCGGAGTCGGTGGTAGGGAAGATAGCCGGGACACAGAGGGGGGTGGAAGCAGCAATAGTCGCCGAAGTACACCTTGCACAGAGTGCCGTGATTACCGCTTACGGGGAGGGCATCTACCACTACTTACAATTGAACCACCAAGTGACAGCTCAGTGGACATGAGTGACCGCTCAGACCGAGGCTCCCTTAGCAGACAACTAGTGTACGAGCAGGACTCAGCGGGAGGCTCGCCTCAAGGGACTTTAAAACACAACCCTAATGCTCGTTCAACCTCCTCCACAACTGCACAGGGTCAAACCCGTCCAGCTAGCCGATCGATACCGTCGCATATCCCACACCATATGGCTCACCATCATCACCACCACCACCACCATCATCACCAGTACCCCGACACCCCTTCGTCGTCGTCCTCTCCTCAACAGCCCCCAACCACACCGCACTCATCTTCCTCGTCTGCACCACTGCCCCCTGGTGGCTTGGAGCAACAGTGCTGCTCGGATGGGGATAATGACTCATTGAACTCCACCACAAACTCTAATGAGACCATTAATTGCAGCTCAGGATCCTCATCCAGGGACAGTCTGCGGGAGCCCCTGCCTCCACTGGGGAAACAGACGTATCAGAGAGAAAGTCGGCATAACTGGGACTCTCCTGCCTTTAATAATGATGTGGTTCAGAGAAGGCAATATCGCATTGGGCTTAATCTCTTCAACAAGTAAGAGAAAATAAAAATCTATCTGGTAAAACTTGACTTGAAAGGGGTGTTCATAAGACTCATGAAATATTCATAGTCACATGACACGTGTCATGAATATGAAGGAGATTTTATGCATGCTGTCATTAACTCATTTATGTCATTGTAAATGCAAAGGTGACAATGTTTGACTTGTCTTTGTTATGACAACCTAAAAATACATCATAAACTGTTGACATTACCAAGAAAACATAACTTGTCATAAATCTGTTATAAACATGACCGTTATAATTAACCATTATAATTGTCATGCATTTTATAAGAGCATAATTAATGTTTCTTGACCTCAACTACAGTGGTACAAACTGAATTTGTCAATAAATTGTCATTAAATGTAATTAAATATGAACAATATTTAAATATTAACAAGGCTGTTATAAAATGAATTAACATAGTATTAACACTTTTACTGAAGTGTTAATGACAAATTCAGTTTGTTCCACTGAAAAAAGTGATCAGAAAATGGTCTTGTGACAATCATGTTTATGACAGATTTATGACAGGTTATGTTGACTTGGTAAAGTTGTTAAAGACAGGTTTTGTTGTCTTGGTGATGTCAAGTTGTGATAAACATGCCATATTTATGACATGTCATGTCATGGTCATGCCCCCTTCAAGTAAAGTGTTACCATCCACCTCTTATATGCAACACTCCCACCATTTAACTTTGCAAGCTAGAGACTATGGCATTACAAATAACATTGAGTTGATTGAATTAATCTGACTGAAACTTTTTTGACTACAGGAAACCAGAAAAGGGTATTCAATATCTGATTGAGAAGGGCTTTGTGTCAGACACACCAGTGGGCATTGCTCGTTTTATCCTGGAGAGAAAAGGCCTCAGTCGGCAGATGATTGGAGAGTTTCTTGGAAACAGACAGAAACAGTTCAACAAAGATGTATTGGAGTAAGTTCACGCAATACCTTCTCTAAAAGCAGCCAAGATTAAAAGGTTGAGTCTTTTAGAAAATAACAAAGGATAGAATTCACTTCAAAGTCATTTGCTTTGAAAAATTTAATTGTTAACTTAATCAAAAAATAACAAATAGGCAGAATTTTTTGGGGGTAAAACATTTTTGAAGATAATAAAATATATTTGATATACTTATGTAGTTTGAAGTATGATATTTGAGAACATAGGAGTCATTAACTTTATTAATTCTTTCACTGTTTTTACTTTTTACTGAAAAGTACTGTAAATCTGTATTATGGTGTGACATAACAAAAATGAAAAAACAAAAAAACATTTATCTTCATTGTTAGACACTTATCTTCATATATAGTGCTATTTATTTTATATGAAATTATGAATCATGCTTTTTTTCTCCATGACTTGTTGGACATTTGCAATAAATAGGGGTGTCATACCAAAGGACAACAAAAACCTAACAATTTTATAGTGGTTCCAAAAAAATCCAGAGACAAAAGGTTAACGGGGAACATCATGGAGGCTTTACAGGAAGCTTCAGTCACGAGATCTTGAATGGGACCCTTCAACTATTTAAAGTTTTCTCTGAAATTGCTGAAATAGCATATAGTGTCACACCAGAGGACATGGTTTTCAGTAATAAAATGTATTTCGAAATTTATATTTTTAGAAATATATAGATGACAAAAAATGTTTGCTATTTATTAAATAGTCACTTCCAAAATTAGACCTGAGGTATTTATTTGTGATTTTACAATTTTATTTTTAAATTAGAAGAGTTGTAAGTTATTGAACTGAGCTGTGTGATTTCACTCCAAATGTAAAAAAAAGAAGTAATAACACAGCAGTTTTTATAACAAGATGGAAGACAATGTTTAACCGTTTACTGCATTTTAAATGATGACAATACTAATTATATTCATTTTTGTCACGTGTGACAGTGAAAATGCAACATCAGGTCAACAACCCCTATACAGTATAAACACTACATGTTGTATTAGTGATATGTATTAATTAACTATACAGGCTATAGGATGGTGAAAATACTAAACCATTTAAATTATATTTATATAAATTAACAACACAACTAATTTAATTATAGAAATAATTTTCTGGAAGATTCCTTGAAGTAAACCCCTTCAATGGTTGTGGTAAATTACACTCCAGGAGCATGTATGTATATGTAACATTATTGTTTGTGCTTTCATATTTGCTTTTAGCTGTGTTGTTGATGAAATGGACTTTTCTGGAATGGACCTCGATGATGCTTTGAGGAAATTTCAAGCTCAGATAAAAGTCCAAGGAGAGGCCCAAAAAGTGGAGAGACTTATTGAGGCTTTCAGGTAGCTAAATGTGCTTTTAGTAAATAAAGTACTTAGCACTTTTGATTAATGAGATCTGTTGTTACAATGAATATAACAGCATTAATGGGATAGTTCACCCAAAAATTTGTTCAACCTTTATGAGTTTCTTTATTCTGTTGACAATAAACAAAAGATGATCATTTGAAGAAAGCTATAAACCTGTAACCATTGAAAACCATAGTCAATGGTTACAGGTTTCCAGCTTTCTTAAAAAAATTATTTTTTGTGTGTTCAATAGAAGAAAGAAATTCAAACAATTTTCAGTTTTGAGTGAACTATCCCTTTACGGAGTCATGTTTTATCATGTTTACCATGTTTTATCTGCCCCTCGAATATTTGCGCTTAAATACTATTTCTCTATTTTGTAGTCAGAGGTATTGCGTTTGTAATCCAGCACTGGTAAGACAGTTCCAGAACCCAGACACCATCTTCATCCTAGCGTTTGCCATCATCCTCCTCAACACAGATATGTACAGCCCCAATATCAAAGCGGAGAGGAAGATGAAGCTGGACGATTTCATCAAAAACTTGCGAGGTGGTGTTCAAATCCCTCTCTCTTAAGCTTCACACATTCACACACACTGGATCTTACTCAAGGGGTCAACCCACAATCTGCTATTAAATGTGTCATCTAACTGTGAGGGATTTCGCAAGCGTATGCTAAATCTCTTCTTGTGTGCCTGTCACTTTTTTCTTCCTTTCTCAGGGGTGGATAATGGTCAGGACATCCCACGTGACTTACTAGTCGGAATCTACCAGCGCATTCAGAAGTGGGAACTGAGAACCAATGATGACCATGTTTCTCAGGTCCAGGCGGTAGAGAGAGTCATAGTGGGCAAGAAACCAGTGAGTACTACTAAGAGGTTTTTAGAAATATGAGTTTGTTTGGATCTTTGAGATTAGTCATTATGCTGACTAAACTTTGGTAGAAAATTATTATTTTCAAATATTTTTATGTTGCTTTAACTCATTTTAATAGGTTAATCAGGTTTCAATACAAAGCTTAAGTTCATATTTTTAGTCAGTTTGATTGATGTAAGTTAAGATGACTAGAAAAGTTCATTTGATTTAACTAAAAAAAGTTAAAACAGCAAGAATGTTTTTACAGTGTATGTGTCAACTAAAACCCATAGTTCCAATTTCCATTTTTATGCAATTGAGAGATTATTTTATCATCAGAACAGAAGGTGCGTGTTGTACATATACACCATCTGATTTATCTCCGTCGTATACAGTTGAAGGAAAAAATATTAGCCCTCCTTTAATTTATTTCACAAGCACCGTTGAACTGGGAACACTTTTTAAGCATAATAGTTTTAATAACCAATTTCTAATAACTATTTGTTTTTTGTCTTTGCCATGATGACAGTGCAATTTCACTAGTTATTTTGCAAGATACCAGTATTCTTAAAAGTGCATAAAATGCAATTTCAAGACTATGTTTATTAGTCTAAGCAAGTTAGGTTAATTGGGCAACTAAGTCATTGGACAACAGTAGTTTGTTCTGTAGCCAAAAATAATAATAATGATAAAATAATAATTTCTTAAGGGGGCTAATAATATTGACCTTAATAATTATTTTAAAATGTAGATTTTCTTTAATGCTTTTAACTGTGAGGGATTTTGCAAGTGTATGTTAAATCTCTTACTGTGTGACTTTCTCCAGAAGAAAAAAATAATTATAGAAAATAATGTGAAAATGTTCTTGCTCTATTAAACATCACTTTGGAAATATTTGAAAAGGAATTCAAATTTCACAGAAGGGCAAATAAGTTTGCCTTCAACTGTAAATCAACACTGAACACCTTTGTATCACAATATGTCTGAAAATAAATATATGAGATGGAACAAGAAAAACAACACACTGTAATATGCAATAATGTCACCCATGTTAATGAGTGCATTTATGAAGGGATTAAAAGGGATCTGTACCTCTATTTTAAATGGGTACAAAGATGTTCTTATCAATCAAAACCTCTAGTGTTAGAATAATGTTAGTGTTTATATAATTCATATTCAGAAAGTTTCCAAAATAAAAAATCTTTCAGAAAAATAAACCACAGACACTGTACAAGGACTGTGCTTGTATGCTAATGTAGACATAAAAAAGTTAAATTGGGGCTCAACTTGGGGCGACATGGTGGCTCAGTGGTTAGCACTGTCGCCTCACAGCAAGAAGGTCGCAGGTTTGAGTCCCGGCTGGGCCAGTTGGCATTTCTGTGTGGAGTTTGCATGTTCTCCCCGTGTTGGCGTGGGTTTCCTCTGGGTGCTCCGGTTTCCCCCACAGTCCAAAGACATGTGCTATAGGTGAATTGACTAAATAACTAAATTGGCCGTAATGTATGTGTGTGAATTTGAGAGTGTATGGGTGTTTCCCAGTACTGGGTTGCAGCTGGAAGGGTATCCGCTGTGTAAAACATATGCTGGATAAGTTGGCGATTCATTCCGTAGTGGCGACCCCTGATGAATAAAGGGACTAAGCCGAAAAAAAATGAATGAATGAATTGGGCTCAACTTCCTGAGTATTGGTGGATTGTATGGATTTGATTTGGATTAGTTGAATAAGTTCACATATTATTGAACAGTTACATACAGTCAGAATGTTTGTTGGTGAACCATCAAAATAAAGTTTTAAGAGATACTGATATTCTACAAATTCTCTTAAATGTACTTATTACTTATTGTCAACAGAATGTGTAAGGAGGATCATCAAATGACTTTGAATATGTTTGATAAACTATTAGTAATGTGAATGTGAAGTAAATGTGAATATCTGTTCTTTGATTAAAGGTTTTGTCTCTGCCTCACCGGAGACTGGTGTGCTGCTGTCAGCTCTATGAAGTCCCGGATCCCAACCGTCCTCAGAGGTCTGGAGTCCACCAGAGAGAGGTCTTCCTCTTCAACGATCTGCTTGTGGTAATATTAATAATCCATTATTCATACATGCAAAAGGAACTGGTCAGCTTAATTAAGTCTTTGTCAATTTACATACATTATTGAAATGCTTTTTTTCTTTTCTGTTATTACATTGCAAGGTTACAAAGATATTCCAGAAGAAGAAAACTTCTGTAACTTACAGTTTCAGGCAGTCCTTCCCTTTGGTGGAGATGCAGGTTCACATGTTCCAGAACTCCTGTAAGATTTTAAATTGGTTACTTGATTTATTTGCTCCAAAAATAATATTTAGTATTATTTTAGTGTTAATACATTACTATCGTATTGAAGTCTTATTATACTATTATATAGTAAAGTTTAAAATATATTGTGAAATATTATAATTTATTATTAAATATTATAATTGAATGTACTTTTAGAAATCATTCAAATATACTGATGTGGTGCTTAAAAAATCTTTCTTATTATTATCAAATTTGACAACAGTTATGCTGCTTAACCATGAAACATCTACTTGAGATTTTCCGATGAATAGAAGGTTCAAAAGAACCTGAAATTGTTTATAACATTATAAACAGGGTTCCCACTCTTTCAAGGATGTTTTAAAGCTCCATTAATTTTAAATCAACCCTATTGTAATTTACACCCCCAGCATATGTAGTCCCATGAAAGTCCTTATTGTACTTGACATTTCACTTACACTTAATATTTACATAACAAATGTGCGAGTAATGATGATGTTTTGAATGTGTCATTTAAAAAAAAAATTAAACAGAAATTTTGATTTTTTTATTTAATTTAATACTGGTAATATTCAAATCCGGTTTCTGAAATATTTAGCATTATTTGTCATAGTTCTTGTACAAGACTTAAATTTAAGATTTTTAAATGTAGAATTTCTCTTTTCTTCATTCTGTTTTTGACAGCAGCACAGTCTAATTGTTGAAATAACATCATAAACAAATTTCATTTCAAATTTAATTCTAGCACTTTCAAGGGCCCATGTTTGGTTTTTAAGTACTTTCCAGGCTTTGAATCCACATGTTTGAAATGAAAGTACATGCAGGTACTTTCAAGAAGTTTGGGAACCCTGTATAAATGATAAATACTCTCATATAAATTTACCTTGCTTAAAATAGAAAACATTAATACCCTAAAATGTTGTTAAAATATACAGGTTTAGTTTTTATTTCTTCTTATAGCTGTAATTAATAGTTTTTATCACTTTATCTGAATTTAAATTATTTTTAACACTGGGATTTCTAGTTTTGGAAAAGTTATGAAAGTTTCTGTAGTTAATATAAACTATATTAGTTTCATTCCATCCTAAAATACACTGAAATATCAACATTTAAGCCTATAATTTTTTTTTTTTTTAAATCAATAAAATGTAATGTGGCATTTATTTCAGGGAACCCTAAGTAAATATATAATTCTCTTTTATTCCACCAGACTATCCTCATGGTGTCAGACTAACATCAGCTATCCCGGGCGGTGAGCGTAAGGTTTTGATTGTGTTCACGGCCCCTAGTCAACAGGACCGCACACGTTTTGTCAGTGATTTGAGGGAGAGCATTGCTGAGGTGCAGGAAATGGAGAAATACAGAGTGGAGTGTGAGTACAGTGTCCTCTGCTGCTCTCAGAAATCAACTATAGTGTTTTCTAGCCCTCTTCTGGTGGTCTACTATAACTTTTTTTTATAAAATTACCTCACAGGGATATTTTTCACAAAAATGAAGACGTATTCACCATCAAGTGGTTCCAAACCTTTACGAGTTTTTTTATTTTATTTTGTTGAACATAAAAGAAGACATTATGAAGAATGCTGAAACCCTGTAACAATTGACTTCCATTGTAGGATAAACAAATACTATGGAAGTCAATGGTTTTAAGTTTTCAGCTTTCTGCAAAATATTTTCTTTTATCTTCAACAGAATAAAGAAAGTCAAATAGGATTGGAACAAGTAAAAGGTTGAGTAAATAGCTATGTTTCCATCCAAATATGCTAAACATTTATGGCATAAAACATTTGCGAATAAAGCACGGTTTCCATACAATGAGTTCAAAGAGATAAAATTGCCACCAAATATCAATGAGAAAAAACAGAATTTCTTGCACTAGTAGAAGCCACTGTGGGCTGTTTTTTTCTTATATAATGACTTGCTCCTCAGAAAACAAAATTAAATGAATGCGCTGTGGATTTTAGAGCCACGAGACACTCTTTTGGAATTTATTCAGTAAATGCGTTTGCATCATACTTTAGCACATTTTTCTTATCAGATAAAAAGTTTATCATTGAAGTTCAAAAAGTTCATTGCTGCTGATTCAACAACTGAATTTTCAGCTGTGGGTGAACTATCCCTTTCAAACAAGATAAAAATTGCACATTCTAAACACCTTGCTTAATATGTTCAGGCATATTGCTTGCTGTAATTTTTGTGCTTGGTTAGAATAAAAGCTGTTACTTCATAAACAGTCCTCTTATGTTTCTTGCGATTTGTCCTCCTGCAGCTGAGCTAGAGAAGCAGAAGGGAGTAATGCGGCCCAGCCTGCTCACCAACAGTATTATGGCAGGAGGAGTAGGCGGGGTCAAGAATGAAGTAGTGAATGGCACTATTGGAAGGCCTAGTCTGGATGACAACTATTCACCAGGAGAAGGCCTGAAACGTACTGCTCTCAGCTCCTCACTGAGGGACCTGTCTGAATCAGGTGAGACACTATGCTATGCCAAATAAGGGGCAAGTATAAAATGTTAAATTAATAGTTTACACCAGAGGTCATTAAACTTGTTCCTAAAGGGCCGTTGACCTGCAGAGTTTAGCTCCAACCCAAGTGTGCCCTTTTGAGTAACACTCCTGGCTATTAGATCGCCCCCTGGAGGCTGGCTGCAGTACAAGTCATAAAGCCCATGTTAACCAAGAGACTTGAGCCCAAATAAAAAAATGTATAACACTTGCAATAAAATTTCCCGAAAGATGGTTTTGGTCAATATAGCGAGGCACTGGTTATCAAGCTGATATAGGTTTAGATCTTCATTTTTGCAAACAGTATGTTTTTAGCCAGTAATTTAATGCTATTACTGGGGCTACTTACTTAATGGGGCGTGTCATCATGATTGACAGTTGTGATTGACAGCTTCTCTAAGCAGACCGTCGGAGCTTCGGGAGGAGATTTTACCATGATAAAATTAGTTGTTCAGCTGTCGGTTAATCGGTTAAATGTGGGCTTTTGTTTGCTGATACACGCCAAACGTTATCATGTCAAGGAAAACAGGTGATCGTTATCTAGCAGTAATTATATTTATGGGTCTGATATAATAATTAGGAAGACAAAACTAATGTTAACCTATGTCCAGATCAATCTCTTGTAATGTTATTCGAACTTGATTTAAAGGACGTCTCTTTAAAACTCCTAATAAACATTAAAATGAATGTAAATTCCTCTTTGCCAGATAAAATTAAGGCATCGAATAAACCAAATGAAAACGGAGGTAAAGAAAAAATAATAAACAATATAAGCGACGTTGCAGCAGCTGATAGACGTTGATTGATGTATTAATACTGCTAAGTTTATTGTACAAATTGATAAGGACTATTTTATATAGTGCTGGGGTACGTAAATATCCTGTTGATATTTAGAAATATTTCTGTAATTTTTGTTAATATAAACGCATGGTTTTTCCCGCATGGCAAATAGCTGTCCATGATGTGTATATTTTGGGTCCTAAGATGAAGATAATAAATACCAACAACCCGTTATAAGAGAATTTTTTTTGTGCTCATAGCTTAGTCTAACGCTAGACTGTATGAAAGATCGTTTATTTTGCAGTCCAACATATATTGTTTTTATTAAATTATTAAAAACAGCTTACGTCACACTGTTTTCCAATAAATCGTATATTATTACATGTTTTTAAATCTAAGTGCTTATATTTATTTAGCGAGCCTTTGTTATTGTGCAGATACGGGCGGTCAAATGAGAAGTTCGGGGGGCGTGGTTGATTTGACGTACAAGCGTTTGGTTGGAAGCTTAATTCCATGGCTCCGCCTCTGGCTCCATCATGCAGTCCTTCTGCGCATACCCAGGCTCCAATTTCAGCAGTTTTTTGCGACAGTTTGTGCCCGTTATGAGGCATTTTGCATTCAAAGCGTTCAATAGAAAAATGCGCTGTCACGTCCTCCACGGGAGGTGTGTTGAGGCAAGTTGGAGCTAAACTCTACAGGGCCTAGTGGTGGACAGAGCGAGGCTTCGTGAAACGCTGAAACAGTCTAAGCAAATGTGTTGTGCCCTAGTGGTCATTTCAAGTATTGCTCTGAAACAACTTCAAAAAAGAAACAGTTAAGCGAATTGAGGAATTATACTCCATGTTGTGTAGTTGAGATATCAAATGATTTAATGACGTGGTTAGTGTTCCTGACTGGCATGCAGACATATTGGCTGCGTTCGAAATCACCTACTACTCGAGTTTGAATGTGTTTGAATCACAGAATGAACTACAGTCATTTAATATTTGTGTTTTATTGCTTTGTTCTTGTAATGCGTTTTTGTTTTAACATTGGTCTGACATCCGAATTAACTCTTTGTGAATAAATGTTGTTTTGGTCATAAAAATAATCAACATTATTAAAAGACATTAAATCACAGTTTTTGAATGCTTGTACAAGCCGGGATTCGAACTCGGGACCCTCGCAACACAGTCATACTATACAATATGTCCCTATAAGGCCGCGCACAGTCCACTAGGCTACGTGACATAGTGGTTTTGTTTCCGACCCCATCAATCAAATGCAGACTCGTCAGGTCTCGCAATATTTGTGAAATGACTGATCCTTTGAATCGCTTTAGTCACATGACCAGGGTGTTTCAAAAGGTTTCAAAGCAGTGTTTTGAAAAATCTGCAGTTCGGGATCTCTACACCATGTCTAAACATCAGTTTCGCATCAGCCATCCCTAGCAAGGCCCTCCAGGACCGAGATTGGTGACCCCTGGTTTACCGAAAAAAAAATTATACAAATTCTGTTGTCATTTATTCTGTTTTTCATTTTGATCCAAACCTGTATGATTTTTTTTTATTTTTTATGTATAAAATATTATAGGATTTATTTTAGGCACATCAGTAATTAATGAGTGACATTTGTGACCTTAGGAGATTTAATAAAGCTTTCTGTTGATGTATACTTTGTTAGAATAGGACAATATTATATAGACACAAAATCTGGAATCTGAGGGTTCAAAAAAAATCTAAAAACTGAGAAAATTGCCTTTAACTTAATCAAAAAATGAGTTTTGATATTTTTACAGTAGGAAATTGACCAAAAAATCTTTATGGAAGATTATCTTTACTTAATATTCTTATGATTTGTTTTTCATAAAAGAAAACCATACAATTTTGAACTTTTGCCAAAAATATACCCATGCAACATAAGACTGGTTTTGTGGTCCAGGGTCACATTTGTAAACACAAACAAGAAAATACTACTTCTGTTAACATTTACTGCCGTTGTATAAAATCCAATGTATACTTCTTTTTATTTGCATACATTACCCTGCGTGCAAAGTTGAATGCACAGCCTGTTTGATAGTGTGCCCTGCAATCACACGTGCTTGAAAAACGCAGGAAGGGTAGGAATGTCCTTCTTGTTCAGTGTCTTGACTGGGTTAAACAATGACCAAGTTCAGTGTTGACACCTTGTGGACAAACTAAGTAATGCACGAGCAATTCAAAGCACAGTTACTGTAATAGATGACCAGAGTTCTCCGAGTGGAGGAGTATGGACAGCCAGGAAAGACATAATTGTTTAATTTATTGTTATTTATTTGTACAATTTAAATATGAGATTTTTTTTTTCATAGTCAGTCAAGACATGAGGAAAAAAAAGAAAAAAGGGACATCTGATCATTCTTGCTGTTACAAAAATCGGATAGTAAATATACAGTTCACATCTACTTTTCTGATGATGAAATTCACTTCACATTCTTCTTGTATGCATGAAAACTGAAGTATACTTTGGTCTTTACACTCAATCACACACACATACTGCAGTTGTGACTGACATCTGCTAACTGGGTAACAGGGAAACGTGGCCGCAGAAACAGCGTTGGTTCCCTTGACAGTACAATGGAAGTAAGTCTGAGTGAAGCAGAGGTCTGTATTTTTAGTTTTAGTCCCCAAACCCAACCCACCCGCATGCCTGCCTGGAATTCCCACGAAACACATCTTGCATGTGTCCCGACTCCTTACCATAGACATGTGTGTGCATCTTGTGTGACCATGTGTGGTCTGTGGAATGTTATATGGATATTACTGAGGCGATGAATCTATAATGTCAGTCATTGAGACTGCATGTGAAGATCTGCAGCCACCCAGGACATTGTACAATATAGCGTTTTACTCCAGGACATCGAGACTGGACAACATCTCATTTACCCTGAATGAAATCTGCATGAATCTTTGGTATAAACATTGAAAGTGACATGATGATTTGTTTTTTTACTTCATTAGCCTTTGATTTATGGGTTTGAAGTGCATTTTATTTATTTATTTATTTATTTATTATTTGTGCTAATATTTTGGATGTGATACCTTATGCATGGACTAGTGTGACTGTGATATAAGTTCTGTTCATTTTTATACCCATTATTAAACCCACTATTTATTAAGTGTCCCTGATAAATCTCACATCAGAAAAGAGCTTTTTTTAATAACCTCTTTTAAAGGGGGCCTATTATGCAAAAAATCACTTTTATAAGTGGTTTAAACACGTTTGTGTGGCAATAGTGTGTAAATATAACCAGCTTCTAATGGTAAAAATGAATAAACAGTCTGCAGAAACACTTTACCTGACATTTTCCCTTTGTACACATCATCAGAGGGGGAAATCCCTCCCATTAGTGACAATCTCTCTCTCATTAGCATAGGCAGCCCTGAGTGAGAAGCAGCCGTCTGCCATTAGAGTTTACACATCGTGCCTGCCTGAAGATAATGTCAGCGACTAAGAGGCATTATAAATGTGGAGTTTAGGATGCACAAATGAACACCGTAATCTCAATTTAATGCCTTTTTCTGAGACACTTCTTTTGACATTTTCAGATTCTCACAGAGATAAAGTTAGTACTGTTTTGAATCTGCCGCTATGATAAGGCATAGACTTTTGTAGCCCCACTCTCTTTTGAAAAGAATGCTGGGAGCACAATCTCGTTTGAATTTAAAGCGACAGTCACCAAAACAGCACAACTAGAATCAAAGCCTAAAAGGGGTAGAACAAATTATTTGTGGGGTATTTTGAGCTGAAACTTACACATACTTACACATACACACAGATTCACATAGACATCAGACACTTATTTTGCATCTTGTATAAAGAGGCATAATAGGTCTCCTTTAATACATATGTGATCAACGATCAACGGTGTAATGATTCATCAGTTCATTATTAGACAATCCTAAAATTATCATTTACATGTGTAAATAATACTTATTCATTGTTTTTGTATATCAAATTGTCAGTTATATTTAATCTAATTATCCACATTTTGATACTTTATTTTCTAACCATTTATGCATTTTACAAATGATTTATGTTTCTTTTAAATGCTGTTTTGACTATAATTATAACTACACCGTGTAACATATTGTAAGCATAGGTTTTTGATTGTTATACAGAATGGAATTATTATTTCATTTGTAGATAAAACATAGCAACATTGGCATTCGGGACACATAATAGATAGTTGGGCACATGTGTTTGTGTGATTATGTTCTGAATTATAATGCTGACAGAGTGTTGTTTCATTACCCTAATCAACTCACCCCTCTTTTTCCTCCCCACCCAACAAAACCACTATTCTTTCTGTATACTTTTGCTATATTTTCTTTCTCTATCTTGTGTATTACCCACATTCCCTTCCTGCTCCTCTTTGCACACCCTCTCCTCTCTCCCAAACCCTCATTTGTTTTGGTTCTACGTCCTTCTCTTTTTCTCCTTTCCCCCAACTCTCTTTGTCTTAGGGTTCCATCATTAGCAGTCCACGGCCTCACCAGCGTTACCCAGTAGCCACTGTTCTCCCAGGATGCTATGGGACAGAAGACTACCGGCCTCACCGCCCCATCCTGAGCCCCGGAGTGGGGGTGGGGGGTGGGCCGGGGCAGCAACACACACCTGCAGTGACTGGCGCTGGGCCAGTCTCCAACAGCACAGAGAGAGGAACGACTGGAATGGGGACTGGGAACAACAGCAACAACACCGGTTCTTTCCTGGGCTCCCTGTTTGGGGGCAAGCGATCCAAAGCTCCGGGTCCTATTATCCCCCCGGGGCCACCCTACCCCGCCCCTGTGGCCCCGCCGACTACCGGAGGGCCACCGCCTCTGTCCCCGTCCTCGCTGTGCCCGACGGAGGGCGGTGGACCTTCCAAGATCCAGGCCCTGCACGCCCAGTACTGCCACACTACCAGCAACAGTGTCAGTGGACAGCCTCCGCCCCCGTACTACCACCACCACCGCTTCCATACGCAGACCGTACCCTCAACTGGGCAGCAAGGCCTCCATACTCTTCAGCGGGTCACCTTGCCTCGTCGGCCGCTCCCCAACCCCTCCGTGCACTCCCCATACCAGCCGATCTCCCAGCATACTTTGCAGGGTCGCTACGGGAGCATGGGCAACATGGGCAACATGGGCTCCGGCCTCCCTCCCCCCCTTTCTCCTCACTCCCCACTCTCCCCTCACCCGCAGTTTACTCTGTTCCACACACAGCCTACACATTCGGCCAGAGGGGGCGGCATCAGCAAGCCCCCTCTCACGCTGTCACACTCGCAGCCCCACCCGCACGCACACTCCCACACCCACCATGTGCACACGCCGCACCCCTCCTCCCACCCCGTGCACCAACCTCACTTCGTCTTCGCCAGCCCTCCGCCTCCGCCCTTCCCTGCTCCCACTCAGCCGCCTCCAGTCTCCACGTCCGGCACTGTCCACCACGGGCCGCCGGCCGCCCAGTATCTGCCCCAGTATCCACCGTTGTCCTCCATTCCCCCTCCCCCCCCCCACTCCCCTTTACCCCCCCCTTCCTCCCCCCTTACCCCTCTTACGCCTCTCTCCCCTCTCCCCCCCCAGCACCAAGGCCCACCTTCCCAGGCCGGGGGTCAGCAAGGGCCCTCACCAGCTCAGACTGGAGCCGTACCTGGGGGGACGGGCACGGTCGAACGCGCCAAATCCAAACCTACCAACCGGATCAGCACAGTAGTGTGAGCCGGGGAAAGTCGCGTGGCTGGGGTTCGCTGAAGGGTCCTTTGGTGGTCGGAGGGGGCACATCTTCAAGGGTGGAGGAGCTAGGCAGGGCCAAATCTGATAACAACACCAGTGGGAAAAAGAAACGCAGCCTGCTAAGACTCTGCTACTTTCACCTGCGCTTCCCACAGGTGTGACTGAAAGGGACTCGTGTTTGTTATGAAGATAGTTGGAGGCTCTCAGGTAGATTAGTTTTGAGGGATATATATATTAGACAACAAACATTTAGGACATGTTGCTTGTCACTAATTTGACGGTCAAGCCAAAACCCTTCTTAACTACTTCTTAAATGTCATATTCAGACAAGAAATAATCTATTAAAGCATGCAAAGACTTGTGGACATGCTTACACAAACTCTGATATAAAACTGTCTACTTGTTCAATTGCGTATAGCCATACAGATAAAGTGGTTGCATTTTGCATTCGTCACACCACAGGTATTGGAAAAACTGTTTAAGTTGCTTCACCTGGGAGACTGTTTAGGAATTGTGAAGACCAGAGAGTGTACAAAAATGCTGCGTTGGACATGGAAATCAAAGCACAGTACATTCAAATATTTCATACATTCCAGTAATCAAAGCATTAGTCAATAGCATTCACAAGATGCAATAATATTTTCACTGATGTCCACCTTCAAATAATTTTAAACAATTCATTGCTCTTTTTGTACACATCTATAGGGTGTTAATAGAGATATATCTACAAAGCAAATACCTTACATCTGGTTTGATTGAAGTATGTCAGTATTTTCCTGATCTCTTAAACTCTTAACACTAGCCATCTGTAAGAAAAAAAAGTGTATGTAGACGTCCTGTTTGTAATCAAACTATCATCAAGAAATATTAACCTGTGTATATAAAATTATATGAAATTTTAACATAAAATAATATATCAATAATATTATATTTCATCTATGAACTTGATGTTCTTACCTACGGTTGCACCAACATTGTGTTTAAAAAAAGAACATAAATCTACACAAATGAAAACCCATTTTTCATAATTTGATCCATAATGAGTATTGTTATGTTGTGCCTAAAATCAAAACATTTTCTCATGGCAGCATTATGTTTTATTTGTTACTAACCAGTTTGGTCCAACAGTAAATTTCTTTTTAAAGAATATCCCTAAGGGCTTGAATGAATTTTAAAGGATGTCTTCTCGAAGAGTAAAAATCATTGCACCAATTGGTGACCATTATCATTTATGTCCAAATTCTTCAAACATTTGTAGTAAATCTCCAGGAAGGATGTAAGGCCCAGAATGTGAAAACAATGGCATCCAATGCACTTTAACAAACGAATGTGTTTTCTGAACTAATATAACTAGGGCTAGTGACACACATATGAAGGAAAGAAACATTCCATGAAAGTTTGTTGCCTCTTTATTGTCATCAGTCTTCAGATCTGAACGGTCGGTATTAGGGAGTTTCCATCGGGTCCTTGCATTAAAACTGCCAAATTATACTTTACAAGGTGTTTTTATTTAATTTTATGCTGTTATATGAATGTTTGCTATGAATTTAAATGAATATAACTCTTCTTCTTTTATGTTATGAAACTACAGATGTTATAAATCGACAAAATATATGATTCTTGTAAATAGGAAATGTTTTCTCATGCTTTGACATTCGGCGGTGAAGTGTCAAGGATGTGTTTTATTGTTGTTGCTCATTTTTATGGACAAACGCACTTGTCTTTACAAGTGTCCTTAAATGGTGGAGACTTTTTATGGGTATTATTTAATATATTTTTAACAGCAGTAGTGTACCAGTCATGATGTTTATGATTCAGCTTTGTGTGCAGCTGATTTTTGGTTTGGGCTAAATTTTGAAACGTTAAACATAGCACCATACTTTCATTTTCAATAATTGTTTCCCTCATTATCAATAATGAAGTGGAGGAGGGATGAGGGAACCAATATAATGAGTTATCACATTAATACAAAGTTTTCAGTTGATCGATATAAGAAATCAAGGGGATTTAGCCATAAGTAAGGCCTTAGTGTAAGTACTGCTTGACGTTTCTGTTTGTGTGGATGCCAAACGTGATCTCAAGTGCTGTTGTATATTTCTGGACTGGGCTTAATGCAGATGCTCAGTATTATTTGTCTTGATGTGATGCTAAGTTATTGTGTGTAAGATATTTAAGCCCTTGTGCTACACATTCTGCATATGATCAGCACTCCACGCAAATAATAGCACAGTATGTTTAATATAAATGGGGCTCCAGTTACAAACATATTTAATAGATATTAATGTGAAATGAGATGGAATACAACAATGAAAAATCCACAAGTTTTAATTTCATTTATTTTATTTCATGAATGATTGCCATAATCTTTTCCATCAACCGTGTGTCTTCCCGCTGTGAATTTTATTGCATGAGTATGTCTGTATTTACTGAGCTCTGTAAAAAAAATTGTACATAGACTGTCATAGTAAGATTTAATATTGACAGTGTAATAGAAAACAATGTCAAAGGAGTGTGTGTGTGTGCGTGTGTATGTGAGTATGTTTGTGTGAATGTGTATGGGGAGGTGGCGTTATTTGTAGATGATTGCATATTTATTTTGATCCAAGAAAAATGAATTTTATCTGTAAAAGTGTGTATGTCAAAGCGGATCGAAGTGTAATTTTGAGAAAAAAAAAGATATATGAAGTCATCTTATTTGTGTACAGATAATATGAAATGTAACAAATTTGGAGAGATGTGAATATTTATTGCCTAATATTATAAATAAAAATATATCAAGTGTCTTGACATTTCTCGTTGTTGTTGGTTATCTATAAATAATTTACTTTTTAATCTTTAAAGGAATTATTTGCCCCATGTTATTGTTTTTTTTTTTTTTTTTGTGGAGCACAAATCAGATATGCACTGACAGCTTAAATCACTATTCAGTTTCATTGCATATTTTTTTTCTATAAAATTTAAATATGGAGACAAAAAGTGGAATAAGATGAGGTGAGTAAATTACATCAGATTTTCATTCTTGGATGAATTATATATACACTATGACCAACAAATCATGCCACAAGTTCATTTTAGCTCTGACTTTGACAATAATTATCTATCTATCTATCTATCTATCTATCTATCTATCTATCTATCTATCTATCTATCTATCTATCTATCTATCTATCTA
>CAIGQV010017835.1:1660139-1688773 GCA_903798115.1 Danio jaintianensis | reverse complement strand
CTATCTATCTATCTATCTATCTATCTATCTATCTATCTATCTATCTACTTTATCATTGTTGTATATATCTTGTATAGTTTTATGTAATGACATAAAATTAATATAAGATAGACAAGCTCAATATATAAAATTTGCTTAAAACTTAGCTTAAAAACATGTTTGGAGTGTTTGTGCATTTAAAACGTACTATGAAAATAGTATGCTAAAACTCATTGACAAAACTAACAATATACTTAAAATGTGGTTTTAAAAATTTCTTTCCAAACAATGACAGAATTTATATGCTTATATTTATAATGTTAAATAATTTGTGCAAACCCCAACATTGATATAGTAATGTTTGGCTCCTAAAGTTGTTGTTTTTTGTATTGCAGGAAGGAAAAACAGAATAAACAGTCATCTAAATAGCTTTAGAAAGCAGACCTGAAATGAATAGGATAAAAAAAATGAAAGACCTGACTGCCTTTATGAGTGGTGAGCCGTTTTGATGTTTTGCCACTAGTTGTCGCTACCCATTTTGTTTTTCTCATATATCGGTTGACCTTTTCTGCGCAAATTTTACTCACTGGAACTACTTCTCTAAGAAAGAGGTGAAATATCACTCCGCGTCACGTCCGCTCTTTTACCTGCATCACTTGTACAACTATTCACAATTCGCCATTACACGATGTACATGCCACTTTTAAAACACGTGAGAAATAATTATCCATTATCCGTTACACACAAATTGATATTTTACCTTATTCTCCATTAAATCTGACAAGTTCAGGGAACTAGTTTACATGTTACTCGAGAGGCGTGGAGGGATGAGACAGTGCTCGCATCCAGTCAAGTACGTGTTTTCCCAACTGAGATCAATGGATCTTGAGAGAGTTGTGCTTAGGTCGTGATGAAACCAAGATGGCGTGTAGTTCAGACAGGATGAACGGTGGATAGGTGACGAGGAAGGAAAACACTGGAAACAACGCGTATTTTGTGCACGCGCACGTAAACGGTTATTATAAAGAAAACGTCAACTTACACGGGACGTTCAGGAGTCTGTAAAAAGAAGATCTCCGCGAACATCATCCCTCTAAGCGACCGAGAGAGAGTGTGTGTGTGTATGTGAGTGAGTGAGTAAATGTGTGTGTGCGCGCTGGGATGGGCTGATCGAGGAGGCCGCAGAGCCACTGCCACCCAGAGACTGACCCTCTACCGAACAATAGACCCCGTGATCATCATCATACAAGATCCCGAAAGACACAAATAATAAAAAACACCGGCTCAGGTGACACCGAAGAATAAGAAGAACTCAGACCAAGTGCAAAAATGTAAGAGTGTGGTGCTCAAATTCAACCAACTCTGGTGGCAGAATTTATGCTGATTTAGCGCAAGGGTTTATTTTTAGTCTCGTATAGCCGATCAGATGGGCCATTTAAATGTCACACATCATATACCTGCGACTCGAGACGACTATAACGTTACTTTCTTCACCCCGGTGTCTGTTTTCCCGAGTCGGGCATTCCGTGGGATTTAAGCCCTTGTGTTTGGTCCTATTAACGTTAGTGGATTTAAAATGTAATTTATTTAATCCTCAGACTATCGGGTATTTCGACGTTTGTTATATTTTTACGTCAAATCAGCCGTTTGTTGGATTTGGCGTCGGTTTGCTGACACGGATGGTGAGGCTTTATTGTTTTGATCATTAGCCGGACAGCTAACTTGCTACTTTTATAAAAACGCTTTCTTAGCATATCCCCAGTACGAGGAATTTTCACGAACAATGCTTGAAAGTGTCGGGTTCACAGCATTTTGCGGTTTGCTTGGTATTGTGTTGGAAATTATAGGGCTTTCTCGAATACTACCCGACTTTAGGCCGGTTAACGTTAGTAGGCTAAAGCTACAGGGAAATTGGGATTATGATTGTCTCATGCCTTGGTGATGTATATCTTAGAAAGCAGTTTCAGTTAATTTGTTTTAGCTTATGAAAATTGTCTAGGTTGGCAGCGTACTAGATCCTCAGAGAGACGACCATCGTTTTTTAACTATTCTGTCACACCATTGTCAGGAACATTATATGACTGAATAGCTGAATTAAAGATAATCTGATCCATATATCATTTCAGCGAGACAAGTTAATATCAAGTTGTTTTCGACTATTCATACGCACGCACATTTTATTTGTCTCGTCTAAACCGATAAAAGGTTAATGTAGTGGTTTAGCTTGAAAATAAGTGTGAACCGTTTTTACGTCACGTGATCAATTTTTGTCGTGTTCACAACATGGAAGATGACGGTATGAACTTTTGGTGTAGGTTTTGTTTAGTAAATTTAACGCCTTGTGTCTTATAGCTATAAGTCATGTTTTTCTTTTATAATATGCACGTGTGATGAACCAAATAGCTGTGGGTATTTATCTGTTTTTCAGAATCCAGACAAGGGCTAAACGTTTCACTCCCTCCCCCATACTGTCTGGTCTCAGACTGAAAGGAAGGCAGTGTCAAAAGCAAGGGATTTTTTTGTAGTTAAAGGGAATGATGTTTCATTATAATTAAAGTGGAATAATGTTCTTTTCTAAATGCAGTTTTGAAAAATGAGTTTCAGTTCACTTATATCAAAGTGACTTTTTCTTTGTCCTCATAAGTTTTTGATTATTTAAATGGATGCCTCATCAAGACATGTTTCACTGGGTTTTAGTACTTCTGTTTATTTTGAAGCATTTATGATTTATTTACGTTAATCTAGCACTAGTCTCCATATGGTCAACTTTTAATTTTACTTTTGTTTCTTGTATGATCGTGTTATTTGATCAAGAACTCAATTTTTGCCAAATTTTATATAATTCATTTCATAAAATTACTCTTGTGCAAGGTCATTTGACTCTTGTTGTGTGAAGAAAGTCCAACGTGTTTGTTTTTCTTAGGGTTTTTGAGTTAAAAATGGTTTTTAACTCCAGTTGTTGTTTGTTTTCAGAACAATGGATGGAGGGGAGGAGTTTGTTCCGCCACCTGAATGTCCAGTATTTGAACCATCATGGGAGGAGTTTGCAGATCCATTGGGATATATTGCCAAAATCCGTCCAATAGCAGAAAAGTCTGGAATATGCAAGATTCGACCACCACCTGTAATTATCTTATACCTTTTTCATTTCTCTGGACATTTTTATAGACTTGCCTATATTACTATAAATTCTTTTATAATTTACTCACCATCATGTTATCCACTTGTTGTCATCATGCGTCCCAAGCGCTCTGTCAGACTATATGGAGAGGCTTAAAAATTGGTACTAATGAACGTTTACAAAGCTCTGTACTGATACTGAAAATCATGATCTATACTAGACACTTTATATATTCATGCCTAATATCAGATGGCCAGAAAGTGATTACTTTTTAAAATAAGTTGTTAATGTTGGTGTCTGTGATGCAGCTAGTCCAGAGACTGTAAAGTACACCATGACTTTGTAAGACATTCACTTAAATATGACTAAAAAGTGGTCATAAACAACTATTTTCTCAATTCAAATGAGTAGCGGCTTGGATCCAGAAACCGTATTCCATGTGTCATGACTTGACAAGTGGATTCCAAACCTGCATGACTGATTAACTGTGGATCACAAAAGAAAACATTACAAAAAGATTTTAGTTTTTTCATCTCTTTAGGTGACTGTAGGTGATGACTAAGGGGCTGATCTTTTTTTGAATGATTTTCTAGTGACCGCAAGCATTTTGCATTCTGCTTATATGCGTGCCTCGAGTTTTTGCCGTTGTTCTCTGTGCGCCTGCAGTGGAAAAAGCGCACTACGTCACTCCCATCTTTTTTCATTGTCCAATAGAGGCAGAGGTTTCTATAGACGTGACAGCAGTGTTTGTGTTGTCAAGACAACTATGGTGGAGACTTTTAAAGATGGAGAGACTAGTGTTTTGAGCTGTATGACTTCACAAATTGATTCAGTGGTTGCCTAGCAGCATAAAAATCGCAGGACACAAATCTTTTTTTTGTCAACAAAAAAAGGCAGTTCCGTGCTCCTCGCGTTCTCAGAACAAAACAATGCTTTCAGTTTGATCAGCTCCTAAAATGGTTTAAAGGTACAGTAGATCTGTCAAAATGCTAACGTTAGCATAATAGCATTGAAAATGCACAGTCCCTCCCTTGCTGCCCAAAGCCATGCCTCCTGAAATCATGAACTCGCATTGAATAGATTACCATAGACAACCTTATAACACTCGATCATGTTATTCACCAGTTAGAAAGCTTAATAGTACTTTATAATACTACAATTCCAAATGAAAAACTGTGTTATATCTAGCATGTTTTCAGTTGTGTAGCAAGCAAAACTTGTCATAATGTGCAATATTTGATGCATGCAAGTATCGCTGGTCTCACTATGTTGACGTCTCTATGGAGACATGCGCTTTGTCCTAAAGTGACTATGCTTAGTGCTTGGTCGGCGGGGTGCAGGAATTACACTTATTACTGCCAGTTTCCCCAAAGCTGAAACTTTGCAACAAAGCCATACTTGCATGCTATTTCAGACCGAATATTCATAGAAGCATGGTAAACAATATAAGGACCGTGTCACAAGTTGTCATTGTTCAAAAATGTGAATTTGAATATAAAACCAAGATTTACAAGATAAAAATGTGTGTATTATTTAAATAAGGCAAATGCATTGATTAACCATTACTAATGGTGTAGCCTACATATATTTTCCAGCCAGTTTAGACCAGTCTTCTTCGAGTATATAGTAAAGTTTTTCTGAGTCGTTTAGATTCAAGAATGAATTATTAAATGTTTCTCGCGACTGTGCGTGCACTGTAAGCTGCAAAGCCAAGCAAAAGTAGGCTTAAGTAAAAAGGTAATGTAAAAATGCATACGATTAATGAACGACAGCTTTAGAAAGCAAAAGCCGAATTCTGGACATTTTGTGGGAATGTTGACAGTTCATGCGTGCACAGAATTTAACGGGTAAAGGAGAGAGGATTTTCCACTACTTAATCGATCGCAGATGTTTGGTTCTATTAGACAGATACAAAATAGTGTAAAAGGATGATAGTAATAGTAAAAAATATACTTGGGCGACCGTTAATATACCTGGGCGGCCAGCCCAAGTAAAGTCTATGTGTGGGAACCACTGCATTACTATTGGAATGTGAAGAGACTTTCAACCAGCACAACAAAAAATGTTTCTGAAGACAATCACCTATTGCACCTTTAATTGCCAGCATTCTTCAAAATATTACATTTTGTGTTTAACAGAATGTTCTTCTTTAGTTGATCTAAACTTTACAGGTTATGGCGTTTTGAAAATGGTCAAGCTTTGTAAGTTAGGGGCCATTGAGGAGACAACGTTTTCAACCAAAAAATGGGAAAATGTGTATGACGTTTTGTGATTTAAAATGCTTTAGTCTGAAAAGGTTAAAAAGTCGATGTTTTTGAAAACGCCACCCTTGTCATGTCCATGTTTATGTTAACATCATGCATGTGGATAGTACATGTTTAGGGAGGTATAGATTACAGGCAAGCATCAAAAAATACACAAACATGTCTGAGTATGTAGTAGTAGTGCTTGTTTGCTAATTCTTCATCAGCAAAATGTGGATTTACTTCGCATTACAACCAACAATGGGGATGCTTCTCTGCCAAATGGAAAATTCTACATGCACACCAGCACCGAGCCACCGACTGCATGCCATTACTTCCCTACAGTTACCAAATACTGGCCTTGCAAACTTTTCCATTTTTGGCTGCATCATTGTTGTGTAAACATAACCTAACGTTGACTTTTCTTTCTTTCCAGGACTGGCAGCCACCTTTTGCTGTGGAGGTGGACAATTTTCATTTCACACCCCGTATTCAGAGGCTCAATGAGCTGGAGGTCAGAGCTGCTTCCTGCTGAAATCCTCACACACCCGTCTTACTCCATGAAGCATGACCCCCATGATCTTATGTTGACTAAGCACTTTAATACATCTGTTTGTTCTCAGGCTGAGACACGAGTAAAGCTGAATTATCTAGACAGAATTGCCAAGTTCTGGGAGATCCAGGGATCCTCTCTGAAGATCCCCAATTTAGAGCGACGTAGTCTGGATTTGTTCAGCTTGGCCAAGGTGAATGCTGCAGTCTTTTATAGAATTATAGATGCCCAATTATTATTTTTTTTATATTACCTTTTTATGGAGTGTGCAGTGAAAGTGTGAAAATATTTTTAGGTCTGCAAAGTTTCTATCAAAGTACACAATAAATGGCTTTGATAAAAAAAAAAAAAAGAATAGTTTCTGAACTGCTGAAATGAGTTTCCAGTAATTCTAGTTTCACTTCCATAACAGATTTACATAAATCTGTTAGAAATTTGCATAATGTAAAAAAAAATAAATAAATTCTTACTTAGAATTTTTGTCTTGTTTGTTGTCCAAATATCCACATTTTAAAGCGAAAACAAAATTATTTCACTTACCCCACTGGCAGATAATGTTGCTTGTTTTAAGGAAAAACTCTTAATTTCTTCTGACGGTGAAAACAAAACACTATTTTTTTAATTTAAACACTATCTAAGAATTTTTTGATATTTAAACTAGAAACTAGACAAAACAAAGCAAGGAAAGCGTTGTGATTATTTAATTTCTGCACCTGAATACTGTTACACTCCCCAGAAAACCGTCAATTAGTGCTATTCGAACTAGCTTGTGAAACTTTATTCATATCGCAATATTTATTGCAGAAATAGAAAATATCACAATATCAGATTTTTTCAATATCGTGCAGCCCTACTACAAAGTACTATAAACTAAGCAAAGCTTTCACCGACTTCCTTATGCCTTTTTCTACTCTGTGGTAAAGTTAAGTACAGTAGAATAAAGTGCTGGTCATCCTAAACAGGCTTGCGCTTCCACTGACAACACAGTACCCTTAAGGCTGATTTATACTTTTGCGTTGAGTGATCGGCGTGACCCACGGCGCCTGCCTTGCGCATAGCCGTGCATTTATACTTCTGCGTGGTGTTTGTGTTGCTCTGCAATAACACGTCCGAAACGCTAGCTGGCAGTAGGCTAGGCTTTTATGTTCCTCTGTGTCGAGTTTCTTCACGGGTGTTATTTTCTGAACGCTACCTTAATGTACAAGTAGCTAAAACTCACTCATTCAGAGGCAGCAACCATGCAACAACTTTAATCATAAAGTAAATACAAAACAAAAGTTTCTATCTGGAGCTCCTTCACAGGACTCGACACTTGTAAACAATCGCTCCATCGGGCTCGTGGCTCTCAGCACCGCCCACACTTGTCACTTCTACCAAGCCGACCAATCACAGAGCTTGTGACATGTAGTTACATTTTTTGAGAGGTACGCATGAGCATTGGCGTCAGCTACGGCGAGGGCTATGTGACCACGTGAAGGCTGCGCCGGACCATACGCATGCGCTTGACGCAGAAGTATAAATCAGCCTTTACTGGGTAGCTGAGGTAGACGACCAATGTCATTCTCACTTGAAAAATAGAGGGTCAGGTTCAATATTTCCAAGTATAGACGCACGGTAAAGGCACACAAATAGAGAAAAGAAATAGCACCACTCGTGCTTTCCACACATTTTTAGATGGCCTCATAAACAATAGAGAACATACAGAAGTTTTGGTTCTTGCTGCTTGGTATGTGGCTGTTTGTCACAAGGAGACAGCAAGCTTTGTTTGACTTTGGGTCGACCATGGTTCATTGCTGGACACCATCATTGTATTATTATGGGGTCATGTTTTTACTGTGTATTTAAAAACGGTGCCAAAAAATTGGTACGGTACACTACTTTGGTATGTTTGATAGTGGAAATGGACATAAATGCGTACTGTACTGGACCATACCGCTCAGTGGAAACGTGCCATTACTGCTGGAATGATGCCTGCAGTGGAGGTTCAGGCTGATAAACTAGTTCTTTTGACACTTCTTTATAGGGCTCAGACTCGAACGCTAAGATTAGTGATGGTTTCAAAGCTTTGAAAATATTTGTATCTCCCATTGAACCAAGCATTTCAAACTATCCAAAATGACCTTGCTAAATGTATGCATGCTCTAAAACCATCGTTTCGAAACAAAAGATTTTTAAAGGGTTCAAAGCTTCATGAAGCAGTTCAAAAGCAGCATTTCTAGCTAATGTCAATAGTGTCGTGCCTTCATAGAGTGTAATTGCTGTGGATTGATTAAGCCTTTGGTACTGAAAGTCAGATTTGGTAATGGGAGTTTAATTTATGACACGTGCTATTAGTGGTAGACCAATCACAACAGACTCGGCCATCTTATTAATCATAGCAGAGTAGAATTCAAATTCTTGAAGAACAATCGAGTTGCTTGATATTCTGTGAAAAATGTGGAGTTGTGAAATGTTTATTATGAGGTAACAAGTGTTTTTTTATTTTTTTTTATTCCAAAACAAAATAATGACAGTTACAGGGTCACTGTATTTCAACAGACCTGATGATAGTAAAACAAGTTGCAAGATGGTTAGCAGGACTTTTATTGATCATGTAAACATCCTAAGTGTGTCATGGGTCTATAGAACAGCATGAACTGAAAATACTTTAATTAGAGTCCATAACTTACACGTTTTATGATCTGTGTGGTAGATTGTCACAGAGGAAGGGGGCTTCGAGGCAGTGAGTAAGGAGAGACGCTGGGCACGTGTGGCACAGAAACTTGGTTACCCTCCTGGCAAAAACATTGGCTCTCTCCTGAGGTCCCACTATGAGAGGATTGTGTATCCATTTGAGTTGTTCCAGTCTGGAGCCAGTTTACCGGTATGGTATTTGATCTTCTTTTCTTGTTGTTTCTGAAAATATGCTAAACATATTGTTCTTTGAATAAAGAGCTTTATATTGATCACTGAATGTGTTTACATGCACACATTTTTCTGTATTACAAATTTTCAATTGCAATTTAGTTATCTTATATAACAATCAGGTATATACATGAATTTGCATAAATGTGCATCACAGTACATTTTATTCAAATCAGTACAAAGAAAGGCAAATTATGTGTATTAGATACAGACAGTTGTGAAACAGAGTACATTTTGTACAGCCATTAAAATAAATAATGACCAACTTTTTGAAATTTGACAATGTATTGTTCAGAACATTAATGAGAATTTATAAGCTGTTTAAAATGCCATGGAATAACAAAGGAGACTCATGGGCTTGTCTTTTAATTTGAATATGCTTATATGAGCACAATAATTTTCTATGGAGCAAGTGAATGTGTTTGATGAATATGAAACATTGTCTAAAATGGTGTATGTTCATATAATTGTGATTCTTTCATGAAATAGCAAATATAAGTTGCTGATTTGGTAATAAATAAATGGTTATTGTAAGTGACGCAGTGCTTATTTTGAGTTGACGTGGTTGTTCTACATGTCTAGCCACGTAAACCCAGGCCATATGACAGCGATGAGGTAGACCGGGAATACAAACCCCACTCCATTCCTTTGCGCCAATCAGTGCCACCATCCAAGATGAGCAGCTATGGACGACGGGCCAATCGTCTTCAGCCTGAGGTGAGTGACATTACCACTATGTTAACACTTCATGTTTTTTTTTTTTTTTTTTTTTTTCAATTTTTACAAAATATTTAAAAATATATATATATATTTATGACAGTGTTGTGTAATATTTACAAATATAACTTGTGTAAGTTGTGTAAAAATCAATGTTTACATGTTATAATATGTCCTAAAATGCCACTAAACTGGTCCAAAATCAACTAGTCCAAGTCTTATTTTGAGTAAATGTAATAGTTGCATACTGATAGTTTTAACCCTTGCTTTAAATTGCTGTATAGCTGGTCAGCGTTAATGGATCCATCCAAGTATTTGCTTTGTTTTTTTCTGAGATGTTTTAGCGCTTTTGGATTAGCTCTGATCATGCTCTCAAGGCATTTCTCAGCATGCTTCGCTCCCTGTGCAGTTAAAAGAAAAAAAAGAATTGTCCATCTTTTCCTCATCTCTCTCTTCTTTCTATCACACTCTGCTTTTCATTCGTTGTCAAAATGCTTTGTCTATTTAAAACCATTGACCATAAATAAACCTAAAGGTTTCATTACATATTCATTTCCCCAGTCATTTCCCACAATTTATTTTGCAAGTGTTTTTGCTTTTTAATTTGCCTTTCCATTACTTTACCTTGGATAATGGATTCACAGCATTAGCGATGATAAACTTATCTGTAGTATGATATAGCCCCAAACATCTTCATAGTTTTCAGAGTTGGAGAAAAACGCTCTGTTGTCTCTTTACCAATGGTTATCCTTTCTTTGAACAATAACATTTAGTAAACTACCAGGAAAATGTTTGGACACTTAACTGCATTTGTTTATGATGATTCTTTACTTGATGATATTTTTATATTTTATATGCGTGAATGTTTGAAGCATGTATTGTTGACAAATAAAAATTGTGCACAAAAAGTTACTATAAGAATTAAATACATCTTACATTGGTATTTGTGAAAAATAGAAAAGTTTATCTGTCCATTTATAAACAAAGAAATGACCCTTAGAATGACAAGCTCTAATGAAGTGTGATTTAAAATAATCATACTTGTCAAAAAATATTTTAACAAATTAAAAGTTGCCTTATATATTGTCAAATAAGGTGGTGGTGATGTTTATTTTATATAGAAGGAGTGAGAGGGCTATCTTTATACCACCAGAGTAACCTAGTTTGCTCCTAAATTTGTGTTGTGGATGGAATGTAGGCTAAATTGTAATTATACTTGACAAAAGGGTCTGACAGAGATACATTTTGAAGTTTAAATGTATATGAAAACACATGCAGGAATTAATATCAACCTCTGCATAATCAGATGCGTTTTTGATGAATATCTTTGATAATAATCCTTTCACTTTAGAATAGTCACAGTAAAATTGAGTAATATGACTGGATGCATAAATGTGCATTGAACGCTTATATTGCCTCATTACAAACATGCGCACGACAGCTCTTAAATGTCTAAACACTAAACAAAGTTTTAGTGTATGCACATCGCCATTCAGCGTCTGTCCACGTCAAAGTAAGAGTCCCACAGTTATAGTAAGTTTAATATAAGCTTAGATAAACTTTAAAAAAAAAAAGGGGAAAAGATGTTCATTGTTGTAATCTCACTAGGAAATGTTGTGGCCAATCAAACAGCCCCGAGTGTGTATTTTAGTAATCCCATGTGTAACCATGTTCTTATTTTACACTCATGGGATTTACATAAGAACGAGGAAATAATGGTTTAAGGCTGTATGTAACAGTATGTCATTTTTATTTACTGAAATTTGATTATTCAGCTATGGCTAGGTACATCCAGATTTTTATTATATCGCACCTTTAAGATGATTTAATGACCATATTCCTGTACATCTACTTGTGTTATTTCATTAAAAAATTTATGAGAAGCTGTGTCCAAACTTTTGACTGGTATCTTACATAAAATATGAATATAATGCTGTTTGTCAAGTACTGAGAAACTGATGAACAGATGTTATCTGTTTAACAATCATGTGCAATTATGACAAATAAATCAAACTGCTTCAACTGAACGGTTGTGCAGTTTCACACTGATACATGGTTACTTAGAATTTTTTTGTCTTAATGATATTTAACATTTTAAGTGTTTTAACACACTTAAAACATGAAATTACACATTTTTAGGAGGCTACAGTCCCTGGATTGGCTCTGTCCTGTCGCACATGGTTGTTGTTTTTTTTCCCCCTTCTGTCTCTCTCTGGAGTCCATTTTGTTTTGGTTATTGTCTCCCCATGCAGGGTCCAGAGGATCCAACTCACCACCCTCTTACAACTGGCTCTCAACACATCTCCTCGGTACTGCCTCGCTCTCTCTAGCTCTCTTTCTTTCCTTCCCTCTATTCTTTCCTTTGCTCTCTATCCCTCACTTTCTTTCTGTCTAACAATCTCTTATTCTCAAAAAACAAGCTCTTGCTGTTGTTCACGCTTAGCTGGGTGTCTGATTTCATGTAGATGCTCTGGATTCTCATCTTTCAGCGCTTGCTTTTGCTTATTTCTTTGTGCACTCGTCCCCTCTTCCTCAGTGTCTGTCATTCAACTAATACATGCCAGTTTGCTTGTCTTGCCACACTTTTAGCAATGCTGGCTTGCTTACATTTCCTCTTTGGTGGTGGTGGTGGTGGACTGGTTGTCCATCTTTGGGCAGCAAATAACTTCCTATCTATAATATGCTATAATACGATGTCACTGCTGTTCTCTTTTTGGCTTGTTCATATTGTGTTTATTTTGTCGAAAGTCAGAAAATTTGTTGTTTGTCATGTTTGCTTCATGATGACACGGCAAAGCTTTGTTTTTGAGAGTACCAAGGTTTCAGGTACAATGTTAAGCTGGCTGTTATGCTCATCCGTTTGTCCATGCTTTAGCATTTAGCAAATAAGACTATAAAAATTATATTTTCTCAGTTTTTCTATATTTTCTATATTTTTACCAGTGATATGGAAATTAAGCAATGTGATAAGTATTAGAAAATAATTATATAGCAATAATATAGCATTGTCACTCATTAAAGTACTCATTAATTTAGCATTATTTTCATTAAAGTAGTTAAATATTGCTATATGTTTGTTAACTATTGTTGTTCATATTCATAATGTATAACGATTTTTATAGTATTTCATGGGTTACACATTTTGATTAAACTCTGTGGCAGGGATTGTGGGGTTGAAATAATATTTCTTCTGATTAATTATTTACAAATTATTAATAAATGGTTTCAGAGCATAGATTTAAATTGAAAGATTTATTGAAAATGTTTAAGAATGTGTCTCCTGTAGGAATTAAAAAAATATATATCATTGACTAAGTTGAATGGTCCTATTTGAACTTTTATCAGTATTATATATTATTTGTATAATGCTTAAGAAACAGTACATTGTTTAATGACAGACTTTACCATCTAGCAATACCATTCAGTATTAAGAGTACATGAATGCATAATTTCTGTTCCCCCTCTTGATAGCAGTCAGACTTGGCACAAAACTAACTTCATGCATGTTTGCTCTTGCTTTAACATTCTGCAGTTGTGTCTCTGCCATTTTTGCTTTAGATAAATCTGTGTTTTTTCAGTGATGTGATTTTAACATGAAAATATTTTATGATAAATTAGGAAAAGATGGGGTGGGTGGGATGATTACACCAACCTCTCTGATGCTTTACCACAATGAAAAGAAGTGAAACTACTCAGGGGTTCCTCATGAGAAAAGCTTTGTTTAGTGGAAGTTACATTCCATTCTAGACAAGGTTTATCTTGTGGCTTTTAAATCTACGGGAAAGAAAAAAACCCATCTGTGATTATATCGTCATCCCTGTCCCTGTAGTTCACTTACAGTCTTTCACTTGCACCCATTAGCCAGAGCCTACGGAAGAAGATATTGAGAAGAACCCTGAGCTGAAAAAGCTACAGATCTACGGAGCTGGACCTAAAATGATGGGCCTTGGTCTTGTACCTCGAGACAAGACGCGGAAGAAAGGTTTGTGTCTGCCGACTTGATGCACTTGATGTTCATAAAAGATATAGTAATGGCTATATCAGGGATATTAATCATGCACACGGAGAGCCAGCATTCTACAAAGTTTAGATTCAACACACTTATTTAAAAGTTAAGCCTGAAGACTTTGCTGTCCTGAGCAGTCTTACTACTTGCCCAAAATGCAGTGACCCGTCTTTTGACTGGGACAAAAAAGAGGGAGCATATTACTCCAATCATATGCTTTGTACACTGGCTTCCTGTTCATTTAAGAGTTCATGTTTATTTTTTTATATTATTAGTTCTGAACAGTACGACTCAGTTTCTCTCAGTGAGCTAATGATTTTGTATCAGCCTATCAGCCGGTTTTGGAGCACCTTACCACTGTCAATAAGACAAGTGCATTCCACCAATATCCAAGTCTAGATTAAAACGTTTTTTTTTTAAAGGCTTTTGACTTCTAGGAGGTCTTAGCTTGTTTGTTGTAGTCTTGTTTTATAGTTTCTCTTTCTGTTTGTTGGAAAGCACATTGGTCAACGAAAGTATAAAATTGCGCTATGTAAATGATTTTCATTGTCATTAATATATTCATTTGTTCTTCATTAATGTGACCAATGAACATTTCAGACTTTGCACGTTATGCATTTTCTCCAGATGATCTGCCGCAGACTGTTATAGTGCGGGACAGTGTTGTGAAGGATGAGCCTGGAGAGATGGCGGTCACAAAATCAGATCCAGACATTCCCCCGCCACCCCCAAATCTCATCGTCAAGGAGGATGTTGATGATGACAAAAGTCACATTAACAATCCTAACGATCCCAGTGATGAGCCTTGCACTAAGATGACCATGAGACTCCGACGTAACATCAATAATCCACAGTTTGTAAGTTAAGATGTACAAACTGAAGAATTGACTCGTGCGCTTCTGAAGTGTGATTCAACTTAATCAGTAGCCATTAACTTGCAATTTGTTTTTGTTGCAGTAAAAATATTTAAATTGATTAAAAAATTATAAATCTGCCATTTACTCATTCTTCATTTGTTCCAAACCTGTTTGATTTTTTTCTTAAAAAAGTGTCAGTTGACCTTGATAGTATGTTTTGTTCTTGCTATAGATGTCAATGGCTGCTTTTTCCCCAAAAATCCTTTAGAATAACTTGTGTGTTCAACAGAAGAAATATGTTTAAAGCAGTTAAAATTCAATACACAATTAATGGTTGACATCAGAAAGGACTAACAGAGCCGTCTTAAGCTGTTGTCAGATTTAGAGTTTGATTATGCATAAATTTGGTCGGACGACACTGATAAAATGAACAATTGCTCCAGATGTTATTTTTCTGCACATAGATACTGTTGGTCTGACCCATTCACGTGATGCAAATTTGCAGGTCGGAGTTCACCAAGCTTGAACTTTGGAATGCAGCGACATGCATTGTCACACGAGCTTGCGTTTGGTGTCTGGCACATTCGCATACATACGAATGGAAGTCAATAAGGCGAAAAGTGTCTTTAGGCCTGATCACACTGAATGTGTTTTTTTGCAGTAAGAGGTGCATTTTTATAATTATGTTCTATTGGCAGTGAGCATTTTGTGTGCTGCTTATGCACCCAAGTGCCTCAAATATTTACCACCTGTTGTGCATCACATTGTTGCACAAGCGCTCTTGAGTGGAAAAGTGGCTGACATCATGTGCTGCATCACTAAGACAGTTGATTCAGTGGTTGTCTAGCAACATAAAAAGCACAGTGCACTGCTCTTTTCTGAAGTCACCCAAATGGGCAGTGCTGTGCACCTCGCAATTTCGGACTTGAAAAGCATGTTCGTTTTTACGTTCATAAATTTGTGTGATAGTCCCTAAATCTGCCCCCAAACATAACGATGGTGGCTGAGAAAAAAGAACTGTTTCATAAACATCGGTCGTACAGTGTCACATCTTTACATTGTTTTCTATTTGTCGCGGACAGACATCGAATGGCACTTATGGTGCTAAAGACGTTTAGGAGCAAAATCGAACCCCTTCAAAAGTTTACATTGCATTGCTGAGCTGTTACGAATTGCCAAAATGAACTCAAAAAGAATTGGATTTTGTTTGAAATTGTCATTCAATGTATTCCGGGGCAGTTGTCACCTTTCTTTTCAATGTGTCACGACAAAAATTGTTATACTTATTGTAGATATAGTAACATTATTGCTTTCTCCACTTCAGAATGTAATACACATGAAACATTATCTAAATCGGATTGTAATATTTAGGGCTTATTAAAACACTGCACGTAATCACGCCTTGTTTGTGTGACAGACCTTTTTTTATAAGGCCAATTCTACTCTGTCTGACCCAGATATTAATTTAAGGAAAACCAACATGTTTAATATTGCTTGCTTCACAATGGTGGATGACACATTTTGCACATGCTAACTGAATTCTCTGTCAGGTGGACTCGTTTGTGTGTCGGATGTGTGGACGCGGGGATGAGGACGAGAAGTTGATGCTCTGTGATGGGTGTGATGATAATTATCACACATTCTGCCTGATACCTCCACTCACAGACCCACCCAAGGGCAACTGGCGCTGTCCCAAATGCGTAGCAGAGGTGAGGGAGAACTGCCAAAAAAATAATCTTGCATCATTCTGTTGTGTTATAAAAGATATTTTTGTTGGAAATCACCTTTTTGTTTGTGGCACCTTTAGGTAACTATTAGTTGTGTATGTATATTGACTGCGAAATGCATAAATCCTGAAATACAATTTATAGCATTATTTTCATTTTTTTTTAGTGTAGTGATTAACTATAAATGTGTGTTTTATTTGTGTAGGAGTGTAAAAAGCCATCAGAGGCATTCGGCTTCGAACAGGCCACAAGAGAGTACACGTTACAGAGCTTTGGTGAAATGGCCGACAATTTCAAAGCAGACTACTTCAACATGCCTGTCCATGTGAGTGCTTTACTTGCATTTAATCAGTCTTGAGATCCCACAGATGCACTTTACATGTGTGAATGACACTAAATTGCTTCTTTATTTTATTTTTATTTTAGATGGTTCCCACAGAGCTGGTTGAAAAGGAGTTTTGGAGGTTGGTTAGCAGTATTGAAGAAGATGTAACTGTTGAATATGGTGCCGATATTCACTCAAAAGAATTTGGTAGTGGTTTTCCTGTCAACAATGGCAAGAGACACTTATCAGAGGAGGAAGAGGTTAGTTACTGTTATATTCCGTTTTCAGACTTACACCTTTTGAGTGATAAACTGAAGAAAAAAAAACATAGACAAGTAACTTATTTCTAAACTGCTACTGCTTATTTTAAAGTGCTTCTTTAATCTTTGCTCTTAAGTCGTTTTTGATTTAAAAGCATCTGCTAAATGAATAAATGTAAATGAACTCCTCTATCCTGTTTCTGTTGCAGGAATATGCCCGCAGCGGCTGGAACCTGAACGTTATGCCAGTGTTGGAACAGTCATTGTTGTGCCACATCAATGCAGATATCTCTGGCATGAAGGTGCCATGGCTATATGTGGGCATGGTGTTCTCCGCTTTCTGTTGGCACATAGAGGACCACTGGAGTTACTCCATCAATTATTTACACTGGTAATATAAATGGCTTTATGTTAATATGCTTTGTAGTATTTATCTGGAACTCGTTTTCCTTCTTTTTTTTTTTTGTCCTCTGCTGATCACATGCCTGCATTTTACACCTGGTTTTAAGATGCATTTTTATTAATCAAATCACAAGTGAACAATTCTAAGTACAAGTGCAAACAGAATTGAAATATTTAGCCCATGACGTGCTGTTATAAGCATTCCTGTGGCTCAAATAGTATAGCGTAGCACTAGCAATGCCAAATTTGTTTTTTCAGGGAAAGCAAAAGCTGATAAAATGTGAACCTTCAATGCAATGCATATTACTTTGGATGAAAGCATCTGCCAATTGCACAAATGTAAAAGGACACCAAAATAAGGCATTCATACTTATACCAAAACCCACAGATTACAGTCAAAATCATAGTTGCCAACAATGTCCTTTTCATTTTTTTAATAATTTAATAATTAAAAAAAAGATTAATCAATATTACCTAATGTATTCTTTTCACACAGTTGATATTTTGCTGTACCACCTTGCACTTTGTTTGCTGCTTTTATAGTTTAAGCCACTTCTGATGCATCCTCTATTTTAGGGGCGAGCCCAAAACATGGTATGGAGTTCCATGTTCAGCTGCAGAGAAGTTGGAGGAGGTGATGAAGAAACTCACACCTGAGCTATTTGAGTTCCAGCCAGACCTGCTCCACCAGCTAGTCACCATCATGAACCCAAATATACTCATGAATCATGGAGTGCCGGTTTGTAACACTCACTTAATTTCCATTAGTGCACTTAAGATAATCCTGTGTGTTAAGCCATTGCTATTTTAAAAATCCCAAATAGGGCCTGAAATAAAGTACGCAATTAAATTAAGAAGTAAATATGTTTGCTCTGGTTCATGATGTCTTGTCCAAAAATTTATAATATGTGCCCCAAAAATATATGTAGCGTACTGTTATTGTTATTTTAGAAGCGTAGGTATTTTGAAGTATGATTGTTCATTTATTAATTGTAATTGTGTGCGTGCGTGTGTGTGTGTGTGCGTGTGTACAATTTATAATATGTTTATAGTTTAAATGTGATGAGAGATAACAATTTGCGTTCTGTATGTAAATAGATTTTGTTGGTGTGCTCAAGTCATATCTCATCTGTTGATTGACAGGTGGTTCGGACCAATCAGTGTGCTGGGGAGTTTGTCATCACCTTTCCACGAGCTTACCACAGCGGTTTTAATCAGGGATATAACTTTGCAGAAGCAGTCAACTTCTGCACTGCGGACTGGGTAAATAAATACAGCACGCATAGACATACCTTCATTTAGTTCTATAATGTGAATGTGAACAAATGTGTGTGAGAGTTTACAGGATCTTTGAAGCAGTGCATTTTTTAATTTTTAAAGTCCTCTTGTTGTGAGTTAATGTGTCTGTTGCTTTTCCTGTTTCTGTTCTAGTTGCCCACAGGGCGCTCTTGTATTGAGCATTACCGGCAGCTGAGGCGCTACTGTGTGTTTTCTCAAGAGGAACTCACCTGCAAGATGGCGGCCTGCCCAGAAAAGCTGGATCTGAACCTGGCAGCCGCCACACACAGGGAGATGTTCATCATAGTGCAGGAAGAGAGGAAACTACGCAAAAGCCTGCTGGAAAGGGTAAGCCGACTATATATGACTGGAATAAATAGTGTAGATGGTGTGTGTAGATCTTGAGTAAACTTTATGTACAGTGTTTAAAATATATAGAGTAGAAAACAGAGAGAGAGCATTGTGGTTATCAAGAAATAACGTGATTTTCTTTTCTTTTTTCATTTTATTTACTTTCTAATGTGTTTTGTTGTAAAAAAAAATAATAACTCTTTATAATAATTTATAATTAGCCTACCAAAGAGGCTAAGTAGCCATATTGCTCTGTTTCCAGTACATTGAATTATTTGCTGCAGCCCGCCATATCAAAACTTACTGCCACAAATAGATTTTCCGAAAGCCTTTGACTTTGTTGAATGAACACTTCATGTTTCAAAATCAAATTGCAGCATGGTAGTTTAATATGAAAAAAAAAAAAGTTTTCATTTAGACCGCTCGACCTGTCTAAACCCATAATTGTTTTTCTTTTTTTAAGTCATGGACATGGACTTTTTTTCTCTTTTTTTTAGCAAATATCTGTATACTTGAATATGTTTTTATTGATAGTATTGGCTAAATTTCAAATACAGTTGTATGGTCTGTCTCCTCGCATGATATTCTCTGCGTGGGGTAAAAAACAACTTGCAGTTTCAGCTTAGTCTCTCCTTCACTTTTATTGATTGTAATTCAGGGAACATTCTGAGTGCAGTGTCCAGAAACAATTTCTAACTGCAGAGGTAAGATACTGTGAGTGCTAACCTGTACTATTCTTATAAATCTTGTGAAGACACAAGCCAGTGTTTTTAGTCTGTTCACATAGACGGAAACACAGGCAGCTAGCTTTTCATGTGGTGAATTCAGGTGCTTATATTATTGCACTTCCTGGCAGTCTCTTTATTTAAAAACAAAACAGACTTTGACAAATATGTCGAAGCAGAAAGTCTGTTATTATCAAAATGCTTAATATGTAACCTATTGATTTTCCTGGATTTTACTTTAATTTTTTCAAAAAGATATTTGTCAGTGACACTCAGCAGAATTTTCAATTGGGTTGTTTGCTATATAGACTAACTTTTATTTATGAGTCAAGCTGAAAGGGTTTACAAAATGATGCCACATTCTCCATTTTCAAATATTATTCTTACATCTGGGTTAATGCTGACAGCACCGCACTAAGTGAGTTCTGCATTCTAGCAGAGCTCATGAACCCACAATACTTTTCAGTTGTTACAATAGATGGGTTTTACCTTTATTATTACTATTTATTTTTTTACTATAATGAATTATTGCTGATGTGAAGTGATGCCATTCAGTAATCATAATAATATAAGCACAAAGCAGTCATTTTTTTACCTATTAATTTAAACACTAAGTTGTTAACATTTTAAATTAAAGAAATCTAGTAAGAATTTAGTAATCATCATAATTTGTATTTCGTTTTGCCAAGTATGAAACTTATTTATTTTATTATTAATGCTATGACATTTTTGTTGTATTTTATTGACATTTTGTCATGAATGAAATGTAGTTCTGTAGTCATTTAGGTCTATCATTTGTGTTCAGTGATTTTTCTGTCATTATTATTCTAATATTTTGTGAATGAATTATGCTTAAGGGTAGGGTTAGTTGTCTACTTATTTTCTAATATTGGCCAATCACATTACTTTAACACTGTAATGAAAGAATTATCTAAATATATTTTTACATGGATATAAAAAGTAAATATAAGATACATAGACTGTCGTGTATTTTACTATATGCTGTAAAAAATGTGAATGTATATACCACATTATATATAACACATTAGGTCATGGAATTTTAGTAGTAAAAATGTGTACAAACACTGTATATTTATATTTCCCACGGGAGTAGTGCCATTATATATAGTGCAAATCTGTGGGTAACACTGTGCTCTACTGTGTTTTATTTATACACTGTAAAACCCAAAAAGTTAAGGTAACTCAAACCATTTGAGGAAACCGATTGTAACAAACCATTTAAGTTAAAAAAAACTAATCCTAATGAGTACTGTGAACTTAATCCATTTGAGTAAATGAAGCAATTTGAGCACAGTAAAACCCAATAAATGAAGAGAACTCAAACCAACTGAGTACTGTAAAACCCAATAAGTTAAGGCAACTCAAACCGTTTGAGGAAACCGATTGCTACAAACCATTTGAGTTAAAAAAAAAACTAATCTATATGAGTACTGTGAACTTATTCCATTTAAGTTGAAATAATAAGGTATATAATGAACTCATTACCTTCAACACTAAGTTCAAAACTCTTTTTAAATGAGTAGAATTAACTTTCAGTAAATTTTGAGTTAACTACAGTGTACAGCTGCTTTTTGGCTAAAACTATCATAATCTGCAAACACACACAAATTGACTTTCATAAATGAAGTTACTGCCTTTTGTTCTGTGGTGTTATCTCTCAGGGCATCAAGGAAGCTGAAAGGGAGGCCTTTGAGTTGCTGCCTGATGATGAAAGGCAGTGTGATAAATGTAAGACCACCTGCTTCCTCTCAGCCCTGGCATGTTCGAACTGCCAAGAGCGTCTCGTCTGCCTCTATCATGCCCAGGACCTCTGCTCTTGCCCGAGTGAAAAACTCTACCTCAGGTAAAATTGTACTCTTCTTGCTGTGGGTTTCTTAGACCTAATTCACACTACACTAATTGATGCACTGTGTGTGTATGGGGGCTTTTGTACACTGAGCAGGCTGAATCTGAACTAGTTAGAATATTTAAGAGGTGACATTTAACAGTTATTTCCACATTTAACACATCTGTTGGTGCAGTGTGAATTTAGGCAGCATTTACATTATTCAAGTGACCCAATTTAGATTTTTTTTTCCCTTGTATGTGGCACAGATTGGATATGACAGGCAAATGTGTAAGCTGGAAAAAAAGCACATGGATCACGATTGGTTTCAGGCCTTATTTAAATATGGAATTAAATCTGATATGAGTCAGATTAAAGCATTTGTGTCTGCCGTATAAGCAGAGAGGTCACATATTACCTTTGTTAATGCGAGTTGTACGTCATTGGAAAAGTGACTGATAAATTGTCAACTCAGGTGGACACCAAGCAACCTACTATTTCAGACGCACAATGGAGGAATAAGGCTCAGCCCAATGGAGTCATGCTGAAGTTTTATATTTTGCTGATGTTTACAAATCATACAGGATGTAAAAGCTTGTTTCTTCCTCATTCAAGCATATTTTTAAGCATTTTAAGCATAAGCTTTGCAGGGTCAGTACATCTACTTTGGATTGCTTTGTGTATAGAGTAAAAGCAGATATCAGATATGGGTTACTTTATAAAAAAAAAAAAAAAAAAAAATTAGATGGTCAATAAAAATCGGATCTGGCATCAAGACCTTAGTGTTGTGAAGGATGTATGTGCTCTCTTCTATATGCAGGTATCGCTATACTCTGGATGAACTATTGGCCATGTTGCATCGGCTGAAAGTTCGCGCTGAATCTTTTGACTCTTGGGCCAACCGCGTGAAGGAAGCCCTAGAGCAGGATGAAGGCAACAAAATAGGTAACTGTATTTCCTTACATCAGTGGTTCCCAACCACCTTCCTGAAGCCCCTCCCCAATGGACTGCACATTGTCTCACACAATCATTTAGGCTCCTGGAGCAGGGGTGCATAAACTCGGTCCTGGAGAGGGCCACTGCTGCAGAATTTAGCTCCAACAATTAGACATGCCTGAAGCAGCTAATCAAGCTCTTGCTACAGTAGTCAACATTTGAAGTAGATAAAAATGTTTTTCGAAATTGTTCAGGAGGTAAGAATGGGTGTTTCTGAATAGGTTTAGGACATTTTTGATGAATGGTTTTGATCCACTTCAAATGTTGACTACTATAGTCATACTAGAACCAACCAGGTTGGTGTGGCAAGTTGGAGCTAAACTTGTTCTGGAGTGAGCTGAATCAGGAGGGTTTGACTTAAGGACACATGCAAAACATGCAGTGTTGTGAGGGGCTCTATGAATGTGGTTGACACACTGCCTTAGATGACTATCACAAACCATTGTTTGGACATATGCTAAACAATGCAATAGTCCTTACAAAGAAATTAGTGTCTTATAGTCTAACCATCCTTTAAAAAGTTGACATTCACTAAAAGCCCACATATATTTTTATTTTCTCTTTTCAGACATTAAAGATCTGGAGGTATTGAAAGAAGAGGCAGCTGACAAGAAGTTCCCCAATAATGAGCTGCTCCAGCGCCTCAACGCAGTCTTCACAGACATAGAGAAGTGTGAGAGCAGCAGCACAGAACTCCTCAGCAACAGCCAGAGCCGTAGAATGACCCTGAAGGAGCTGAAGATTCTGGTGGACACCATGCAGAACCTGCCATGTGTTATAAAGCAGCAGGAGGAAGTTCAGGTAGAACATACCAAAGATATGTTCAGTAAAATCCTTGTCTAATTAATTTAAGCTGCATGCATCTATGTGACCCTCTGTCAATTGTTTTCCAGGTGATATTGCAGAAAATAGAAGAGTTTGATTCCCGTGCTCAAGTTCTGGTTGACAGCACCAAGAGTGAGTGGAAGCAGGACTCTCCTCTTCCTGCAGCCACTGAGATCCAGGCTCTGCTGGAGGAAGGTGCATCACTGTCAGTTATGGCCCCAGCTTGTGAGCTTCTGAGTGGGCTGTTGGAGCAGGGGCGCTGGCTGGGAGAGGTCAGGCGGACGTTAGGGCCAGAGGGCAGTGAGGTGACTCTGACTGTGCTGAGGAACTTGATGGAGGCGGGCTGTAACGTACCACAGAGTGTGTCAGTGGAGACTGCAATGGCTGAACTGCAAGAGCTGTTGACAATAGCTGAACGCTGGGAGGAGAAGGCGCAGATATGCCTGGAGGACAGGTGAGCTAGAGGACAAGAGAAGAGCAGAATGTGTGACTATACTGTTACAGCCCTCGTTTATCTCTTAATTGTTTTTTGCGAGCAGGCAGAAACACCATTTATCAACGCTGGAGGCTATTGTGAATGAGGCTCAGCTAATACCAGTGCAGCTGCCTAATATCCTGTCCCTACAGGCCTGTTTGAGCCGAGCGCGGGCGTGGGTCACAGATCTGGAGGAAATTCAGGTGAGAATAGTTTAGTTGGTTGTGAAATAAACTGTTATTGATGTTGCATGTATTGTTGTGAATAAACCATTAAAATGCTCTTTTCTGATCTATTGTGGAAAAGAATGGGGAGCACTATCCATGTTTGGATGATCTGGAGGGTCTGGTGGCCATCGGGAGGGACCTGCCAGTGAAGATGGAGGAGCTGAAGCAGCTGGAGCTGCAGGTGGCCAGTGCTCACTCCTGGAGAGAGAAGGCCAGCAAAACCTTTCTGAAGAAGAACAGCCAACATAGTCTGCTGGAGGTAAAGATTCAGATGCTTTTTAAATTTTGGAGTAGTGGTTGGTCAGTAGGGCGTGTGTCCACCAAAGCATTTTGTGGAGCTGAAAATGACAACTTTACCCCAACTGTAGGAGCATTTACAAAATGCTGAAGTCAAAACAGATGCTCCGTGCCTCACCCCGCTGCTGGCATTCTAAAAACATGGCACTTCCATTGAAAACATCTGAAAAAAATATGCTCTCCTTGGGGGGAAAACACATTCCAGTTGACATCCATTGCAGATGCTTTGATGTAACCCGCAGTACTAATTCAGACATTTTAAAGAAAGATTGTTTTGGCAAAATGATTCAAACTACAGATAGAAACTTTTTGACATGACTTTGTTTGAACGACATTACAATAGTTCTTTGAGTTTGTTTCCAGGCCTTGATGCCACCAATTGAAGTTAAATTGGAAATAAATATTGCTAAAAAAATAATTGTGCAATTTTGTAGGTGCTGTGTCCATGTGTTGAGAAGAGCAAGAAGATGAAGGACAACTCAATAGCTACAGAAGCAGATTCGGATGTCAATGTATTAGGCCTCACAGCTCAGGACCTCCGAGACCCAGGAGCTATCGTGAGTTTCTCTATATACATAACTGCTACTTATGTTCAAACTTAAGACTGCCTCTGAATGTGTGTATGAAAAACACTGTTCCAAAATGTAATGTAGTAACCCTTTTCTCTTCATGAATGTCGAGTGTTAGCCATATTCAATGTTTTTCTTCTACAGTGACTATATGTTCTCAGATCGTTCGTGCATGTTCGGTTTAATGTACATCACAAAATTAAATGACAACATATTATACTTTCAGCTTTAGGATTTGGAGGCCACTCAATAGGTTTTTGGAACTCAGCCTAGAGTAGATATAAGCAACCCTGGTTTTGGAGACACACCAACAGTACACATTTTTGTAACCGGGGTGTCTACAGTAGTCAACATTTCAAGGGGATCATCATCTTTCATCAAAGTTGTCCTAAAACTATTCAACAAAATCCATTCTTGTCTTAGGACAATTTGGGAAAACTTTTTTTGGTCCACTTCAAATGTTGACTACTATAAACAAAGCTGATGAGTTGAATCGGGTGCTTGATTTGGAAAGGTTTAAAGATGCATGCGGTTGGTGTCCATGAGAAAAAGGTTTTTGAAATCCCTGCACGTCAGAATAATAATGCCATTCCCAAAGTCATTGTAAGTTTTACATATTTGTCCCATTTGTGTCAACAATATCAGGTAATGGCATTTAAAGAAGGGGAGCGTCTGGAGAAAGAAGCCCTCCTCCGCCTCCAGCAGGTTAATTTGGCTAAACCCAGTATCGAAAATGGAGCAAGCGCTGACCAGGACAGTATCAAGACAGAAAGGAAACAGAGTAACTCCATGGAGACAGATGCGCCCCTTAACTCAGACAGTTCTGTGCTGCAAAATGGAGGCTCTTCCCATTCCCTCACCTCTAGCCAAACAGTGTGTGTTTGCGGTGGCCCACCTCGCCCCTTGCTTCACCGGTGCCATCTGTGCAAAGACTGGTTCCATGGAGGTTGTGTGTCCTTCCCGCCACTGTTGGCCTCCTCAGACACGCATCTTTCAAAGCCCCTCTGCTGGTGGGACTGGAACACACGTTTCCTCTGTCCGCGGTGTCAGCGATCTCGACGGCCACGGCTTGAAACCATTCTAGCGCTGCTGGTGGCGCTGCAGAGGTTACCTGTACGGCTGCCAGAGGGAGAAGCACTACAGTGTCTTACAGAGAGGGCCATTAACTGGCAAGGTCAAGCCAAACAGGCATTAGACACTCCAGAAGTACAGGGGGCGCTAGAGAGACTGCAACAAGTAGAGGATGAAATGGTCAGTATAAAAGAGGAAGAACCAGAGGAGAAAAAGAAATGGAATGGAGATACTGTAATTGTGCTTTCTGACTCGGAGGAAGCAGAAGATGGTGTTATCGATCTGACGGAGGATGGGAACTTGCCAAAAAAGAGTGAAAAGAACGCCGTTAATGGTACACAGGTGAGCTTGTGCGATTTGTACGAAATCAAAGGAATCTATAATATACACCTTTTCCACCAAGGCAGTTTAAGTCTTAGTTCAGAGCCAGAGCATAGTTCTAAATCAGTTCTTTGACTTTGGACATCAAAAGAAAGAAGAAGAAGGCTAGAAGAAAGAACCACTTGTGATGGGGCCTCAGAGTGGGCTTATAGTGACCAACACAATGAACAAACTGTTTTGATTGCCATTTTTGAATTCGCAGCAGAACTCCTTGATAAACGCGTTATTCTCATGTGTAATCTCCATCTATAAAAATGACTACGAGCTGCACAAACCGATTGGATCAGGGTTCCCACGGCTCGTGGAATTTCTGGAATATAATGCAATTTTAAAAGATCTGTTCCAGACATTCAAAGTCAGGGAATTTTATATATTTTTTTGTCCTAGTCATGGAATATTAGGGATTTTTTGGAATATCAGGGACTTTCCATTTATAAAAATATATTTCTTTCTGTATCCTGTTATTTCATGTTTTTGGCTATTATTATGGTTAGGCTATTTTCACTGCCATTTTATTCTTTTCCCACTTGTCAACCGGCAATCAAATACAGTCACCAGACTCATAAAATACTGTCTGTGTGTTTTTGTCTGCTCTATGCTCAACCTGTCCCTTCTGCGTTTTGTGGGGTGGAAAAATCTTATTGCAGTCTAACATTACTTATTTTGCATCAACCTTTCTCAAAATTTGGTGCCACGTTTCTCGCATTTCTTGTCTTGCTGTGAAAATATACACAAATTTACACTTGGTTCTTTACTTTTTGACCTTAAGAACCATTGGTCTCTAATATACATTGAGAGAAACTTTATAAATACTATATATACTATACTATAAAAAACCTACTACATCATATTTGATACATGAATGACTCAAAATGGTCAAAATTACCAAAAATGTTAATCTTTCCAACAATTGCATTAGAAAAATCATGTTAAAGTTGTAAATTTTAACAATCGACACAACGAATATTGTATATATGGTAAATATAATGAATATTTATTCATTATAGATCATGGAAATTCAGCTTTTTTATGAGTGAAAGTGATATTTGGCTTTGAGTGGGAATCCTGTTGGATTTGTTTGGATGCCAATGTAAGTAGTACTACAATATAGTTTACCTAAAAATGAAAATGTATTCACTATTTACTCATCCTCAATTGTTTATACACCTTTTTGGTGGATCTCTACCATGTAAAAAAAAAAAACCGCTCCAACCCCACAATAGCCCTAGCTCTGAACTAGCCCCCGTTTCATGCTTGTGGAAAAGGGGTATAAGTCTAGCCACCTTTTCTTGTAAGTTTACAAAAACGTGTCTGTCTTCTGTCCAGTCTTGCAGTGAGAATGGAATTGGCAGAAAGTCGAGCACACATGAAGTTACAGGTTTGTTCATTCACAAGATTGCTTGGTGTTCATTTTCCAGGTATTGCTTTTATTCATTTTTAACTTTATGGCTCTGGTCAGGGGTGGAGTCTCTGTTGTCGCTAGTGCCGAGTCTTAAAGGGCCAGTGGTGGAGCTGAACACATCTGTCAGAGCACAGCTGGAGGAGCTTCAGCTTGAAGGAGACCTGTTGGAGGTCACGCTTGACCAGACACACACCATTTACCGCATCCTACAGGCCACATCACAGCCGCCCCAGGACACCCTGCGGACACTCATACAGGTGAGGGAATAGTGCTTCATATCTCCAGATTTATGCTTATTATTTTTTATCCAAAACCTAAAGGATTAATTTGCCACAGGTTGCTCTTTCATATATTTGATTCACGAGTAAAATAAAGTCTGTGGGAAACAAACTTGGTAATACTTTAATGTTTTATACAATATTAATGGCACCACACCACATTTATTCCTATCTAGTAACTTTCTAGAAACATACATTGCTTCCAAATTGATATATTTTTTTAAAAATGTGTGTAATTCATGTAGAACTAAGTTATGATTTCATATACCTAAATTTACTTGATTGAAGAAAAAAAAAAAAACACCCAGTGTTAAATAAATTAATATTTTAATAATTAATATTATAATTTATTTCCTTTCCTTTTAAGTGTATTTCCTTTTGATTTCCTGCTAGTTTTTTAACTGTTTTGTTCCTTTCATTCTCTTCTCTTTACTTGTCCATATTTCCTCTTCCTTTCCCTCTTCTGTTCATTTATTTTTCTACTGTCTTTTCGTGTATATTTTAATTTTACATGGTTTTCTTTTTCCATTTTTTTTCCTTTACTCTGTTCTTTTCTGTTTGCGTATGTAGCTGTCAAAGTGAGATTTCACTATTGAAGATGTTTTAAAGTGGTAAAGCTGCTTATGATGCTATTTTCTGATTGCTTTAAAAGAATAGTTCATCCTAAAATAAAAATGACCCCATTGTTTACTCATCCTCAAGCCTTGGTGTATGGCTTTATTTCAGACAAACACAGTCGGAGAAGTTTAACTAAAAGATAGATAGATGGATGGATAGATAGATAGATAGATAGATAGATAGATAGATAGATAGATAGAT
>CAIGQV010017835.1:1591497-1660129 GCA_903798115.1 Danio jaintianensis | reverse complement strand
GATAGATAGATAGATAGATAGATAGATAGATAGATAGATAGATAGATGGATAGATGGATGAATGGCTGTCGAGTGTGCGTTCTTGAAATAACTTCTTGGCTAATCTCTGACTTGACATATGATGCATCATGTAAGACATTTCGTAGCAGAAACTCCAGTGAGAGTAGACGAACAAGGTTAACTAAAGTAAGTAATTGCAAGTGGAAAATGAGAAGTGAAGATGTTAAAGTGTTTCACTGTTCGTCATTGGTTTGTGTTGTAAGTGGGTGACGCATCAATGAGCTCTATACACTGAGACTTTTTATTTCGATAAGGCTAACTGGTCGCTTCTGGTAAACTGTTGTGCCATTATAAACTTGCAGAACTTGAAATCCTCCATGTTTAAACTCAAGGATCTACACTGCAAGATTGAGACAATATAATGTGGGTCTCACTCCAGACAAGAATCATGGCATTAAATCCCATTGTGCCACGCCACCTCTTTAAAATATGATCATTTATTTTACCACAATATTCTCTATGGTGTTTCAGTGGTCAGCTGCTGCTCCTTTAATTTGCTTACGTTTTAAACGTCTTTTCATCTCGTTTTACGCTGTAACACCTGAACGAATGCTTAGGTCTGTTTAACCGTCTGTTGACCTCATTCTTTACGTACGAGCGGGTGCAGCCATTGGATTTTTGACTGAGACTTCCACTCTCATTTCTAGATGTTAAAAACAGCTTATGCTGATTGATGTTGCAAACTGATACTTTTTTATTGTGTTCTGCTTTTTATGTATAGTCATGAATGCGCTTGTTTGTAGCACAAGTAGTTTTCTGCTGTTGATTATTCTGATTCAGTTGCCTATGGGAGAAATGACTAGGAAGTTAAAACAATCGCAAATTTTTTTTAACGTACTTAACTTTTGCATCACAGAATAAGGTCAATATTCTGACAATGTTAGGGTGCTTTCGCACCCGTAGTTAGGTTCATTTGGTTCAGACCAAGGACAACAAATTGTACATTGTAGCATTTTTCAGCGGTTTAGGATTTTTACATCACACTCATTGCTCTGGTTTGAACCATTTGAAACAAACCAAAAATGCAGTCATGTGCTTTCATCCATATCAGTTGTTGACCAGATGTGACATTGAACGCATTTCCTAAACTGCTTTTCAATTGGTCAGAATTAATCTGCGTGAATATTCCTACTGAACTCCCTGAAGTAAACCTAGAGGATGAAAAGAGAGCTGTTGTTAGAGCACTGTAAACAATTACTTGCCCTCATCACATAATACACAGCACAGCTGACTACTGCAGCTGATTTAGTACAAAAATGTGCAGTACTTTTTGCAGTTGGGTCTGTTTGAATTTGCATCATGTTCTCACCACAAATGAACCGCTCCAGTGTTTAAAAGTGTACCAAGTCCGCCTCTACAAGAGGGTCTCGGTACAATTGTTTGGTCCGATTTTGATGACTTCCATCATGTTGATCAGCCAAGAATTGTCTAGACATTCGGTAGCCGCCAGAAGTCAGTGATTTGAGTTCAGAAATGAAAATTTAGAAATCATTTTGTTACAAAAACATCGATCTGGTTCATAAGATATGTGTTTACCCCCTAGCAATGTACGGGTTAGTTTAACGACAAATTTGTGTGTGTTTAGAAGCTTTATTAAAGGGCCACTACCAGACACTATTATACAGCATGGAAGAGCCAGTGTAAAATTAAGGGAACCTATGGACCCTTTTCACAAGACTGTTATGATGCTTTTAATGGTCATCAGCATCTTAAATCCTTAGAAGTTTTTAATATTTAGATTAATAAAATCATGTTATATCATCTTTGCATCAAATTACAAATAACGAATTACCGCTTATGCGAGGCGTTTCTAATGCAGCGTCTATGGGTGGGACAGTAAATTTAACATTATTCTCTCTTTTTTAACTGCCGTTATCAGTCTTGATAACACCATCGGGGAGTTTTCTTTTATTATTTCAGCAAATAGGATTGTAAAAAAATGATTTGTTGTACTCTACCATTCACTGCTCTCTTAAGTTTACCCAACTATGATGACTTCAGCCCACCAGGAAGAATCTTAAGTTATTTATCAAAAATTGAACTGAAAAATCATATTTAACTTTGAATGGTTTTTTTTGTGTAAATAGTATTTATTTATTTCTATTTATGTAGTTGACTAAGTAACCTTTTATTGTAATATGAGTTTGTTGTTATCATGTAATATTTTTTATGTATATCCATTTTGCCATGAAATAGCCATAAGTTGCTGATGTGGCATTAAATAAAATTAAATAAATAAATAAATGATGACTTCAGCTATCTCTCCTACATTAGCATAGACAGCCCTAAATGAGAAGCAGCCATCTGCTGTTAGTTTTCGCACAGTACCTTCCAAAGATAATGTCATTGACTGAGAGGCATTATAAATGTGGACTTTTAGGATGCACAAATGAACATCAGTCTCCATAGACTGCCTTCTTCTGAGACGCTTCTTTTGACACTTTTTCACTTTTTGACAGTTTTTCACACAGATAACATTAGTCCTCTTTTGAATCTGCCACTATGTTGTCGCCTAGGCGTTTGTAGCTCCGTCCTCTTTTAAAAACATTGCTGGGTGCACAATATCATTAGAATTTAAAGCAACAGTCACCAAAACAACACAATTTGGATCAAAGCCTATAAGGGGCTGTTTTAAAGAGTTATTAGATCTTACTTGTGGTGAATTTTGAGCTGAAACTTCATAGACACACTATGGACATCACATCTTGTAAAAAAGGAGCCTAATATGTCCCCTTTAAGTAAATGATGTGGTAATTTCCCCCTCTGGGTGAACTATTCCTTTAATTAAAAGGTTTTGCTGCCCTTTTCGGGTCCCTTCCTACTCAGTCTTGACTGGATTTGTGTGTTTCAGATTGAGCTGCAGGAGCAGAGAAGCTCAGGTCGTGGCAACAAGTCGAAAGACTCCAAGAGGAAGAGAAAGAGCCAGAAAACCGAAGGCGAGCCGAAATCCACAGAGGCTTCAGACTGCAAGAAGACGAAAGCCCTCAATCACAGCCCACCTATAGACACACACAGAGGTACAAAACTCTCAACTCTCCATCTGTGAGCACCACCAGTCATCTGTGATAGACACAAACGCCTCTGCTCTTCCCTTGCAGATGTTGTGATGTTCTCCTGAAGCTGTGGAGGAGCAGACGGAGAACCATGAACCACAGAGACAGAAAAGCGCAGGGCTCAGGCTCATTTCCCCACATAATAAGCTCACTTTAATGTTTCTTTTCAACCCATCAAATGGATGATCCTGACCATACTAACCACTGCACTTTTTCTGTTTGTTTTGTTTTCTTCTCCGTTTGTGTCTGTTCACTCCCCTCATCCCGAACCGTGCACTGGTGCAGGTGGGAAATCACGTTTTTCTTAAAACGAGGGATAAAATGGGATTCGCCCTGCGGTAAAGCTGTCTGTCTTTACAGTATAGATGTACCAAACTGTTCTTAACGCCAATGCCGTGTGCTGCATAAAATGACTTGTCCAGGTATACACACGTTCACACACACACACACACACACACACACACACACACACACTCGGCGGGGCAGAGGGAGCGTTTAGCAGGAGACTGGCATTGGCTGCCACGATGACACCGTATTCTTTTTGTACAGAGTCTCACGTTTTTGTCTGGGAGGCTCCACATTGTGAATAAACTAGTACAATATTTTGAAAGTGTGATGGAAAAAACAAAGGCATTTACGTTCTGGTGCTACTTTCCTAAGATAGGTTCCTGCATAGTCCTTTTCCACTTCTTCATTGTCATTTCCTGATTCTGTTGTGTCTCTTAAGCTTCCTGCTGTCCTCTCCTCTTCCTCTCCTCACAGCTGTACAAAATCCCACTTTAACTCCCTTTATGTCCATCTTCTTTTGTCGCTGGGGTTCTAATAATTCTATTATTATTCTATTATTATTATTATTATTATTATTATTGGTATTGCTATTGCAGACACACGCTGTCGTGAGTTTGTGTATAAACATTTTCATTTCCATGTTGCCTTTGTTTCTTTTCACTCTTGTTAGAAAATAAAAGTTTAGAATTGTTTTAGGAATCGGTTTGATTTACTGCGAGCCGCTTTGAGTTTCAGGAGTCTTCGGTTACTGGAGCGTTAGTGAGGAAGATGCTTAAAGGTATGAACGTTTGCTGTAAATTCACCCTCGGCCATCAAAATGTAGGTGACCTTTAAGTTTAATACAACTTTAAGTTTAATAGTAATTTAAGTTTGTATATTTATAGATTAAATTGGTGTTCTTCATGACACGTATACTTGTGCAAACTAGCACATGAGCTGCTGATGTGGATTTTTAAAGTCCCCAAGAAATCAAGACTAACCGTATGATTTTGTTAACTCAGATTGCCAGTTTTGTGGTGAACAATTCATCTGTGCATGTCATTAAGAAAAAAAAAATCCCTTCTAATCTTTAATTGAAATCTGATTATCCTGTTTTTTTATTATCTGTATCCTGAAATCCTGTTTGTTTTCAGTTAAATTATCAGATGATGTGATTTTGAGGTAATGGGCGTGGCTAACGCTGCTGCAACTGTCTGTTTTGACAACAAACAGGAATGTTGAGCGGGAGGAGTCTGTTAGGTTGTAACAACTCTTCTAAAACCCCTTTCAGGACCTTTCTGAACGAAATGCCTACTTTACTACGTCCATTCACGCCCACTGTTTGCTCATTTAAAATTCCGTTTCTCTAGGAACTGCGTCACATAACGAAAAGAATAACGATTGCAGCTTCCGGTTCACAGGGACTTTAATGGTAATTTTTGATAAATGCAACACGCATGTCTTCCTTCTCCACAAATACAGTAGCATCAGCTCATGTTTAAACACCAAGTATTGTGGAAAAAGGTATTTTCACCAGCAAAAACAATGTTTTTAAAGGGATAGTTTAGCCAAAAATGTGAATTTACTCACTATTTACCCTTAAGTGGTTCCAAAGCTTTGAGTTTCTTCTTTTGAACACAAAAGATGATATTTAGAAGAAGGCTGAAAGCCTGTAACCACTTCTGTAGTAGGAAAAGCAAATACTATGCAAGCCAATGGTTACTGGGTTTCAGCTTTGTTTCAGAATATCTTTCTTTGTGTTTAACAGAGGAAAGAAACTCATAAAGGTTTGACACAAGGGTGAGTAAATCACAGAATTTACACTTTTGGGTCAACTATCCCTTTAAATTCTTTTTATCTTTTGCTGTAGTGTCAATTTACATTTCCAAACATTACGTGTACTATTAAGTTATTAATAATCCAGTGAGATTTTTGTTTGCACAAGGAGTCTGACAGCAGCACACAGAGATCTGACAGTCATCTAGTCCATCTGGAAAGACCAAGAAAACACTTTGGAAAACCTACCTGGAAAACTGAAGCAGCTTTTGTCTTAAAAACACTTGCACATAAGTGGTGGTTGCACCAAATGATGACTTAATTTAGTTAATTGATAAAGAAGGGCGGCTCAGTGGTTAGCACTGTTGCCTCACAGCAAGAAGGTCACTGGTTTGAGTGGTCTCCGTGTGTTAGCAAGGGTCTCCTCCGGGTGCTCTGGTTTCCCCCCACAGTCCAAAGACGTGGTATAGGTGAATTGGATGAACTAAATTCTCCGTAGTGTATGAGAGTGCGTGTATAGGTGTTTCCCAGTACTGGGTTGCAGCTGGAAGAGCATCTGATGCGTAAAACATATGCTGGAATAGTTGGCGGGTCATTCTGCTGTGGTGACCTCTGATAAACCTCAGACTAAGCCGAAGGAAAATGAATGAATAAAGAAAACCCATTTTAAAAGTACTGTAGCTTTGCAGGTAGATTTCCTGAAGTGTCTTCAGTCAGTCTGAGTTTCTTCGTGATGATTGTGAGATCAGATCTCTTTATGGCGCTCTGACTGATTCCTCGTGCATGCAGAAATCTTATTACAGTGAACAGCAAAAAATAATGTTTGTTAATGTAAACTGATATTTGACACTGACACACTAAACCAAAATAAATAATTGACTTCAAATCGTTGTTGATAAATACTGGGAACTCTTGTAAATGCAGTCTGAACCATTTGCCAAGGTATGTTCAGTTTCTTGCATACTATCTTTGTTTTTTTAGACACTCCACAGTTTCAGTTCTGTAATTTTAGGAATCGACTGAAGAAAACCGTCATCTCCAGACATTCTCAGAGTTCAGAGTGTAGTTTTGTGTATATGAGAGTACAGAGCTTTACAAAAATCTTGCATCAGCTAAATGATGCAAGTCCTAGATTAAAGTTAGCCAAAAGCAAAGATTTCAGTAAACATACTTATTTAGAGCAGTTTGCATGTGATTTAATCATGGATCTAGGAATTACAAAATATTTATAGAGGAATTTAGAAGAGCAGCATAAAAAACAGGATGTTTATCAGTTTCAACTCATAGCTGAATAAGAAAGTGTTGTATGTAGGAATTAATGAAAGCCCTTCACAACCCAGTGAACACAGCACTGGCCATAGCAAACAAAACGACAACAATAAAAAATCATGGTCCCTTTTCCATCTTAAAAAGAAAAACTAAAAATTACACAAGTTTAAACTCAATCTAAAACTGACATTAATGCTGTAAAAGGCCACATTAAAATGGTTGAAAGTATATTATTAAAATTGTATAATTGCATTTTATCCTAAATGATCATCATCTGCGTGTTTACACATCTTGGCTGTCAAGAAGACTGTCCAGAAGCTTCTCACACATGTAGAGACATCGAGGAACGTGGAAGAAGCCTGTATGGTGGGAAAAAAAGGTAAATATTTAACAAGGTTAGCGTTAAAATAATGAAAAGTCAAGTCACCATTTCATTAGTGTTTTATACCATGTTGATTGTGTCAAAGTGGATTTACAAGGAAGAACTGAAAGTGTAAAAAAACAACTGAGTTGTTGTGGGACGTATTCAAGCAGGGAGTAAAAAAACCGACAGCAGAGGTCTGGTTCAGAAAGCAGGTTAAGTGTTAATCCTGAATTGAGAGACACTGGCTTTTCTGTTTCAAGATGGTAGCTATCTCAAACCTGAGAAAGCAGGGTATGTCAGTCCCATTTCTGAAAGGTAGGTAACGTTTACTCAGCGTTACTATGGTAACGTACTTTGTACCTTTCCTGATCTGAAGCAGATTTTCTTCAGTAAACTTAGATGTTTTTTTTTGTTGTTTTATCAGAAGCAGCTGTTTAAATACCTCATAGTTGATATGGCAATTTATGCAAATTTTACATACAAGTTCACTTGTATTTTTATTTACAAATATATGTAAAAAAAAATTAAATTACCTAACATTCAATATGGCCATATATCCATATTTATAGCCAAATTTTTGTATACATTTAATTAATAATTAACATTTACATCAGTTAAGTGACTAAATTTGCATGTCGTTTTATAGAGGATCCTTGAGATGAGGAGTGTGTTCATTTGTAGGTGGCATCCATTTCCAGTCTGTACTTCAGAAGCTCCTTCTGAATCTGGTGTTTCAGCTTTCTATTTTACAAGATGATTCATTTTGTGAGGCTCTGGCATTTTTTTTAATTATTATTTATTTTTTTTACATTGGCTGAGTAGAAGCTGAATATTTAAATAAAAATGTATATACTGTAAATGGTAGGCTTAATAATTTTACTGTTCTGCAAGTTTACCTCATATATTGTAACTTTGGTTCAAATTTAAACAGTCTACGCCATTAAATTAACAAGAATTTTTGGTTATGGAAAAGTTGATTTATCATATTGGTTATACTCCATATTAAAACAGGCCTCTGGTGAGCAATAAATGGTGACTGGTGGAAAGTAATTCTCCACAGCTCCTCACCTTTAAAGGGTCCTCCTTTAAAGTCCAGCACAACTTCTCCTTGACGACTCAGATATCCAAACCACTCACCATGCTCCTCATCAGAAAACTGGAGCAAAATACAAGGGATTAGAATGTTTCGTGACTGAATACTGAGATGTGTGTGAAATCGATGTCTTACGTGTTTGAAGGTGTAGTCGTAGATCAGTTTGAACCGGTCCAGTAGCACAGGCTCTTTACTATGACTGTAGGCCATCAGGTAGGCAATCAGAGCTTCACAGTGAGGCCACCACAGCTTCATATTCCACTCTAACTGTTCACACACACACACACACAAATGCATATTAATGCAGAGTTCTATTCTGAAGAGCTCAAGTCTTTGCCCAACAGAAATGGACACACAAAAAAATATTATTTTCCTTGAAACACCCACTTGCACTGCCTTGTATGCCCATCACATGAAATGAAGCCTATTGAAAGGCCCTTAGTAGTAGCCAGTTTTGAACACTTGATTTATCCCATTTGGAACAAAGCTTAAAAGGATAATTCACCCCAAAATCGAAATTCTGTCAATTTACTCAACCTCCACTTGTTCCAAACCAGTTAGATTTTCTTTCTGCTGTTGAACACAAGATATATACAAAATTGAACCATTAACACCCATAGTTGTTTTTGTTACTACTACTGATATCAATGGCTGCTGGTTGCCAACATTCTTCATAATATCTTGTTTTGTGTTCTACAGAAGAAAGAACTCCATAAAGGTTTGGAACCACTTGAGTGCAAGTACATGATGAGAAATGTTCATTTTTGGGTGAACTGTCCCTTTAGATATTCATTGTTCTTTAATTGTTGGCTGAACCATGCTTTGGGCAGGAGTTCTAGCACTAAACAAAATCTTTTGAAGACGGCTTGATGGATTTGTGTTCATTTAGCTCCTCCCACTTGGCTAATCTCATTGACCGCTAGCAAAGTCCCTTTAAGACAAGTCATTTCATTCGGTGGCCATCGTTGAAATGCCTCTCGGGCAATATGCTCGGGCATTCTGTTTGAGTGGGGAAACATCAAATTCTCCAAAACTGCTTGCCAAGCTTATGATTGAATTTCATATTAGGAATCACCTATAAAATTAAACAACAACTGTCTCTTTAGTTTAAAAATTTTTAGTTTCAATAGCGTCTGGTCTGAGCCCCTTCCCCAGAGTATCGTCAGTCTATAGCGATTGATGATTGGCTCCTGTACTAGAAGGCGGGCTTTATTTGCCATATAGCGATCGATGATTGGCTTCTGTACTAGAAGGCGGGCTTTATTCACCATATTGACCATTACACTTTTCCCCATTCAAAACGATACAAGTGACATGTCTTGTGTATTCTATAGTCTTTGCCGCTAGTTAATTTCTTCCATGACTACTACTCTATCCAACACCAGCTCGACTGTGAATCAAAGACATAGTCTAACCTGAGTCGGACAATGGCCATCTACATTCAGAAAATAGAAAAGGCCGCCATGCTGTTTGTCCCATCCAGCGCAGAACGGAACCTCCATGAACTTCTCCACTGCCGTCTTCTGCAGCTGAACATCTCCTTTTGTGAGCGCATACTTCAGCAGGAACCAGCCGGCTTCAAGAGCATGACCTAGAGAAACACAGAACAGCACAGGATGATCATGCCGGATTTACTCCAACAAGACTTTTACCAGATGCAGAAAACAAACAAGCTAATCCTTCAAGAGAGCACACAATAATCAATATGTTATCATGAAGTCATTGATTGTTTTATTTTGAAATGATCCATTACCAGGGTTCTGCAACCGCCCTTGACAGCCCGGAAGCTCCTTTCCATTCAAAGTGACATTTTCCAAAATGGCTTTTCCATCTCTCTGAGATGAAAGAATTTTGGATGATGTGTCATTTGGAGCTTGATCTCAGAATTTCCATTACTTTGCTATTTGATGCACTGAAGACAGTTCATACATTAAAGGATTAGTTCACGCAAACATGAAACTTCTGTTATTATTACTCGCCCTCATGTCCTTCCAATTTCCTGAGATTTTAAAATCATCTTCAGAACACAAATTAAGATATTTTAGGTGAAATCTGAGAGCTCCCTTATCCTCCATAGACAGCTATGGTCACAAGACATTCAAAGTCTAAAAAAAGGAACCAAAGACATTGTCAAAATATTCCATGTGACTTTAATTGTAAACCTACTAAGCTCTTGTTAAGATACTTTTGTTTGCCAAAAAAAAAAACTTTGTTTGCCTATATCCTTGCGACAGGTCAGTGTGCAAATTTACTACGAGCAACACAATGTTTTGCCATTAGAGTTTGTAGTAAACACGATACTGATCTAATGCTAAATATATAGGCAAACAATGTTGACAGGACAGTTTTGTTTTGGCACACAAAAGTGTTCTTGGAGCTTTGTATGATTACAGTTGAACCACTGTAGACACATGGAATGTTTTTGGCTCCTTTTCTGGACTTTGAACATCTTGTGATCACTGTGGTCTATGGAGGATAAGGGAGCTCTCAGATTTCATCTAAAATATCTTCATTTGTGCTCTGAAGATGAACGAAGGTCTCAGAGTACTTTAATGACACGAGGGTGAGTAATTAATAACAGAATTTTCATTTTTGGCTGAATAAACCCTTTAAGCTACGCGTCACATCACTAAAGCTTGTCATGTTTTCTGACCTGTATATGCTGTAGGATCTGTTCCACACACCATCCACTCAGGTCTTTGTACTTTTCTGCAACCTCCGTTCTATCTTCTGTCAGCTGATCTACCAAGCACAGGAGCATCATGGGAACTGCCATGCTGTTGACGGGTAGATCCCCAGGAAGTTGAGGACGGCCGAGAGCTGATGAATCGGTCTGAACCCAGAATACCAGCTGATCCATCATGCTCTCTGCGTCTGCCTAGGGTAAACAGGGGCAAACACTTGGCAAACTGACCATAAAATATATACAACCTAATACATAAACAGTAATTTAAACACTGTCAAATGCAGAACAACAACAACAAAAATCACATAAAATGTTAATAAAATCAAAACAACCCCATCTAACTTGTTCTATATATATATATGATGTCATATGTTTTAGGTGACAGGTTGGCTAATGGTTTTACCTGCATGGCTTTGTCTTGTGTAATCCTGGACAGCTCATCCATGGCCATCACATAAAAACATTCACTGAATATCGTCCTCTGAACCTTCACTGCTCGACCGTCTCTTGTCAGGCAGAAGGCACATTTCCCTGGCATGCGGGAGGCCTCGACTCGAGCAAACTTTTGCAGAAAAGCAGCACCTGAAATTAAAGTATTTATTCAGTAGTTATTGTATATGTAAACATTCATGTGAAATGGTTATTATATAAAAATGTTGTAATAAAAACAACTTGTAATCTTTAAGTCTCTTCTAGTGTAATGTTTAGTCTTTTAACATGTAAGTGTAATTACTATTTTAGTGTATTATGCCCACCAAGACTGGATTTATTTAATCTAAAATAATGTTAATTGTAGAACAAGAACCCAATAACATTAATATTTTTGCGCCCCTTTAAGGTGACAGTTATTCTAGATTAGCATTCTTTTTAAGTAGTCTATCATCTGGGTTAACACAGAATATTTTATAATACAGACTAGTTCTAGATGGATGAACTGACCAGGAGCCTGTACCATAAAGCTGAATTAGTTGGCTAGCCAGTTAAAGTTTCAGTTTAGTTTGCAGCAGTCCTGAGTTTTAGGTACCATGAATGTGGCCTGGAATTTATCAAAATTTGTTGCCATGGTTTCTTAAACTGCATGGCTAACCTGCTCCAGAACAGGTTATGTTCTGGTTTAGAGATTACAAGCCAAGATTCAACCAATCAACTGTGAGCAAAGTGACAAAGACACTGCCCCAGTTTATCTTTCTCCAAATTAAAGGTTACTATAGTAAAACATATGAATTTTTTCAGATTTTAAAGATTACTACTTTTTATAATGATTTTAGATAATTTATAAAATTATATCTGTAATCCATTACGAATAACCAATTTTAGTTTAATAACCAATTTATTTTAGCTTTTAATAAACATAAATACACACTGGTTCGATTTTTGAGTCTCTGTATACCTATACCTTTTACTGACAAAAACTTGTTCTAAAAAAACCAAGCGGTCTTCTTTTATGGATAGCTCATTTCATCTTGCTATAAATATTGCACCGACTCTCTCATGAGAAATCAATCACAGTATCTTTGTGTTTGCTGTCTGAGTTTATAGAGAACATTGATTATCAGCCTCATGGTAAAGCTAGATTGCACTGGTTTGATTTTGTCAACTCAAAATAGACAGACAGATAAGTAGACAGACAGACATAGAAAAAAGGACATATATAGACGGAAATAGAGAGAGACATATGGACAGACAGACAGATATACAAACAGATAAATAGACAGACATGCATGTATAGACAAACACAGATATTCAGACAAATAGAAAGGTATAGATAGACAGATGAAGAGAGACACAGACATATAGACAAACATGTATAGACAGACAAACATATAGACATATACAGTGCATCCGGAAAGTATTCATAGCGCTTAACTTTTTCCACATTTTTTTATGTTACAGCCTTATTTCAAAATGGATTAAATTCATTTATTTCCTCAAAATTCTCCACACAATACCCCATAATGACAATGTGAAAAAAGATTTTTTGAAATTGTTGCAAATTTATTACAAATAAAAAACCTGAAAAATCACATGTACATAAGTATTCACAGCCTTTGCTCAATACTTTGTTGATGCACCTTTGGCAGAAATTACAGCCTCAAGTCTTGTTGAATATGATGCCACAAGCTTGGCACACCTGTCTTTGGGATTTTTTTCCCATTCCTCTTTGCAGTACCTCTCAAGCTCTATCAGGTTGGATGGGAAGCGACGGTGTACAGCCATTTTCAGATCTCTCCAGAGATGTTCAATAGGATTTAGGTCTGGGCTATGGCTGGGCCACTCAAGGACATTCACCAAGTTGTTGTGAAGGACAGCATGCCAAATACGCTTTATTATCAATCATCAGCTAAGTGTGAACTCTTGAATGATCAGTGGAAACAGAATGTACCTGAGCACAATTTAGAGCTTCACGGCAAAGGCTGTGAATACTTATGTACATGAGAATTTTCAGGTTTATTTTTAATAAATTTGCAACAATTTCAAAAAATCTTTTTTCACATTGTCATTATGGGGTATTATGTGTAGAATTTTGAGGAAATAAATTAATTTAATCCATTTTGGAATAAGGCTGTAACATAAAAAAGTGTGGAAAAAGTGAAGTGCTATGAATACTTTCTGGATGCACTGTATAAACAGACAAGATGGACAGACATATAGATAGATAGACAGACAGACAGAGACAGTCATATATGTATATACAGACAGATATAAAGACAGACAGATAAATAGGCAGCCATAGACAGACAGACAGACAGACAGACACTATAGACAGACAGACCTGATTTGGCAGCCTCAAGAATCTCAGGTTTGCGAAATCTTTCCACCGTGCGATACAGCCTGCTGTACATCCATACCTGGGGGAAATATTAAGATATGTGACAACTGACTTCGACCAAAAAGAGTCAATTAAAAATATTTGATCAGCAGTGTGTTACATAAATAATAAGTTTCCACATGAAAAGCTCTGACCTGTCTCCCCTGCAACCAGACATATTTCAGCTCATCGTAGACCTTCCCATCTTTTCCAAGACAGTTAAAATATCCACTAAGGTCAACATAATAAAACAAACATTAAACAAGTGTATAATACATAATCTTAAATAAAGCCAACAATAAAAACTAAGAAAAGTAATTACACATCATACACATGCCATCTGTGAAATTTCCAAATGCTCAGTTAAAATTATGAAAGTTAAAATAAATAAATAAAATTGGACCATGGGTGTCTCTCAGGATACCCTTAAGGACAGTTTCAGCGCTTCATCATTTGCATAGGTTTATTCATTCATTTTTCCTTCGACTTAGTCCCTTTATTTATCAGGGGTCGCCACAGCGGAATGAACCACCAACTTATCCAGCATATGTTTTACACAGCGGATGCCCTTCCAGTTGCAACCCAGTACTGGGAAACACCCATGCACTCTCACATTCACACTCAGACACTACGGATAATTTAGCTTATTCAATTCACCTATAACGCATGTCTTTGGACTGTGGGGGAAACCTGAGCACCTGGAGGAAGCCCACACGAACACAGAGAGAACATGCAAACTCCACACAGTGACCTTTTTGCTGTTAGACGACAGCACATTTCACAGAAGCAAAACTATAAGGGAAATTCCACTAAAGCCATGTAATAAAACGTGAATCATCTCACCCGTGTTCCTTGTCATGGGAATATTTCAACCAGAAATCCACAACTCTGTCCAGTTCAGTCCGGATTCTGTGTCGATACTCTTCCAGCAGTGCTGCAGTCATTGTTCCTACAGACAGAAAGAGACACTTTAGGGCCATGGCATGATGGCTGTTTTATAGTAGGTCCAATAAAGTTTTGATATACATGTGTTGTGGTTGCAATAGTGATCCTGTGATCTTAAACAACGACCCTTGATCTTTGTCGGTAAATCAATGTGGTTAGAACTTTATACCTCTTCAGTCAGTTTTCTGGTATATCATGCATCTAATTATGGTCTTCATAATCATTCTACATTACAAAGGTGGATTAATTCTAGTTTTTAGAACAGAATGTGACCACAGTCTGCACATCTTAGCCAATATGTATGTATTATAATTGAGGTAAAGTTGGTTTTATATTTGCACATTTGTTCAGTGACAACTTGTGACATGCTTAGGCATGGGCCGGTATAAGATTCTGACGCTATGATAACCTTGGATAAAAATATCACGGTTTCATGGTTTGACGGTATTGTGATTACTGCTCTAAAATATATTCTTTTTAAATGTCTGGGTAAAAAAAACTAAAACTTTTTCCCCTTTGAACACAATATATTTTATTTTGAGAAACATTTAAAATATTTTGGAGCAGTAAACATGTCAGGCTTAATATTGAAAATGAATCATTGACTTCTGCTCTCTTCATTTGTTTAAAAAACATAGATTTCTTTACGATTTAAAATGGCATGTTCGGATATCTTTTCTGCTGGAGATACTGTTTTCCTAAAACACAACAACAACAACAACAAAAAGTAAATCTTACACATACCTTAGAAACAGTATAGCAGAAAATGTTGGCGTTTTTAAAACCTTAGACTTTTCCAAACCGTGGTATACCTTGAAAACGGTTATCGTCCCATGCCTAGACATGCTCCCTGTATTTGTTTACCATGGTACTTTAAATTTACACATGTAAGTACGACTTCAAAACAATATTAGCACTATTTATTTGACTGTGAACAATGTTGTAGCCTACGTTGATAGTCATTGGCTGCTAATATGATTTACCTATTTAGAATTTGCAAAGAATACTTTTCTGGAATTATACTATTAAGGAAGAAGTCTGAATGTGCGAATATAAAACCAACTTTACCTCAATTGTATTACATAATATGTATAGCCAGAATGTACAATATAATGCTTTCATTGGATTTTGTTGTTGTTTTTCTCTATTTATTTTGGTCCAAGTACTGTACAGTTGTTCATTCATTTTCTTTTCGGCTTAGTCCCTTTATTATCAGGGCTTAATCAGCATATATTTACCCAGCGAATGCCCTTCCAGCTGCAACCCATCACTGGGAAACCCATACACTGTACAGTTGTTGCAGCAGATAAATTCAAAAGGGAAAGTCCATAGTTTGTCCTGAGTACAGGAAAACTAAAGGAAAACAGCAAACACTGACAGCTGTTTAGGTCACTGATTAAACAGAAACTTGTGCTCAGTGCTTCATTAATATTATCTGCTTGAATGCATTAAAAGCTCTAATGTTAGCAAGAAAGTCACTGACGACGCTTCACTAGACTAAATGCTAAATCGTTCATGGTCGTGACATCGCAAAAACACAACTTCACGAGAAAAACAAATCATGGGGTAAAGTTGGTTGTATATTCGCACATTCAGACTTTCTTCTTAATAATAAATAATTCTAAATAATTTCAAACTAGTGTTCTTTGCCAATTATAAATAGGGAAATCATATTAGCAGCCAACGACTATCAAAGTAGCCTGCAACATTGTTCACAGTCAATTAAATAGTGCTAATGTTGTTTTGAAGTCTTACATGCGATTTCAGACCGAATACTCAAAGTAGCGGTGAACAATATAATTAGAGACCGTGTCACAAGTTGTCACTGAACGAATGTGCGAATATCAACTTTTCCTCAACGTCAAAGGAAAACTCACCGGCTTTGCGGACGAAGCAAATCCCGCTTTTGTACTTCACTGTATTTAAAACAATCTTCTTTTTTAGCTGAAGCGAAAACTAAAGCGCCGTAAAACCGCCTCTTCCTCAAATTTGCAGAATCAGTTAAAACGCGACGCATCATATGACCTGCATCCAGACAGCTGCTCCTGTTTATTCGGCTTTCCTGAGATGATTCGCCAGCTCTTTTTCTGCTCATCCAATCAGGGTTCAGGAGAGCACGCAGAGTGCGTTTCCTACGCTCCTGTAAAAAGAGCTACAATTGCGCAACACCCATTCGACTTGCAAAAAAACGATACTGTTTAATTACGGCAAACCTAGATGGGTTAACATTAAAGCTGAAGAATAGTAGAAACAATGTTTATTTAATGTAATGAATGATCACTGTTTTGATTTTTTTATAGTTATGACGAAACGTAGGCTACAATATTGACAATGCATTACTCTCTTTACCTAATTTTTTACTCTGTTACCAATAAAGTAAAGTTAAATAAAGTTCTTTGCAATATTAGGATTTAAAAAAACAACAACTACATTTTCTTGTTGAGTAATCAAAATAGCATTGAGATATAATTGGCTATCTACAAATTACGTATAATACCAAAAACGTAACAAATGTTTTCGTTTTTAAACTGTTCTAGGTTCCACAAAGTATTAGAATTATTAATTATGATTATATTAGATACTCTCTCATAAAATGAATGAATGAGCTTTAAAAGAGATGATCGAACCATTATTTTCAATAAAAAAAACTGAACTGAAATCAAATTTGACACCTACACACTGAAAAAAAAAAAATTAATTGGATTTACTACATTTTTTCAAGGTAACTGCAAACAATTTATATGGGCTGAATTTAAACAAACTGTTCAAAAAGTTGAACATTCATTCATTTTCCTATGGCTTGATCCCTTTATTCATCAGGGGTCACCACAGCGGATTGAACTGCCAACTTATCCAGCATTTGTTTTACACAGTGGATGCCCTTCCAGCTGCAACCCAGTACTGGGAAACATCCTCATAAACTACGGCCAATTTAGTCCATTCAATTCACCTATAGCGCATGTCTTTGGAGTGTGGGGGAAACCGGAGCACCCGGAGGAAACCCATGCAAACACGGGGAGAACATGCAAACTCCACACAGAAATGTCAACTGACCCAGCCGGAACTCGAACCAGCGACCTTCTTGCTGTGAGGCGACAGTGCTAACCACTGAGCCACCGTGTCACCCAAAGTTGAACATAACTAAATTTACTTTGTTTGACTAAATTCAGCCCATATGAATTGTTTGCAACCAGTTACCTTTAAAAAATTGAGTAAATCCAGTGAATCACAGCATATTACAGTTGTCTATCATAATTCAGTTGTCAAAATTGACATGTTTTTTTATTTTTTATTATTTAAACTGAATTAATTTGATTTTTTTCTCTTTCATGGTTACAAACTGAAATGTCACAGTAGTTTTGTCTCAGCAAACAGTAAAAAATCCATCTTCTTGAACTGGATTGGCCTTTTCCATCATTTTGACAATAAGTCCCAATCTGAGGCAAACCAGCCTAAATATTTACATTTGAAAACATTTTGTCATTCTAATAACAGAGCGCCATCAATATCAAATGTTTAATGGGAATGACAGTTATGATCCAGCTGCAGAACATAAATGAAAAGTCAACTTAACAGAATAAAAGGTAACACTTTATTGTTGAACACTTTAGACATTCTACTAACAGAAAGTTTGCAACTACATGTCAACTAGCAGTCATTATCAGAGAATAAGTAGATTGTCTTATTAAAGGGTTAGTTAACCCAAAAAATTTAAAATTGGTCATTAAATACTCACCCTAATGTCATTACAATCTTCTGAGACCTTCATTTATCTTCAGAACACAAATAAACAAATTTTAGATGAAATCTGAGAGCTCCCTCATCCTCCATAGACAGCGACGGTCACAAGGCCATTTAAGTCCAGAAAAGAAATCAAAAATATTGTCAAAACATTCCATGTGACTTCAGTGATTCAGCATGAGGGTGAGTAATTACATTCTTTTGGGTAAACTAATCCTTTAATATCTGCTACACTTCATATCCTGATGGATCCACATCAGACACTCTACTGACTATAAGTAACTTTGCAACTGTGTCAGCTTATTTTACCCTAAAACTACCCCTAAATTAATAGTTTGCAAATATTCTACTACACTCAAAAAATGACTTTTGCTGCTTGTTTAAACTACTTATTTAAAATGAGTTGAAACAACACAATTTTTAAGTTGTTTGGGGGGACAAATTAATTGTTTTAGGTTCAATCCACGTAAATTGGAAAACAAACTAATAATTTAACGTAATCGATTTGGGTTAGGACATCATAAAGAAATTGTGTGGCACCCAGCAATTTTTTCAGTGTAATACTCTAATGAGAGTTAGTTGACAAGTAGTTGCAAAGTTACTTATCGTTAGAACAATGTTTAAAATGGACTATCAAAACGAAGTCCAACCAATTAAAATGTATGAAAAGGTTTATTAACAGGATCGTTTCAATGCATCACCATGTGCTTTATTTCAAAATGAAGCTGGGTGGCCAAATGAAGTTTGCTTTAGTCAGATGATCTGCTTCAGGAGTGAATGTTCTTCTGTAGAGCCGTGTGGACTTTCCTCAAGTTCTGCCGCACTCGCACAAACTCCAAAAGCTGAACCTCCTCCCGTACCTTCTGCTCATCTTCCTTCTCCTTCTGAGATGTAAAGAAGACAAACCACATAACTCACACACAAATAAAACAGAAGGAAAATTCACTCGTCAACTGTTTCTCCTATCAAAATATCAATTGCTATAGTCACTAAAGTAATAGTCATATCATGTACAATTATGATATTTTTACACATTACATATTTAAGCAGCTACTGTATGCTATTTTAATGTAAACTATGGTTAAATGCATGGTTTGTGATTTATTTTTGCCACTAGAGGTCGCGTATTTACAACAAACAAAGGCGTAGTTTGATGATGTTGTGACTGAATCATGGGAGTTGTTGTCTCCGTTACATCATATGTGACTCGTGGAGAAATCATGTTTATGGATGAGCTAAAGTATTCAGATTTTATAAGCGTGATATTATTAAGCAGAGTAAGGCAGAAAGCCGTCGAAGCGAAATGAGACAGATGAAGCAATTGCTTATTGTTTTAAAACAAACGAGTGTGATGCAAACTCGTCTACTTCTTCTAGTCATGATCATGTGGAGACAAAGCAGCACTGTTTTAATCACACTAAATACATTTTAGAGTTCTGTTATAATGCTGCTCTGTGCAGTAATAAAACACAACATATTAAAGCAACTTTAGTGAATCCTTGTTTTCAATATAACCAAACTGGAAATCAAGGGTGAATGACGTCATTAGCATGGCATTGGCGACACAAGACATGTGCTGCATCCCAAATGGCACACTATACACTATGTGCACTTACACACTCAACAGCATAGTATATGAATTTAGTGTTGTCTTAATTGGAACACTAACGATTTTTTACTAACCAGAAATTCAAACCGTTTCCCAGATGATGTTTGACGGTTGCCAAATTAGTGAAATAAATAACCCTACTACCAAACAGTACCTGCCATGAGTAGAACCGCATTCACCATTGTGAGGTGGCATAAACAATTTTGCTTTCACAATCCAAAATAAATAAAGTCGATAGCTCCACCCCTTCTGCTATGCGAGCAAAGCTGCGGCCATTGAGTACGTGAAGTGTCCAACATTTCACACGACTGAATAAGTGCATCATCCAGGTATTTAAAGTAGAATAAAAATAATATTTCAGTGTGAATGCACTACTTATGTTGATGAAGAAAATGATGAAGAATGGTGCATAAGTATGCGATTTGGGACGCACCTATGGTCTATGTCACTAGCTAAAATTGCTTATTTCTCTGAATTTTAACATTCTTCAAAACATTTGGAATAATTTAAGTATATAAGTCAGCAAAAAAGTTCTAGTGGTTTGTGGATATTTTATTGAAAAAAACTAACCAAAACCTACATATTGTGCCTTTAACCCGGTGAGTTTTTGTCAAGAATGAAGCAACATGCTAAATAAGGAACATGAAATGCGTTTGTGTTTGTTTGGTTTCAGCACACACATTTAGGAGGCTGCTGACCATCATCTCCTGATGCTTCTGCTGGCGTTGGAGAAGCACCTGCTCCAGAGGACTCCTGCTCTGCTCGCCCTCCTCCTTCTGCGTCTTCTCTCTCTTCCTCCTCTCCAGGACCATCTGAAGCTCTGGCTTAGCACACACCACCAGCCCTCTGTCCCGCCCAAAGAGCCAAAGCACAAACAACACATATCAAAGTAACATTTTACCAGTGCTATATTTCAGTAATATCTGTATAGTTATTACTCTGAAAAAAATATCCTTTGATTTGAATTTGATCTTTTTTATTTCTTGTTGTAAATGTTACCTTTTGACATTTTTAGTCATTTGATTTTTTTTTTGTTGCCAAAAGTATTTATTTTCTATATTTAAATTGTATTCGTTTTACTTTATTTCAACAATTACAATATAGTACAGTATAGAACAGTACTTAAAAGAGATAGTTCACCCCAAAACAATCATTATTTACTCATTCTTTACTTGCTCCAAACTTGTTTGACTTTCATCTGTTGAACATAAAAAAAAGATATTTTGAAGAAAGCTGGAAACCTTTAACCTTTGACTTCCATTTGTTTTTCCTACTATGAAAGTCAACGGTTACAGGTTTTCACTTTTGTGTTCAACAGAATAAAGATACTCATAAAGGTTTTGAACCACTTGAAGGTGAGTGAATATTGAGTAAACTTAGATTTTTGGGTGAACTATCCCTTTAAATATGCTCTAAGCAATATTTGAAAAATGCTTTAGATCAAAGTGTCAAACCAGATCCCAAAACACACTCATAGCCAATCAGCAGTGAGGGGGAGGGTCTTGTTGGTTTTTGGGCAATTTGTGCATGTATTTGTGCTTTGAAATATCAACATTGTTTTGGAATATTTGCTTTTTTTATAAGGAGGTAAAAAATAAGACTTGGTTGATCAACTTGGTTACAAAACACTATTGCTTACAAACCATTGCTAATATGTAAAAAATAAAATAAAGTAAATAAATTGGACAGTTTAGCATTCGGGTACAAAATAAAACATATAAAAAATAAGCACCACTGGTGATAGTGTCGAGATAGTATCTATGCACTTAGCAAATTATTCATCCAAAATTTAAGAGCATTTGAGGAAATAATTAAAATAATTAAGAAAAAAGCTACAAATATTATTGAAATATTTGAGAAAAAGATTAGAGTACTTTTCATGTAATTTCAAAATGTCCTTTATGCTTTGTGACATTGTATAGAACACTACATGATGCCCCTCTCGCAAAGCTTCAGAAAATATTGACTGGCGAATGCAAACATAGCAAAAGTTTTGAAAAAGCTTTGGAATGATGATTGTGAATCCTATCTTAACACCTATTAATAAGCAATATTCCTTTGTATTACACAACTAAAGTTATGTATATATATTATTTTATATGTAAAAATATATTATATTAAATATATATTAGGCGGCACGGTGGCTCAGTGGTTAGCACTGTCGCCTCACAGCAAGAAGGCTGCTGGTTCGAGTCCCGGCTGGGCCAGTTGGCATTTCTGTGTGGAGTTTGCATGTTCTCCCGGTGTTCGCGTGGGTTTCCTCCGGGTGCTGCGGTTTCCCCCACAGTCCAAAGACGTGCTATAGGTGAATTGTATGAACTAAATTGACCATAGTGAATGAATGTGTGTGTGAATGTGAGAGTGTATGGGTGTTTCCCAGTACTAGGTTGCAGCTGGAAGGGCATCCACTATGTAAAACCATATGTTGTGGAATAGTTGGTGGTTCATTCCACTGTGGCGACCCCTGATAAATAAGGGACCAGAGTTGGATGTACCGCGCTACTGTATTCTAATTGAATTTTTTGAGCAACGCAGTAATGTAACGAATTACATTTTAAATTTGTGTAATTTGATTACAGTTACTAAAGTCAATGTAATTGCGTTACTTACATAAAAATATAGTTTTTAGAAGAAAAAATACTTATTTTAAATCACATTTTCCGCTGGTTGCTGTCGAGAGTGGTTGCTTCTTCAAGTGCAAATACAGACATTTCTTTGATTTCATTGAGCGTAAAAACAAAAATATTGCTGTGAAATGCAGTCTATGTCCAGTCTCTAAAGAACTTTCGACTGCTTTTAACTCGACCAGCAACTTGTTCAAGCACTTGAATAGAAAGCATTCTACGACAATACTCGTCACCAAGGAGAATGCTAAATTCCACTAAATTGGATTTTTGTGCAGGATCGGGAGTGAAGGTATCTTCTAAATATGAAGAGAAGTGTAGCTGCTTGGGGCAGTTCACATATCTCTTTTGCATGCGCGCATATTGGGAGCGCATATTGTGTGCGCATATGGAGCATGCTTGCATTTTCCAGGCGCACGCAGTTGAGTCACGTGACAAGAACTGACCGATCAACTTCATACTTTGTATGGAATATACACATTTCGGTAAACATAGAAAACACAAACACTGCAGTGCTTTTTCATACTATGGATGTCAATGGTTACAGATATCCAGTTTTCTTCTAAATGTCTTCTTTTGTGTTTAAAAAAAAAAAAAAGACAAACAGGTTTGGAACAAGTGAATAATGAGAGAATTTTAAGTTTTGGGTGAACTCTTTAAGTCTTTTGAATATGTCAAGCTGCTGTGATCAACCCATTGTAATGTTTTTCAGTAAATATTAAATTACTAAAAGAGCTGCAGTTTATTTTGTATAGTTTTATTTTTTATAGGTATGAAAACACATACATGTAAAACATAAATATGTTTTGAAAATAACTTCAAAGTAAAGTAATTAGTAATCTGATTACTTTTTACATTAAGTAATTAGTAATGTAATCAGATTACTATTTTCGAGTAGTAGTCGGTAATTTGTAATCTATTACTTTTTTAAAGTAACTTACCCAACACTGTAAGGGACTAAGCAGAAGAAAAATGAATGAATGAGTAAATGTATATTAAAAACACGTTGCCTTCATCCAAGAAACATTGATTTAGTTGCAAAAAATGTGTCCCCTGGCAAAAGCACTGGAATATATTTCCCCCAACATACAGTAAGTATATTAGGGAATGCAAACCAAAAGCATTAAAATATTGATTTTTCTCCCATCTCATTCATCAAGCCATGCTCCTTTGATTCACTATTGAGCTCATGTTTTTCTGCAGTACCAGCCAAACTGACTGATCTTCTGATTTCTGTAGTCTCTAAAGGACACGCTGTCAGGACAGGCCTATCATTACAGTGTCTGACACAGCGTGGCCTGAGCATACACCGCTGATAAAACCAGAGGGTGTACTATTGCAGTCGGTGTGTCCACACATGACTGCCTGATACAAAAGCCCAGCGAGAGAGAGCGAGTGAGGCTTCATCAATAATTTACCAACCCTCTTTAAAAAAAAGCGATTAATCAGAGTCCTTGTGGATACTTTTAGAAGGCAAAACTTTCTGTATAGTGATCTTACTTTCTGTGGGCTAGTAACAGCTCTTTGTGAAGCTCCTGGTGGCTCCTCGAGGCTTTCACTGGGTTGTTCAGGTTCCAGGGACCCTCGGCAGTATCACATTTATCTGCATTTTCTTAGACACAAAAGTTATTTCTGCAAGATTCTATAAGACACACTTCTCATGTCACTGCGTGTGTAAAAAAAAATAACATGGCAACGCACCTCGATTATGGCCATGATGATGCAAAGAACTGCAATGAACTGTGTCTGAGGTAGACTTGGCTCGGGGCTGTGCAGGTCTGCCAGAGCTGGAGACGTGGCTGTGTCCAGAGATGCTGTTGGATATGGCATTTTTCAGTTCTTGCTCGGTTGGTCTTATCGGGAGTGTTTGTGCAGCGGCTGATCTCATCGCACACGCAGGTATCAAGAAGGGCCCTCAGCCAAAGCTTCTGCTGCATGCTGGGAAACTGTGCATTGGGGTCGCCAATGAAAGCAAAGAGAGTAACAAGAGGGGAGATATTGAGTTTCACCTAAGTGGGGATCTATAATTTATCCGCTGGTCAAATACCTGCCCCACTCAAATCATTTGTCATTTCAAGCAAAATCACATGAACAGATTGCTTACTGGTGCCAAAGTGTGCATGATATACGTGACCCTGTCATAAGTGTTGATTTTTTTTTAAATGTATATGTTCGCGTTATATGAAAGTTGAGTAAATAAGCTTTCTATTGATGGACAATATTTGTTTAGATGCAACTAATTTAAATCTGAGGGTAAAAAAAATGGAAATACTGAGAAAATCACCTTTAAAGCTGTCCAAATTAAAGTTTTGATGAATTTACAGTATGAAATTTACAAAATATCATAATAAACATGACCTTTATGTAATATTCTACATTTTTTTGGCATTTAAAGAAAATGTATCTTTTGGCAAAATTTTACCTGTGTGTAACATATTGTAAGTCTGGTTTTGTCCTCCAAGGTCACACATTTTAGAAATCTTACAACTAAAACATTTATTTACTGCATACATTTCTGTAATATATGGAAGCCCATTCCAGCCACTGAATAAAAAAGTAACAAAAGGTTATTGTGACAAATTTGAGTCATAATTCTCAGTTATGAAGTCATAATGCTAAATATTAAGTCAGAATTCTGACTTTGAAAGTCACAATAACCTTTTTTTTATCTTTAGTTCAGTAGTAATAGTAATAGTAAACCGTTGTATGTGAAACATTGAAACGTTACAATTAGTTTGGTTTAGAAAATAACAGACCAATACATGCCTGAGGTGAATAATTCACATCGACTACAGTCTGGATATGCTGTAAACGTCTAAAAAGATTATCTTCATGCAGTGAAATTATATTATTATGCAAATCATCCTTAAAACAAACCATCTTGCTTCAAACACAACGTTGCTGTTAAACGATACTAGAAAGAGCGAAAGCATAGTTCTGAACTCACCGAAAGTGTGTCAGGGCTCCATGAGCGAGGTCTCTTCTGAGCAGCAGTGCGAGTGTGAGAGTCAGATATCTGTTTACCTCTCAACACGGTGCTGGACACCTGAGAAAGGTGCTGCTGTATCAATGTGAGGCGCGCTTCACTTGGTCACCGCTTGGGGGCAGTAAGCGTGCGGTAATTCAAATGACTTCCAATCCTAGCGCCACATTTTCTTCACATGAAAGCAATAGTTCACCCCCAAAAAATAATAAAAAATAAACCTTTGTGAGTTTCTTTCTTTTGTTGAATACAAAAGAGGATATTTTGAAGAAAGCTGGAAACCTGTTATCATTGACTTCCGTAGTGTTTGTTTGTGAAAGCCAATGGTTTTCATCTTTCTTGAAAATATCGTCTTTTTTGTTCAACAGATGTAAGAAACGAATAGGTTTATAACCACTTGAGGGTGAGTAAATAGTAAACATTTTATTTTTTCTGTGATCTATCCCTTTAAACATCATTTTGCATTGAGCAGATTTCGGCAGGTATTGTATCCTATAACCCAGTGTTTCTCAACCATGTTCCTGGAGGACCACCAACACTGCATGTTTTGTATGTCTCCTTTGTCTGTCATACCCATTACAGGTCTTTCAGTCTCTGCTAATGAGCTGATGATCTGAATCAAGTACTTAAGGAGTTATGTAAAATGTGCAGAGCTGGTGGTCCTCCAGGAACGTGGTTGAGAAACTCTGCTATAACCAGCCATGTAAATATCATTGGCTTCATCGGACATTTGATTTCGCTGAGATGATTATTAAGACTATTCTGCAGTGGGTTTTCTGTGTTATACATACCAAAACACACTTACAATTACGTAATTTTAATCCTTTTGGCCTGAAATCCCAAAAGCAGACAAAAACATTATTTGCTTCACAGGTCTAAAAACGTAAAATAAATGGGGAAATATTTTCCATTTAATTTTTTTAATTAGTGGAAAATATGTTGAAGCTTTTTAACAAAGCATGTATGACTTTAAAATAATAGTGTCAATGGTTACAGGTTTTCAGCATTCTTCAAAATATCTATTGTGATCAACAGAATAAAGAAAATCAAAGGTTTGGAACCACTTGAGGGTGAGTAAATTTTCAGTTTTGTGTGAACTATTCCTTTAAGTGTGTTTCTTTGACACTACATTTTAATGTAAAAAAAAATGTATACATTTATTCTGACTAATTTCTCCAGTCTCTCTATCACATTTGGGTTTAAGTAACTACAATGAGAAGTTCTGGCCCTCTGTCAGTCATGTAAAGTCACACACTGAGCTCAGGGATCTGTTTACTGCAGGACGCAATGACAAAAATCGACCTCTCCAACTAAGAATGGCCAAATGTCAAACTAGAGGGCACAAAACGCTCAAACCTGAAATACGACTCTGGGAAGTGAGAGGGAATTGGAGCACTGAAATGGAGAGCACTGAAATTATACAGGATTATTATTTGAATAAGATTAACAGTATCTGTTAGTATTTTACTAATGTTACTAATCATAGACATAAGAACTTTCATTTAGCAAGGGTAGTTTATTTTAGGTTAATAGCTAAATAAAGGCCCAAAGAGAAGCATCACAAAATGCTTTCCCTTTTTACTGTCAATTTTATTTTTGTTATTTGTTTTTACATTAAGTGACTGAAATGAATACAATTGTTTTCATTTCTTATTTATATGTACTAAAATCAAACACCAAATTATAAAATGACTAAACACAGTTTTACTTTTAAAGTTATCCTTTTAAAATTGTAACAAATACAGGAAATATTTGATATTATATGATAATAAAAATTTGACACTATTTTAGAAAAAGTGTGGCACACTACTTAAAGGTGATGTAAGTTTTTGATTCGTCTAAAGCTTAAAAATACCATAATATGTTTGCAAATATTTAAGAAACATGCCAAGTGAACATTCTTGTTTATCTGAAAAAATATGCTAAAGTCAGATATTCTGCTTTGAAAATGTGCTTTCTGTGCCAGAAGGTCTGTCTTTGTTTTAGTCCCTTTAACTCACCCAATACCAGTTTAGCCAATTATATTTCAGCACCCTGGGTTGCCTTAGTGGAAAACAGCATATTTGATTCAGTCAGGAAGGGTGCAACCTCTATTGGACAGTAGCAGCCTCCGAAATGAGAAGCAGAGTTCCACGTGAGGTTATTAATTAGCAAATAATATAAATATTACAAACGTAAACATTAGGTGAGCACATACATTGTAACCCCGTGTGCTAACAACACGCTATGTGAGGAGATTTGCAGTTATAAGCAATTTGGCTGTTGCACCAGACGAAACACGATTTAAATACAGCCATTCAGAAGCACAGAATAGTGCACTTACTGCACTCCAATGAAATGGTAAGATTTATAACCTAATCAATACATATTAAACCTCTTTAACATTATTAAATGTACATGCTGAATCACTGATATGTGTTAGCTTGCATTGTCACAGTTCTAAAGTTCAATTTCAAACAGTTTCAAGATCTGAGGTGAACTATCTGCTGCTGCTTTCAGTAGTATGGCAATAAATGTAATGTAAAATGGCATTCAAACTCACATTATTAGCATTTAACACTAAAAGCACGAGGTGTAGCTGAGGTGTTCATTGTCAGTTTTCTGTTGTTCAGCTACAAAACAAAAATAGAAGACATTTCTAAAATATAAATTGCAGGTTCTTAGGCTGGATAGCTCGCTCCTGTTTATGTCGTCAATCTGGCAACCGGCGCTTGCTTGTGTTCTAAACCAGGAGTGCAATACCTAGTTCAACCACTGGGTGTCAAACTTACATACTGCACCTTTAAGGATAAATTCTTAAGACCATAGAAAAAGCAGAAATACATCAACATTGAAAATAATTTTATTTCTTCACTTACATTTACCACAAACAAGATAAATCTGATATTCCATGAAATGTATTACTCTGTAGGTCTGAAAAATAATATATAAAAAGAAAAGCTGGTAAAAATAGAATGAAAACAATAAAAATACAACAGGAAGATTTTTTTTTGCAATATGGAAATATCACGATAGGCTGAATAAAACGAGATGAAAGTGTTGGACAGGCAGGTCAACACAACATCTTACACAGTTCTTACAAGAACAATGAAATATTGGTTGCTAAGGCCTAGTTTTTAACAAAACGGGCCTATTCCAGGGAATGTACCATTATCAGCACATACATGCACAAACAAATGTCCATAATTAGTCTTAAAACCATCTAAACTCTTCCCGTTAATTCAATAAACTAAATATTAAACCAATTATCTACAAATCTCCACTCAAATCGTCAAAGAATTAAGGCACTATTTTAAATCCAATCATAATTATTTTTTGCCATCAACATATTCCCAAGACTTTAATGGTCAAACACAGTGAGCAGTTTTCCACAGTCTGACTTCATAAAATAAAATCACATTTGTCAAACCGTGCTGCTGGTTAACCCTTATTTGAAGGCAGAATAAACTGGCAGTTTGGTAAGTTGATTTATTATTATTATTATTTTTTGTGCATGAGCTAATTAGCAGCAAACGTCTTTGTACATCTGCATAGTTCATTGTTCTACTTGTGTGTGTGTGTGTGTGTGTGTTTTGTACTGGTCTTTAAAAGGCCAGGTCAAGTTACTAGTAAATACCCAATAAAAACTCTGTAGACTTTTAGTCAGTTACACCAGAGGAATGTCCTATAAATTCCGCCATTCAGTGTTTGTCTATGGCTGGGAAAGGTCAGAAAAGGTCAGTCACAGTGAGTGGGAAGTAGATGCGATTATGAATAGGGAACAGTTGAATGATGGGCCATCATGAGATGACATGACTGTGTTCAGCTTTCAGTATCTTGAAGCTGAATGACTTGATCCAAACAAACACATGGAGGAGAAAGGGTGGGAGAGGCACGAGGAGAGACATGACCAGAGATCCAATGAGGTTAGGTCTTATGAGGGTGGAGGACACGAGGAGATGTTCATCTCTGCAAAGACAGCGACATAATTAAAGAGTTAAAGATCATTCACACAAGTGTCAAATGCTGAGATGAAGCATTTTGAATAATTCAATTATCTCTCGTTTCATCACACTGATATTTTCACCACTTTCTTAACAAGACAACTACAAAGAAAGCAGAAAAAAACAATAAAGAAAATTACAAAGAAAAAAAAAATCCTTCAGAAACAATACACAAAGCTCCATTATTGCACCAAATCCTTTGAAAAGTAGTCAAGTCTTCCATAAATGTATAACATATAAAACCAATCCACACTCTTGATTTGATCAGAATAATAAAAAAAAAAAATCACTTTGGCAAGATTTTTGCTCAATTCTATTTTCCCGACTAATATAAATTGTATTTTTGCTTGTCCCAGTATAAATTAAGCAGCTGACACACACTCACACGTGAATTTGTGTGTGTGTAAGGGATAATCAACAAATTGATGAGAGTTAAAGGATTTTAACTGCATGACGCAGAGACAAAGAATACGAAATGTACGATTAAGCATTATATTTATTTTAATTTATTGGTTTAGTATAGTTAAAGGGATGGTTCACCTAAAACTGAAAATTCTGTCAATTTACTCACTCTTCACTTGTTTCAAACCTTTTTTATTTTGAAGAATGCTGAAAACTGGTAACCACTGACTATTTGTTTTTTTCTACTATGGAAGTTAATGGTTAAAGGTTTTCTTCTTTTTTTTTTTCAACATATCATCTTTTGTTTTCAACAGAAGAAAGAAATTCCTAAAAGTTTGTAACAACATGAGGGTGAGTAAATAGTGAGAAAATTCCTAAAGAGAACTATCGCTTTAAGGTAGGTTTAGATGAAATGTGAACTGGGTTTAGAAGCTTGAACATTTAAAAAAAAACATTTTTTAAAGAGTCCCTATTATGGGTTTTTGAAAATGAGCTTCCATGTAGTGTGTAGCACAGCTCTAAGTGAATGAAAACATCCAGATGAGGTTTAAATCTGAAAGTGCACAGTGTTTAAAACTACTGATTCTTTAGCGAAATAGTTGACTCAGAGTTGAATTCTGATCTTTTGTTTGAACGAGTCTACGTCGATACGGTACATCACCAAATATGTATTTCCATATCCGGTAAAATTTGAATGCGCATTTGACTTCAGACACTAGCGGAGCGCTGAGAATCACGTGACTGATCATGACCCGAAGATGATGATCACTGACTGATGGAGATTCGGCTGCAGGGAATAAAGAGTTAAAGTTCATTTCCACAACGACACCACAGTATAGCCAACCTTGTGCTGTGTTTGTTCCTGTCATATTTCTGATTTTTGATACAATAACCTACGCTGAAGCATTGGATTCGTCGGCCATTTGCTATTAAAGGAAGGAGCAGCAGACACTATTATGTATGGGACTTTGTCAGGCTTTGACAGGGACTTTTTCAGTAACTGTTGCAGTTCATATGGACCAGTTTCTTCTTCCTCCGGATCATAACATGTAAGTGTGATTAAAAGTGTTGCCTCGTTTTGTGTAGTTTGCAAAATGTGTGTTTAATTGTGTTTTAGAAGTTGTGATCGCCCAGCGTGGCTTGTAATCACTTATCTATTATAGATCAGTGCTTGTACTGTATCTCTCAGGTTAAATCTATTCACTAGAAGTTAAAGCTATTCACATAATGTGTCCAAAACCACGTTGAAAACACGCTACGTGCTTCTTCCTTTAAATGCATTTTGTGCTCCTGATCCTCTGCTGTTTGTTGCTATGGCCACCATCAGCTGTTCCTTTTGCCACTGTGTGGATTAATACTGAATGTGTGTCGTTGTTATTACTTGGGGTTAGGGTTAAGAGTAGAGTAATATGCTGGTGTTTAACTGCATTGCTTTATTGCATTCCTGCATTGGGCTCTCACATACTCTCTGGCTGCTACTTCATAGCCATGGTGGGTATTTCTCTGTCTCGCGCTGAACCCAGTCGACCAATCACAACAGACTGGGTCATCGGACCAATCAGCGCAGATTAGCTTCGCGCTAAGGAGGGGTTTGGGAACAAATGAATCGCTGAACGAATCACATAGGAGTCGTTGGGATAATTAGGTAAAAATAAATGCATATTATAAGACAATGAAAGTGTTTTTTGAACTTGCATGCATATCAGCCTGTTGTTAGAGAAGAATTTGACCATTTATAATGCAAAATATGGGCTCTTTAAAAATATTATAGTTAGGTCAGGTTTAGGAGCAGGCTTAGGTTGTCTGTCAACAATACTTTTGCATGCACCAACAAATGCATCTAGATTCTTGGGAAAATCATGATATGAAAAAGTCTACGGTTCCCCCGCCCACCATTGCTCTGATGCGTGTCTCCTCCTGCTGCATCCCATGTCAGATAAACAGCACAGTTACAGATGAGAAGAAAGCTGATCTTTATGAAAAATACTACAGTAAGACCTTTCCCAACGGTTATTTGTTGTGGAGTTAATTCAATCCTTTCTGCAACTATGCACGCACACACGTTTAACTTTGCACTTTTTGCATGGCAAATGTGACAGGATACACGTTAATATCCACGGCTCTATGGATATCCGTTATATTAATGTACACAATAAACCTGATTTAACGTCCACACACCGGGATTGAAGCGCCTTCTTTTATAATTTTAGTGACATGCGGCTGTGGCGATGAATAACGTAGCAATTTTACTGTCTTTTCTTTATTACAAACATGCCGTTTTGCACAGTTCTGTCCAAACAGCTTCCAAAAGTTGATTTTGCATCATAGGTGCCCTTTAATACATAATATTTCAATACAACCAACAGAAAACCCCAGAAGTACCATTCTTAAAAAATATATGCTGTATACAGATAATTTGATTGAAATAGGAAGAATCACTCTTAATTTGTTAGGTTTGTACCCAGGTAAAAGCCCCTTACACACAACAATCACAGAAAAATTACTACTGTACACAATATTACACAGCAGAGCCTATAAATAAAAAAGAAGAGTTTTGAGCACCAGATGCAGTGCAATGGTCAAATGTTCATCTACCACATAATTGTATAAAAAAACTATAAAACCAGCATGAATGTACTGTAAACATCTTTATAATTGGCTCTAGGCAGATCTCTTACGTCTGCCCTCAGACACCAGATAGGATATTTACAGGTACTGTTACTTCTCATAATTAGCCTGTAAAAACTGTGTGAAGGGGCTAAACTGCTCCAAGTTTTATCAGAAGCACCAGATTTTGAATCTCTTCATGCATGTTTTTTTTTAATCAACTTATCTAAGTTGGTTTTGTGTTATGTGTCATGTTAAGTACCAACAACCAAGAAGTTACGTGGCTTTAAACTTGGTCTGGTTTCTGTAAGTTTGTGTTGACCTGTTTGCAGCATCGACGCTTCTTTGTTGTTTTCGGAGTTGATCTTGCTGCCGCTTAATCTCGCGACTAGGGTTGGAGATCCTTTCCTCATAGTCACGCTGGGCTAATCTAGAGGATGTTTTTGTCCTACAGGGGAAGGTCTGCTGTTTATCTGATGAACTGTAATGCGTGGACTGACTACTAGAAGATGCGACACTTGTGGTAGCTTGAGGGCGAAATTTTGATGATGTCGTAGAAGCTATATTTGAAGCAGCGAACCGGCTCCAAGTAGTTCCCTCAGCAGATCGCGACTTGGAGATGTTAGTTTGCTTTTTGAGAAACGCACGTTCTGCATCAGATTTTTTGTGACGTTTCAGATCACTCTCCATCATAACTCTACGTGCTTTCTCCGATCTATCAATAATATTACCCAATCGTGTGGCAAGAACTTCAGCAGAATGCATTTTGGCTACAGGTAAAGATGCACGACGTGCTTTAATGAATGTGTTACTGCGCAATGGTGCAGATACTTTCATGGTATTTGCCTGCGACTCGCTCACTTTAGGTTGTCGTGACTGAATTGCGAACGGCCCCAACCCTCCAGTAGAGTCATCTAAGGAGCGAGACGAACTTGACCCATAACTACGAACAAAAGTAGTGTTGCGCACAAGTCCAACAGAAGATAAACTCTGAGTGGAGTTTGAGGACTCGGGTTCATTTGAAGCAGAAAAAGAGGAGGATGAGGAAGAAGAAGAAGAAGAGAGTGCTCTTACAGGACTGCAGTGAAGGCTGCGTGAGATCGCCCTCATGTGGCTGCCAGTAGGAAGCACTGGACTGGAGCGTGGACTGCTTCTCATGGGGCTCCGCGGAGCTCGTCCAGATTTGGTCATATGTTTGGTTCGGGAGGAATGGCGTGGACTGCCACCATTGCTGAGAGGGAACAGAGGAGCCTCCAGGTCCTCCAGCCGCTGTGTGAGTGCCAGCTTCTGCTGAATGGCCATGCGGAGCAGAGAGTTGAGGGTCTTCTTCTCATCCTCAGCGGCGGCGAGCTGTCTCTGCATCTCATCTAACTGAGTTACATACTGGTCACATCTGTGAAAACACAGGGAATGATAAGAGTACAGGAAACAGGAATGGAGATACATACAGAATCAAATAATGAAGGAATAGAAGGGCTTACTTTTTGCATAAACGTCCCTTAAAAAGCCTTCAGTTTTTATTAAAATCTGATGAAAGATAGTGTGGAATAGTTGCAGTTGTCTGCACCCACAACAAAAAGTAAACTTTTGACATTCTGGCACTACATGTCGCACATTTTAAAGAGAGAAAGTAATATGCACAACAAAACTATATATAAAATATATATTTATTTTAAGTAACAATAATTAAATCATTTTAAATAATTGAAAAATGAATTAGTTAATTAAAGCTGCAAGTAGCATTGAGGGGCCCAAGCCCTTGTGGCGCCGCCGCCCCTTTGGCTTCAGGAACACAGTCCATTCCAGGCACAAACATTTAACTCGTCAGTAATCTCTGTTTGTAAGCAACCATTATTATCTGTGTTTTTATTTATTTATTTTTTCTATTTTTGTTGTCTATCAGAATGCCTGGACACTTAGTATGTTTTGTTGCACTTGTTTAAAGTCTGCATGAAATCTAAATTGAATCATCTTATTTTTATATGTATATAGTAATGCTTGTTATAAACGATGTATCTGTATTATTTTGTAAAAAATTATTATCATATATGATCATTATCATTATATAATTTCAGGATTTTTTGAGTATGTTAAAGGACCCCCCCCCAAAAAAAACAACAAAACCTTGAAAATAAATAAATAAATAAATAAATAATAATCCTTGTAAAAACAATAGGGCCTTTCGCCCATTGGGCTTGGGCCATAATAAATGCAAAAGTGCTTTTTGAACAAGTAAAATAAAGTGTTTAAATGTTCCATAGAGTCATTTTAGAATTACGAGACTTCAAACATTATCCTTGCTTTCACTACTTGCTGTTACCTTGACATTTGATCCATGACATTAGCTCAGACTGAGCTGCCCTCGCCTGCACACGGGACCAGGAGCACACGTTAATCAGCATGTGAGAGGAGCTCGTGGGAGAATGGGCCGTAAGATGATAATCTTATTAGCTTGCTCTTAAAACAAGGTCCTGACTGTCTAATCCCTGTGACTCTGTATCCCTAAGAGCTCTCCTCTCGTATGCATTTCTACAAACATAAACAAACACTGTCTGCATCCCACAGTGCAGGTTCCGCTACGACTATGAAAGCCTTACATCACACACACACACATTACATTTATTATCTCTCTGCCAGATTAGATCACAATAAAATTGATCAGTTTATTTTGTGAATTAACATGGAAATCTGGAAAGTCAACAGTGAGAATCACTACTCCCATGACTCATCTGAACTCTGCGCATAAATCAAAGCAGTTTACACACATCCAGTTTAGTCTTAAAAGTCATTGACCTGAGAAATTCCCCTGGCTCGTGAGTACACAAATCACTTTGTGCACATGTAATCCCATCATACCTGCTTGCGAACATGACCCGCAATGAGGAGAAGGTGGCTGCATCCTCCTTCAAGGCTTTCAGTTCATTTCTCAGCTTCATCATAGTGTCAGTCACCATGCTCTTCTCAGTCTCATACTTCGTCTTCAGATTGGTCAAAGCCAACTCTGCTGTCTAAAAGAACAAAAGCATATTTTGGGTTTAGAATCGCACTAGATATTGCACAGGGTAAAAGACAGGGGTGTAACAATACACATATTCATACTGAACTGTTCGATATAAGACTTTCGGTTGTGTACACATTCCATCCAAATGATTAAAAAACATTTGGTAATTAAAAGGTCTGCAACTCCAGCCCCAAAGAAAAACACACTACTCCAGTCAGGCATACACTGGACAAGTACTTTGCAGTATGGCTAATAACATTAATGCGAACTGAACAAAAGAACATGCTTAGGGTCCGGGTCCACAAAAGCGGTGAGTGGTTAAGAGCACTTCTATAGCACTGAGTTTAACTCATTTTCTAACTGTTGGTGCATTTAATAAACACTGAGCTGGCTATGGCAATGGTGCTGGCTTTCTAAAAAAACAAGGCACTCTAATTGAAAACAACTGAAACAATATGCTTAAAAAGGGAGAAAGTTGTTCCAGGCAAAACCTAGAATTATTCACCGTTTACATTAAGAACTGACAGTACATAATTCCTGACTGTCCCTATAGCCAGGGTAGACATATGCCGATATTTAATAATTCAATATATCATGAATGACCATGCACAATATTGATATCATGGCCACTTCAAAATACTGAGAATAATTATTTAAACTTTTAGTGTTTTTGTTTTTTTAGAATATTGTATTGTATTTGTAGACTTAATTGGCTATCTTAATAATAATAATGGCGCAATTAAAAAAATAAAATAAATCACAGCTTTAATCTGATTACAAGTTGTAATCATAATTTATTATATGGCGTTAATAGCTAACAAAATTAATTTGTATTTAACTAATATAAACATAGTAACTAATAAATATGGCTTTTCTCACTGCTCATTTTGCATTAACTAACATTTACTAATGAGACTTTATTATATTTAGTTGCTACCTATATATTTAGTGTTACCTATTGTACTTTATAATACTTTTGCAATTTAATTTGGTCAAAACATTAGTTGACTCTGAACATGTATATACACAATAAAGCAATGCACTACGCATTTTTGGTTATTATACCTGTTAAAATAATATGTTTTTGCAGCTTAGGTCCATATCTTGATAATATTGCATACCGTGATAAAAGCTTCAGCAATTAATCGCAGCAAGAAAATTTGATACTGTTATAAGCCTAACTGCAGGTGGGATTGTCACATCAAGCAGATCTGTGATGTCCATAGAAAATGTTCAATATATGAATAAAAAAGGTGATTTACTTTGCATTTGTTTACAACTACTTAAATATGTTTCATTTTTAAGGAGCTTTTTTAATTTGTTTTTTTATAAGACAGCCCAGAATGTGGCTTAAGTATATCACTGTTCAAAGTAAAAAACAAAACAAAAAAAACATGCTTTATGATCTTAGTTTTAAGAAATAATTTATAAAAAAAAATATATATATATTTTTTTGATGTATTGAAAATATACAGAACCATGCATTACGTGAACAATTACACCACTATTAAAAGTTTTCACACCACTGTTCAATCACTTAAAAATAAAAACATTTATTGACTAATATATTGGCCAACTAATCAATGTTTATCCATTTCAAGAATATCAGCTATTATTTGGCTATTAAGCCACTTTGGTGCCTGCTTTAAATCTACAAACAGCTCAATAAAAATCAATGAAAATACATAACTCTACTGCTTGAATTGCACTCAAATTGACAAGATAACCACAAGTGAAGAATATTAAATATAAAATAATAATGATAATAAAATGGAGCTGAAAAGTAGTGCTGATCCTGAGAAGAAATCCTTCTACAAAGCCTCCTACAAGTATAACACATGACTTACCTGTTTGTTAGCTTTTAGGACAGTTCTGAGGGTGGCTATCTGCTCTCTCTTGGTGCTCAGAAGGGACTTAAGTTTTAACACCTCTTCAATCAGTGCTTCTGTGTCACGGTCAGATTCAGTGCTTCCACCGGCTGCTGGAGAGGACAACAGGCTGCGCTGCCTGCACAAGTCCACCGCCACCTGGAAAAGGTGCAGGAATGGGTCAAATACATTTATATAACAAATTTATTCCAAACATTGCTGAACAAGCGGAATTACAACACAATAGCATATGAACTGTATGACAGAGAAACAAAAATACAAACAAAAACTAAAATATTGGCATATTTTAATATTTATATTGACATTTAAAAAAAAAAGTTTGGTTTCTTCAATTCACTGAAAGCAAAAACGCTATAATCTGAACTCTGGTATTAAAGAAGATTCAGTCAGGCATCCTGATGCAGCCTGGCAGATCAGTTCATATTTCTCCTAAAAAAGCTGCTTAAAGGCTTAAAAGGATAGTCGACCCAAAGATGAACATTCTGCCATCATTTACTGACAACTCAATTTCCCTTTGTTTTTGTTTTTCAAAATCTTTTCCTTTTTCTTCCATACATTAAAGTCAGTAGTAACCTAAACAGTTTAACCCTTTGTAAGGCACTCATTAAAATACTCATTGGAAAAACCCTGGAGCGTTAATACAAGACTTTTGAATTTTCAGTTTATTAATGACAATTTGCTTTTGTATAATGTTATTATTATTAGTAGTAGTATTTATTATATGCATATTTATATTTGTTTGAATAAAAACTAGTTTAGATTTGTCCACCTGTCGGGTTTTGGAGACGTATGCATCTCCATATGGGGCATAGGAATAGGACACGTGTTTTTTGACCACACTTCGTTATCATTGTTCATTTATTTGTTAGCTGGAAATTAGAACTGAATTTAGAAAAAGTTTTGAAACAAATCTTTTTGCTTAACAAACAAAATTAAATATGTAGGCTAATGGATGTCTTCAGTGCAGTGCGTACAACACTGTTTCCTTACTCCACAAAAGTAAAGGAGTAAAGTAAAATAAAGAGAAAGCAAAGAGGCCGAATGGAGGAGGCTCATTCTTTTTCCTCGTGCAAATGGTCTGTTTAACTGTTTTCTTGCTAGTGAAGCGTTCAGTTTTTCCATTTACAAAGTCCGCCATGTAAATAGCGAATGTGCCATGGCGCAACGCACCTGACTCTTAAAGGGAATGGGAGATGAGACTCTGATTGGTTTAATGCACGTTAATGCTCAAAACACACCCATAACTCAATAAGAGAATAAGAACAACCCTGATTGACCATACGCCGGGGTGCAAAGCGTATTTTTCCATCCTTAAAATAGCAAAAGTGGATTCGGACACTCCCTTAATGCTTTTGCGCCATGTGCTTTAGACTTTGCAATTAGATCATTAAAATAGAGCCCATAGTGTTAACCTTAATAAAACAGATCAAACAACAACAAATTAAAATTAAAGAGTTATTTAAGATGCAACAGCAAGTAGAATAAAAATACAAACAGATGTGCATTTATTTGTGCATTAATTCAATTAAAACAGTCACAGGGTTTGCATATGTTTGTAATAAAAAGAGCTTGCATTTGTGAAAAGCTGTGATACTTTTAACTCCATCAAAGTGAAATAAATCTGTCTGCATCTCAAGACACTGCTGTGTTGACCGTCGTCTCCCCTCTCCTCCTCAACTCCGCAGCTGAACATGACTAATAGCAGCATTTCTCAAAACTGTGTTGAAAAAACTATAATGAATTACATGGGGAACCTTAAAATAAATGTTATTGTAAGGAAGATAATTAAACCATATTTGGTAAATAGAACTAATAAATACAACTTTTGTTAAAAGTTTTATTGAGTTGGATTTTTGGTGATTGGGTATTTACATGGATGTAGAAAATAAAGACCTTTTAAAAATGATTTAAGCCCTACGACACAATATTTCAGTGAACTCAAGACATTTTAAAGCCTAAAATATTGTTTTTGAAATTTAAGACATTAAGATCATATCTTCTAAAGCCACATTCAGATTACACACTTTTTACTGTCATTCTGTAATCAAGTAGCTGCATACATTACAAATGTCACCGTAATTGTCTATGTCCACAGATGGCAGTTTCCCTATATGTGTGGGTGGGTGTGTTTTCTGAACACACTTAGAAAATTCACAATAAAGAGGTGCTTTTGGGGCTGCAATAGCAGTTTCTCAGCAATGGCTGTAAACAAAAGCAGTAGGCAGCAGTTACCTTCAAAGATGTGCTACAAAATTACCCGCACCGCATTTTGAATGAAAACATAATGAGTGATTTTTTATTTACTTGCCAGGCTGCAGAAGTGCCTCAGCTATTGATCGCCAACATTTATCTTTTAATTCTGTCATGGTAGTCCCACGATGATTCGTCATACAGGTAAGCGAACTGTTGCCATAACACCATAAAGCTTTCTTTATTTCCCTATTTCCTTTCATCATTTTATAAGCTGTGTGCGGAAGCTCCGACTGGTCAACATCACCCATGTAACAGAACTCATGGACAATGGGTAAAAAAAAAAATAATAATAAAAATTAACATGCTAGACTTTCTGCAATGATGTTGTGAAGCATGGCAGACATGGCATTAGGGTTGTCACGATACTGGAATTTGGTACCAATCGATACTGAAATTTTCAAAACGTCCATTTCCCGCTAACATTTGAGTGCTATTGAGCGCATTCTAAACAGCGCTGATTTGCCATTGGGTTTACGTGCTTAACAGAAATGACTGTGATTGGCCGTTAACGTCATCAGTTCACCGAACTCACAGCTGTTTACTGAGTGTAACCACAGATACAGGGACACTAAAGCGTTTCAAAGTCACGTCGATCAGCTGGTTTGTCTATAAGCTGACATACGAGCGATCTGCTGATGATTAGTGGCTTTAAAACACTTGAGTGTCCCTGTATCTGTGGTTACACTCAGTAAACAGTGGTGAGTTTGGTGAATTGATGACCTTCACAGCCAATCATAGTCATTTCTGTTAAGCATGTGAACCCAGTGGCAAATCAGGGCTGTTTAAGAACGTGCTCAATAGCGCTCAAATGTCAGCAGGAAATGGACAATTTCAGTATCAATTGGTACCGAATTCCAGTATCGTGCAACCCTACATGGCATCGGTGGTTGTGCACTATGTCACTACACAAGAAGAAATAATTGAGTCTTGCTTCCTGATGACCAATAGTTGTTTATGAATCCCTACGACAATCTATGTTAGCAAATTGTGCCAAAATTGAAAAATAAATCATGCAATCTGAACAGGGCTTAAAACATTCCAGGATAGATTTAAATGAAAACTGTTGTGTATCCACTGCCTTCTAATTATATTACATATAGAGGTGAGACATACCTGCAAATGCTTAATCTGACACCGTATGACAGCCACCAGGTTGCGCACATTGGTTGGGTCCCTGAAGTCTAGTGTAGGAGACCCAGGACAACTTCCACAGTTAGAGGGTGCGTCTCCACTCCCTGTGCTGCTCGGGTCCAGCACTTCACCAGACCGCCTTTGTCTGCGCAAGGATCCGCGGTATGTGTGTGGCAGCTGATGGTTGTGTGTTCTACCTGCTTGGGCACCTTCGCGATAGTAATCCAGTGTAACTCGACTGGGCGTGAGGTTATTACTAACACACACGTGATGGTAAAGGTTGGCCAGATCCTCGGAGAAGGCCAGAAGCTCTTCCTGTGCAGCGCTGAGGTGGCCCTCAGAGTCAGTGGCAACCTGCCGCGTAGCACCGATTTCTCTCTCCAACTGTCCTATTCTCTCCTGGTCTTGTCGGTTAGCAGTAATACACTGGCGAATCTGATCAGCGAGATCGTGCGCCTCGCCTCTCCAGCGTTGTTTCTCCAGCTTGCAGCGCTCCTCCAGGGTCTTATAGCGTTTATCAGCGTCTTTAAGCTCCTCATGCAGACGTGCAAGCTCCTCATTGGCCGCTTGCATTCGGCATTCTAATACTTCTGTGCTTTTTGTGTCCACTTCATAGTAGTTAATGCCATTTTCCGTCTCTTGGGACGTAGGAGATGAGCTCATTCGATTTCCTTCTTCAGCAGGTCTTTTAGAGATCATGCTCTGAAGGTTTTCCAAATGTTTAGTCAGCTGATCCATCTTCTCCTGTTGCTCACTGAAGGCATCTTTAGACTGGACTAACTGCTGCTGGAGCTCATGCACAGTGCTGTTCAGTGTGGCCTTCTCTCTCTCCACCTGGACATGGGTAGAGAATATGGCTATCAACAAAAGTATCTTCATGAGGTTTATTTTAATCCACCAATTAAAATCAAACATTCAAGACGGCACGGAAGAGACTAACAAACTAACAAAAGCTCTGTAAAAGAAGAAACAATTGTATAATGTAAATTCAAAGCAAATTCTCAATTTCATTTCTTTCCATTCTCTCTCCTAATTTTTATATTATAAAGAACGTCAAAAGGTTACATTCAAAAATAAATAAACGAAAATCAATAATTACATATTTTCAGTTAATAAATGTAGAAGAATGTACAGCTTGAGCAGGAAGTGGTATGAAACAGAAAGTAGTGTTCCTCTATCAGATGAGGCATGAAACCGCCAAGTTAAAAATAAAAACCACCATGTTTTTACATCATTTGAATCTTTGGTTTCAGGTGAGATCTAAAGAGATGGACTTCAGTCAGCAACCTTCATTGACTCTTCATTGACTTCACTTGCCTTCCTCATTTATAAACCTGATCAGAGTAATGAAATCCCTGTCATTGATTACATATCTAAATTTTAATAACCTAATTCACAAGTTACAACATACATTCAGGATGGAACCAAGATCTTTTATTTGCAACAGATTAACATGTCATTATTCAGTAAGAATCCTGCATTTGATGTCTAATCTGGAAAGTGAAATTCGTATGTCACTATGCATGCAAAATAAGGCCAGGAAAGACAGACGGAAAACCCAAATTCACACTCATGGAAAAACAGTACGAGTGCCTAGTTTAGCAAACCCTAAAACTTAAAATGCTGAACCCAAAAAATGAATTAAGAAGCACGTAAGAAGCAGTTTCTCTCACCTGTAGCAGTTGCTGCTTGAGTTTCTGGCTGTCCGACAGGTGCAGCTCGCTCAGCAGGTCAGACACCAGCCCAGGAGCCTGGGGTCTGAAGAACACATCACTGTTTCTGGGTGTGGAACACCTGTTTCTCTCCATGCCTTTGGAGTTATTATATCCGCTGTCCATTTCTTCATCCTCTTCTCCATCCTCTCTGTCCTTCTCTCCATCCCGACTGTCATTCAGCTGTAGCTCCAAGTGGCCAATAGAGTCGAAGGGGTTGAGGGTGAGCGCTGCAACTTCTCGTCTCAGGCTGTTCTTCTGCTCTCTCTCCTCTTTAAGGGCCTCGAGTGCTTCATCCAGCTGGTGCTCTGCAATCTCTCGGAGACGGCCAGCCTCTTCCAGCTGTGCCCTCATCAGCTCCAGCTCCTCATCTTTATGGGTCAACTCCAACTTCACAGACTCAAACTCCACCTGCAAACACAAGTGCAAAATTAAAAAAGTATGTGATAGTCTGCCTGCGTGTAGCTATAATAGTACAAAAATTAACGGCTTAATCATTGCAAAAGGACTTGAATGGGAATGTGTTATTTACATACATTATGTATTAACACTTTAAATTAGTTTTGATTTATGTAGTTTTGATTTTAGAAATTCTTGAATTTGTCGTCTTTTTCATTTTGGTACTTCAGTTTTACTTGAAAACCACACATTGCCTTGACCACCATTTAAAATAAGTTTGTTTTTATCAAATATTTTATATTTTTCTTCAGCTTTCAGGGTTCATACACATTTTTACTACTAAAATTCCATGACTTTTCCATGATTTTTCCAAGACTTTCAAGTAAATTTCATGACCTAATGTTTCATGCAATGTCTACATATGTGTGGTAAAAAAACAATACATGTTAAAATTTATTACAGCATATCGTAAAACACGCAACAATCTATTTAGTTTCAGCTTATATTTATATCTATGTAAAATTGATTTAGATAATACTTACACCGCACTAATAATGTGAGAGTATGTGATTGGCCAAGGACAGAAAAGTAGTAAAGACAACTAACCTATATTCAAGAATACAGATATCTGTTTTCCATGACTTTTCCAAAACTTTGTGGGTTTTTCTGATTTTCCAAAACTTTTCCAGGCCTGGAAAATGCCATGTCAAAATTCCATGACTTTTCCAGGTTTTCCTGACCGTATGAACCCTGAGCTTTAGCTCCAGTTATTAATTTGCTTTTGTAGTTATAATTAACAATAACTACACTGATAAATATATCAATATACTACAACACTGACACAAGGTCTCCCATACGTAGCATACGGACAAAACAGGTGTGGAAATGCATATATGCTACTTCCCATGCAAAAGTTGTGATCTATAAAAATCTTGATGGGAGTAAACTCTAAATATTGACTTAATTGAACCTCTTTAAATCATTATATGAGCCATAAACATTAATAAGTAAATGACTATTTTTTCTGAATTACGTTCACTTTTAGGAAGGTTTCTATGCAAAGTTTTATAAATGGTTTTTAATCCTGATCCAGGGGATTCACAACTCTGCACATTTTGAATATTTATTTTATCTGGACACAGTTTTAACTGAAACAGTTCAGTTCATATGGTGCATTCAAGTCATGTGAGATAAATCGTATTTACGAGCTGAATGCACATGAACGCCAACCACAATGTGGTTATTATGAGTGGGAAACTAAATTTTAGAGTTACCGAGTTGGGGGCATGTCAAACATTGCAGAATCACTGAACGATAATAGAGAATTATACATACCAGTACATATCTTATTCTATATAGGTCAGTGGGCGGAATTCATGACAAAACACAATTCACAACTTCATTTTCTATAAGCAAAGTTAACAAACCCTGCTTTTTTGCATTTTATCAAGAGTATTTAAAACTCGATCTTGCGCCGACTTCTCAACTCACGAGTAGGACAAGACTAGGAGGACTTCAATGCAGCAAAAGACGTCTCTGCTAACGAGTTGATGAACTGAATCAGGCATGTTTTGGGTGACATACAAAGTGTGTGGAGCAGTGGGTCCCCAGAGGTACAAAATTGAAATCCACTGGACTTTGTGACTAGAAAATTTCCACACTGTAATTTTCTACTCATTTTTGACACCATTGTATTATCAAATTATTTGCCTAATCAATGGACCCTTTTCACACTTCCAGGTTTCTCATGGTTGGGTAAACGTAAAGTGCAGTGAATCGGAGAGTACAACAAATAATTTGTTTACAATCCTATTTGCTGAAATAATAAAAGAAAAACTCCACGATGGTGTTATCAAGACTTTCAGAAAAAGAAAAAAAAATTGACTGAAAGAGACTGATAACGGCAGCCAGAAGAGGGAACAACGTCAAATTTACTCTCAGCCCCATAGACGCTGTATTAGAAACACCTCACATAAGCGGTAATTCGCTTTTTGTAATTTGACGCAAAGATGATATAATACATTCATAAATGCATATAAATGTTTATACGTTTTATTTTTTAAATCAAAATAATAAAAACTTTTAAGGATTTAATATTATGATGACCGCTAAACGCGTAATTTCTTGTGAAAAGGGTCCATTACACACCAATTGAATACAAACATAAGCACTATCACAGTGTCACAAGACAGTGCCAATCCCAAAATGATGCTTCTTCCACAACTGGTGGCATTAACTCAAACTTGCTGTTAAATTCCTGACATGTGACACATTTGTGAGTTTCTTTACTACGCCTAGTTTAGTTACAGAATCAGTTCATAAGAACTACTCAGCTCATTTGCGTATGCAATGTCTGAGGCCCTGTCCACACAAACATAAGTATTTTCAAAACCACACTTTTTTTCTATGCAGTTTCGCTGTTTGTCCACACGAAAATGCAGTGTCAGGTGATCAAAAACGGAAGCATTCTGAAAACTCTGGCCAGGGTGAAGATTTTCCACAACCTGATATGGATTTTCCGATACAACCGGAGTTTTCGCCTAATGACAACATCGTGTGGGCTGTTTTTTCCTTTCTGATTGGCCAACACAGCTGGGTTCCTCACATTTGCGGCATACGCATCGTCTATTTCACGTCAACTGACCTGTTTGCAATATACTTGAAAAAATATTTAATTCCCAGTTTGGTGTGAACCCAGCATCAAAGTGTCATTATCTCCGCCTGTTGGTTTTGGCATACCCTTAGCATGCAACAGTGAGTTTTTGCATTTTCATGTGGACGGAGATTAAAAAAACCAAAACAAAAGCGTTTTATGAAAATACCTGTGTACGTGTAGACATGGCCTGAATTTACACTGAGCAAACCGGTTTGTAGTCCAATAGAGGAGGCGTTCTAGTGCCTGTGACACTGAATATTCATGCGAGAAGTGAATAAAACCTTTCTCTTGTGCAGCTCCTCAGAAGGAAGGCTTTGTCACAAAACCAGCTGAGACTGAAGGCCTACAACAGAAGTATTTGTGCTGCCGTGACAGCAGCTGCGAAAAACACATTGAAAGTCACAAGACATCTCTGGTGAACCAAATTCCATAAGGGGTGACTAATGTCCAGCAAACACCAAATGTAAGAGGTTTAATGTTGATCAGAGAACTGCATCAGAGCAGGGTTGACAGTTTAGTTTTAATGCACATACCTGTAGTTTTCAAATAAGCCTGAAGGACTTGATTAGCTGGATCAGGTACGTTTAATTAAGGTTGACGCTAAACTCTGCAGGAGTTTGACACCCCTGAATTACAGGGCTATTACGCCACATTTATAGATAAAACAGCTGGTTAAACAAAGAAAGCAACACAAACAATACTTAAATCTAATCCTTCTCTGAATCTGCCGTAATACCTCTAACAACTTTTTCCCCCACACACCTGGTTCTCCTTAAGCACTGAAACTTGTTTCTGCAGGGAGATATTCTCCTCCTCCAGCTCGCTGTTATCCTGTAGCTGCTGCACCTCTCGAGTCTTGTACTCCTTCATCTCCTCTTTCATTCGGGTCTTCTCCACCTCCAAACACTCACACTCCTGGAGAAAACACAGGTTGTCAAGGAAAGCCCACTAAACTCAGAACAGACTGTAAGGAATCAATAAATCTGCATGTGGTGGTAGCTTTATAGGGGTCATAAAACGGACAATTCAAATGTTTTGCTAATTTACACATATAAGGTGTTACTCTACAATGAAATAAATACTGCATATTTCAAAACTACCCAGTTTTACTTTTTTTTTTTTACTGTTCTACCTTTCAGAAACCTTTGGAAATCAAGAGACATCTTGTAACATCTTGATATGCCACTTAATATGAGTGACTAGCTGGGTTGTGCATTTTTAAGTATCACGTGCGAAACAAGTGATGGAGACGCCAAATCTTGTATAAAAAAAAAACCTTATATGCGTCACCACTCAGTGCTTGTCGTTAGAGCCAGTCACAGGCATTTTTGTTGAGCACATGAACACAATGGCCAATCATAGGCATTTAATAACTCACTCATCAGTGCTCAAAAAGCATGCGGGTTTATTATCTACTTTTGTGTATTTGCTCTAAATGCACCGGTTGTCTTCTGTGCCTGTACTTGAGTTTTGTTTGATACACTCAAACAGATGTGATTTCTTTGAGCAGGTAAAGTTAAAGGTTCAATTCACTTATCTGACTGCTTGTATTAAAAGATAAAATTGTATTCTTGTCAAGTAAAATTAAAAATTGTATGTGGAAAGCATTGTCAATGCATCATGATGCACCACGGAATCGGATTGAACCGAATCGATGACATGACAATAGTAACCGAACTGAACCGTGAGACAAGTATAAGTTCACAACCTTAGTCTCCATTATGCTTGCCTTGTTTACTTTTGGCTACTAGGATACCAATACTACAGTCAGCCTTTCTGACAACTTGATGGAAACACACCATGGCATGGCATAACAGATGTACATGTTACATGTAGGTGCATTAAGGGTTTGCAATATTAAATTATTAAAAATAATATTTTATTCATTTCATGTCCTTTATTCACCTTTTTTAAGGATAAAATTATTACAAATATTTAACTATTTTTATGCAATCCAAAACAATAAAATTATTTTGGAAATTTTAAAAGACTTCTTTATTTTGTTTTGATATAAATAATAAAAAATTGCGTATTGCTAAACTGTGTATAATGCCAACAACTAGGAGATAACAGGCGCTTGTCAATTTTAATAGCAATTCCATTTCAGAAACATTGTCAAAAAAAGAAACTCAATACAAACTTCCTGTTTGATGAACTGGTATATGAAATCATTCAATGATCACGACATGCTTGCTTACATGCCATTACTCAGAGTTTTTCCAGCATAAATAATTACGAGGCAGCCATCAAATTCTGTACCACAACCTTTTGACAAAAATCAGGCAGGAAGTCACGGCTACTAACAGTTCACAAGCGATGCTCAAGCATTGGTCATGTATTTAACTACACTTAATGATAGCCTTTTAAAATAATATAAAGTTTTACTTGATAAGATTACAAGAATAACGCAAAATGTGTTTGGTTTCAAGCAGCAAAAATTTCATGGTCGGGATACCACCTCCACCTCCTTTTGAACCAGGAAAAACCCTGTATTACTTATTATATCTCAAACTTTAAAAACAAAAACCCATGCAGGCATATATATATATATATATATATATATATGTGTGTGTGTGTGCATGTGTTTTATATTTCACTGCATTACCACCTTTAAAATATGCTCGAAAACAAGGTGTTTTATTCCCACTTTTACTTTGATCAGCTAGAGATCTAGCAAACGGTACGTCCTTTTTTAATCGCCATTTCAGCTGTTTGTTTGTGTTTAATGCCATGCAGCATCTATGCCTACTGTCATGGCAAGAAAATATATACTGAAGTATATGAAGTTTTTTAACAATGTATTTGTGCTAAAGACTCTAAAACTGTATTTGGTTTAAGTGTTAAAAAAATCTCTTCAAAAAAAATCCTCACATAATTGAAGCTGACAATCTAATAAATAGAACATGCTTCGTAGATAAAGTGCTCTTGCAAAGAGAACATACGGGAGGATCTTCTAAGAGTATTAAAAATGTGTCATTCTGGAGTGACAGATTCTACAGCGGGTATAAAAAAGAAATCTGGTTCCACTGGTTGGAAAATTTATAGAGGTTTATTTTTTACAACATTAGGGCTAATTTCATGGAGTTTGTGCGATGTATGCAAACCCCATTGACTTTGCCATTGGTTATTAACATATGAACACATTATTGGTACCATTTCAGCTCATAGAACTTTTCTGCACGATACTGGAAAAATATGCGATATTCAATATTGTTGATTAGTATTGCGATAACAATATTTCTTCTGTTATGACATTTCCCTACAAAAATGCTATTTTATTTGCTATGTTTTAATATTATTTATTATTTAATGACATTGAAATAAACAGGTAAAATATATTTCTATACATTTTAAAAACATTATATTTTATATCTAATTATATATATTTTAGATCTAATTAATTCTAATTTAGAGTTAAAAAACTGTGTCAAGGTGCAAACATTTAGTCTTTAAAACACAATGAATGAGTGAAAACTGCAGTAAATATTCTGATTGGCTGTTGACATTTTCCTCTCCGCTATTAGTGTTTATTTTCAGCTCTGGGATCAGTTTTGGGCTGCTCCAGTCAATAGCAGAACAGCAACTACTGGGGAGGTGGGGATAAAGATAGTAAGGCCCCATCTGATTGGATTAAAAAAAAAAAAATTGATAAACAACCATTGTCTAAAATGTATGTAATTTATCATACGCCTGCGATATGTATAGTGCTTATACTATTATAGTGATAACGATAATTTTGTGATATATTGTCCAGCCCTAGGTGCTTCTTTTCGCGGCACTGTATTGTTCATACAGTGTAAAAAAAAATCTTCCTGCCTTTTAGTTAAATCAAAAGTCAACTTTTCTAGTCATCTCAACTTACATCAATCAAACTGACTGAAAATATTAAGTTAAACTTTATATAACTTATTGAAGCAACGTAAAACTATTAGTTGTCTTGATTTTTGTCATTACATTTTCTACAGTGTATAAAAAAGTACAGAATACAGAACTGTTCTATGCAGTTATGAATAGTTAGGCCAGGGTTTATATTATAATGAGCCTTTCTCATTGATGACATTATTCGTACCTTCTTCATCTGTGTGGAAAGGCTGACCAGTCTCTCGTTTTCAGCCGAGGTATTGGTCAGCATGATGCGGGCCTGTTTAAGCTCCGCCTGCAACTCGTCCATGCGAATATCCATTTCTGCCTCCTTATTGGCCGACTCCTGCAGGAGCCTCTCTTCTCGACTCTCGCCATCTGCAGCTGCGCGCTTATGGCTGCTCACAGAGTCTGCCAGAGCCTATAAAGCACATACACATTTCAATCATTCACTATCGTCCATTAAAGTCAAAGCAGTGAGTTACACTAGTAAAGACTGCCAATTCCCAACAACAAAAGAAACAAAACAATGAGATGATTGACGGAACGAACAAGCGACTATGACACAATTTATGTCCCTCTGCTACTTTGCGTGAATATGTGAAATTCTTTTAACGAGAACAGCAGTTTTTAGAGCTGTTGAAAATTAAGAAGTTGTCCGTCTTGAATTATTCGGAGGAATTTGTTTATTTGCCTTGCCAACAAGCAACAGCAACTGCATTGAGAATGGGTGAAGTGAAGCACTATGCATCACTGCTTCACATTCTGACTTCACTGAGGGTGTAATTGCAATGTTTAGTTCACACTAAGTGCTTGGACAAATGGTAACAAACGTACACCAGATTGTCTCGCACTGAACTGAACCGCTTCCAGATGATCCAGGATTGTCCAGGTTGCTAGTAAATGTAGCCACACAATTTTCTGAACATTAGAATTTGAGTCGTGTGACAACATGTGGGAGAAACATGCCTGTGCTGCTCTATAATTAATGATGAAAGGCAGAGTGAAGAGGGGTGAAGTGCTCTATACCTCTCTGTATAAGTTACCAGTATTTTTAGCTGCTTAAAAAGGCTAGCCTTTTTCAGCCTAAAAATGAAGACCTATGATTTTGTCACCCCAAATAATATGTGAAATAGAAAAGGTGACAGTATATCTGGACTCTTAATGTTAAAAAGCATTAAAAGTCAACTATGGTTTTGAAGTTCTTGCAATAGGTTGAGAGAAACAAGAAACAAAAATGTCTGATGTAATGATAAATGTTAATCTATGTTAATGTTTTATCTAAATTTATAAAGTAAATATGTTACTCTAACAGCTTTAAAAAGAATATTTTTTAGGACTTTATATTATTCATTTTTCAAATACACATTTTTTTGTAATTGTCAATTCATCAAAAGTCTTTGTTTTTAATATTTTTAGCGAACATTTTAGTGTTAGCTACAGTACATAAAGTTGTGGATACTTACAGAATAAATAAATAAATGTGTGAATTTTAATTTTTTAAATGTAAATGTTTTTTAATGTACATAAATAAATAAATAAATAATTAAAATAAATATATATATATATATATATATATATGTATGTATGTATATATATTCATTAAACCCAAATATTGATTAGTAGAATCATGAAAGTCTAAACAGCCAATGCAATGTGAACCACATCTACATCTGTACATCTACGAGACATGCTTTCTCCAGCACACCGGACCCAGATCTGTTCATTCCAGTCATCTCACTCTACCACACTCACCTACTTTGATGATTTCATGCTCTACTAATCAGACACACAGAGAGAGAGAAATTCATGAGCCTAATCTTAATACCAGAGGCAGTGCATCAACCATGTGTCACATGAACTTTTTATAAAATGAGTCACATATTAGCTGTAGTTTGCCAATAAATAATAATACATGGGCACATGTAATGGCCTAAATAGGCTGCTAAATTCTAATACTCTAAACGTCCAAAAGCAGGGATTTTGGAGGACAGATTTATGTAATAAATCGGATAACAAAGAGAGCCAAATATGCTGAAGCATACCAGGCTTACAGACTAAATGTTTTCAACTCTGGCCATAGACCGCAAAAACTGCTGTCTAAACAGTGCTCTATTAATAGCATCTTAAAATTATAGTGTGCATACAAAAGCTCTGTAATCTCAAACACAAGAAAAATAGCAATGTTTTTCTCCAATTATGAGAACATTTGCAAAATGGCAACTGGAAAGTGTTTTGCTGCTATTTATTTTTTAGTCTGAGTAAACAGAAATGAGCTGACAAGTTCTTGCAAAGCTCTAGCACTTTCAGCAAATCAAATATTCATTGCTTATGTTAAAAAGTTAAATACAGGCTATGGATCGTTCTTTAGTGCTTGATGAAACAAACTAAATAACTGATTTTTTTTTAACAATATCAAGCAGAGAGGTATCATTTTCTAACTACAGAGCATATACAGGAATTATACCTTTTAAGGCCTTTTTTAAAGACTATTTCCATACATTTTAAGACCTCATAACCACTTAGGGTTTCAAGCAGTAACATTTTAAATGACAGTATATTTACTAAATATAGATTTTAAGAAGCTAATCCTAAACCAAAACATTATTGGTATACTGAATACAAATGCTAATCCAGCCTATAGAACTGCAGAACTAACTGTGCTGCCTTGGTTACTGCAGTAAACAAAGTAGTGAGGTCAAATCTAGCAGGATTTTATCAATTTCATAAAGTACATAGCAGCCCAATATTATTATACACTACAATTATATTATTATACATACAAGGTATTAAATTTAGTATAATTTTTGTAAAATATAGTTTAGAAATTTCTCTAATTTGATTTATATCAACTTTTAATACTTTAAGACACCACAAACACCTTGAACTAGGTCCCAAAGAAGAACCTAGATTTAAATATTAGGCTTTAAAAGCTTTTCTCACACCCAAATTCAGTGTTGCGAAATGACAAATCCTGCATGACACGGACAAACAAAGAAAACAGGACACAAAGTAAATTGTACTTTCCAGATAAAACATTTGAATATGCAAAATATCTATCTGTCAAGCAAAAGGGATATGAATCTCAAAAGGAAAACACTGCTTAGAAACATTCAACAAAAAAAGAGCAAAGTAAAATAACCCCAGGCTGGTTGTAAAAGAGCTAAATGAAATGTCTTTCTAATCCTTGGTTGTTATTTTGAGAAAAAAAAAGGCACATCAAAAGTTATTTGTATTTTGGCTTCTAAACAGCTGGGTAATGAACCAAAACTGGGGAAAAAAAAGAAAAGAAATTGGTGTAAAAAAAAAAAAAAAAAACGAATAAAATACAACTACCTACATAATCAGTTCAAGTAACCACATGAACATACTTTTAAATAGGAGAAAAATAAAAAATGAAATTTGAAAAATAATTTGAAGAGACAGTTACATATTATAGTATAGTACCTCTCTGAGCTGCTGCACTTCCATCTTAAGGGCCTCATGTTCCTCCTCCAGCTGGCTGTGTTTGCTCTTCAGCGCAGCGCTCTCCTCCAGAACGGCCAGGCCATACCGTGCAGCCTGTAACTTCTCCTCGTTGGCCTCCTGGAGTTCCGCCACCAGCCTCTCCACCTCCATTTGAAGACCCCCTCCTCCCATCTCCTCCGTCTCTCCATCACTCTCCTCCAGCATCCTTCACCCAACCTCACACTTCAGCAGAGAACAGATTCTTTACTCCTGTCTCCTCATGTCTGAAGGCCTGTTCCCACCAAAAGAAAAAAGAGAGAGAGAGTTTTGAGTTTATTTCCATATCAGCTTCTCTGGCTATGTCATGGAGAAAAGATCAAATTTACAAACATTTTATAAATATCACTTTAAGATAAAAAAGGCTTATAACAATACAAATACATCAACATGAATAAACAATACATAACATAAGATACAAATCTAAATACAAATCCATTTTTTGAGATTTACTTTTGATACCATTTTTGAAGGACTTTGATGTCATTATGTCTTGAGTTAAAAGAATATTTAGATTTTCTTCCCATTAACGACTGTATTTTGAAAAGTTTGAGCACTGAAAAATAATATAATAAAAATAGCTTAGAATAACTATATTCACAACTTTGTATCATTGTTTATTAAACATGTTGCAATAATGTTGCCTGGTTTAAATGCTTGAGAACCTTAAAGGCAGATAAAAAAAATTTATGTCAGTGTTTTTATATATTTTAATTCATCAGCTAACAGTTAAAGCTGTGGTGTGAAATTAGGCATGGGACGATAACCGTATTCAATGTGCGGTTTGGAAAAGTCAAGATTTTAAAACAGTCAAAATGTTCTGCTATACCGTTCCTACGGTATATGTAATTTTTTTAGTTTTTTTTGTTTTACGTTTTTTGTTGGACAACAGTATCTCCAACAGAAAAGATCTCCAAATACGCATTTTCAAGCTGTAAAAAAATCTGGTTTTGAAACTAATGAAGACAGCAGATATCAATGATTCATTTGAATTATTTAGACTGATATGTTTACTGCTCCAAAATGTTTTAAAAGTTTCTCAAAATAAAACATATTGCGTTCAAAGGAGGAAAAAAGTTGTTTTTTTACCCAGACATTAAAAAAATAAAAAACATTACAGAGGTGTAATCACAATAAAACAGTAAAACCGTGATATTTTATCCAAGTTTATCATACCGTCAGAATCTTATACCGGCCCATGCCTATGTGGAATACCCTTTTAAGTTTATAATTTATTTGTTTTCCTTTCTAGTGGCAATGCACATTGATAAACATAACTGTAAATGTGCCAGAATTAGCCAAAAAGGAAAAAAAAAAACTAATTTAACATTCTACTAAACATCTCATTTTTCTATGCTACAGATGTCATCAATAATATGGGTTTGGAATATAACAACAGGTTGTAATATTTCTGGCGAACTATGACTTTCACATACATGATTTTGAACCAATAAGCTTCACCTAACCCCCCAAAGGCCTCAGACGTAACATTATTATGAGATTATCAGAGCTGTTAATCTGACATTCAATGAGAAGGTTTACAGTCAGACCTGGAAGACAGAGCCGAATGAGATTTACCCCAGGAGCTTAGAAGACTTTTACACTTTCACTCTAGCAGGCAATTTGTCAGTCTAATGACACAATGGTTTTACATGGATTACTGAGACAACAGCTCTAAACCCGAATGCCTATTGTACACTGCACAACACACAAGCCAAATGACCTCACCAGTCACAGATGGAATTGTCATATTTTAGTTGAACTGTGCCATGATTTTGTTTGTTTATTTATCAGCAACTTATGGCTATTTAATGACAAGATTAATGTAGATAAAAGCATAACTGTCCTATGATGTTCTTACCATCATCCAACATGTCTGTGTAAACAAGTGTTTCAAAATAACAGATACAAACTCTCACTATCGTCTTTTACTCCTGCTACACATATTAACACATGCAGTGACACTTTAAAATATAGACTCAAGTTGTGTTTAAAAAAATGACTGTAATTTGTGGCTTACTGGCATTTCATATGTCGGGAAGTGTTTTGTGTTTACTCTTTATCGCAATAGATCCACTAGGCTGGTCACATTACAAAAGAATCATCATTATTAATATTACACTGTTATTTAAGGATTTGGGCTTTTTAAGGTGACTTTAATAGCCCATTTGGTAGTTTTGTCATTTGTTTGGTGTAGCCACTATGCTAACATAAATATTACAGTGCTGTTGGCCTTAGCGAAACAATACAATACACGTTTCCAGCTGTCATAAAAGTGGCAACTGTAGCCTACAAAATGAACAACGGAGCATTTGTTAAAGTATCTGCTAAAGCCCAATACATCCGCCTTATTTCTTCATTTGCTACAACGTTAGTTCGGTTTAGCTAAGAGGAAATTACCACATGGCACTGGCTAAAGATACAAATGTCGCATTTAATAGTCTCTTACCTTTCTATTTGGATTACAGAATCATACAGTAATCGGATGAAACATGAATTTGAGCTCGAAGGTGATCAACCCTTTCCTTGCGCGCGCTCCTGAAGTCAGCCGTTTGAATGAATGCACGAGCACAACTCTGAAGATCAGCTGAACCACTCGCGTCACTTCCGCCCCAGGGTTGTGAAAGCACACGCTCGTGCAGCGCGCGCGACAGTTTCTGTGAAGATGCTACACAGGATTAAGGAGCGGATGTGGTTCTGCTGCGGAATAAATAAGATAAGTTGTCACGTAAAACCCAAACGTGTATATTTAAACAAGTGTTTGTATTTGGTTGAATGATTCCCCCCTGTTGGGTGTTTTCTTTATTTTACGTGAAACAAGAAGCTACCAGCACAGTACTTAAGAATGCACACGAACTCTTAACACCTTCTGCAAAAATTAAATAAATAAATAAATAAATAAATAAATACTGGGCCGAAACTAGGCCCACTACACAGATTCAATAGTTTTCAATAGCCTTCCATGGCCATATAGCATTTTTAGTTGCCCTTTATAGAACAAGAACTAGACCAGTCTGTTGTCATAATTTGCCAATTGCCTTACTAAAGATATTAAACAGTTCATACAACGACCCAAGTCATTCATATTACATTTTAAATGTTATTTTGATAGTGCTGACCAAAGACAATACGAGAAACTTTTTTTTCCTCATTCTCTCTCAAAATCAACACCTTTGTTATTCAGTACGTTGACGCTGATTTTAAGAAATAATATGCGTAAAGATACAGTTATATCAATTGATCATATTAGTTGTTGCCCTATGTGCCATATAGCAGTTTTCTAATATGACATCTAGTGGTTGAAATGGGTAAGTGCAACCAGATATCCACTGTGTGGGCAACTTGAGCAGCTGTTCATTTGCATGACATCAGCAAGTCATCATATTAGCTACAAAGTGGCAAGTGTAGATAAGAAGTGGCATCCAACAGCTGACTACATGTTCACTATTACTTAGATAATAATATCTACGTAATAATATCTATAATAACTATAGATATAATGTCATTTTATTTGTGATAATCAGGGCCAGATTATGGGCAGGGACCCATGTGCACTTTGAGCCCAAGTGGGGGGGAAATAATAATTTGTTTTGTCATTTTTATTTCCTGGGGTATAAAAATATTTTAGACTCTATTTCAACTGAAAATAAATTTGGGGGAAAAACAGATTAATGTAAGTAAGAACTATACACGAGACACTGTGCCCTGCAGGGTTCTTAATCAGGCCCTGGTGCCAATTGCTAAATATGGCAGGTGCACTGCATATTTTAGCTTGAATTTTTAAATATAACATCAAATAACATAACCAGTGAGTTGTATCTAACATTACTTATGTTTTAGTCACTGTAGGCAGTTTCACAGGCATGTGATGGGCAAGCTGTGAGCCCAAATAAGATGCCAGTTGTCATGGTTGGTGTTCCTCTCCAACTATATTGAATGTCATCGAATGGCAAAGTATGAACGTCATATCACAAAGTGCAGGTGGAGTTTATCTTTAGGCAGGATTATGTTACTTCTTCAGAAGTGGCTAACTATTGTACAAACTGGTTCACATCACTAATACCCTTTAAAAATTCCGCCCATTTAAGATAAACATTGAAACAGATTTCAGTGATGGCACCAACCTATGGAGCTTCCCATGAGGGAATTTCGCGGAAGGAGACTGGGCATTGCCCATTACTGTGGGAAACCCAGTTCTAGGGTTCCACGTTGCCCCTAAGTTTAAAGGTCAAGGATCATCCAGAGTTGCATGCGTCTCTGCCCTTAAAAACAAACCAATGACGTCAGCACTGTGTCAGAGATGTGGTCATTGATGTAAATGCGAGACCACACATATAAGATTAAATTTGTATATTGATGCTCTTTTAATTAACAATTTTATTGATAGTTAAGACAATGTTACAATAAATTTACCTTTCAAACAAATGGTGTTCTTCTGAACTTTTTAAAATCAAATAATCAGAAAAACAAACAATCAAACAAATAAGCTTATATGTCACAGTTACATGAATTTTTTAAATATCTTATAAAATACACTCATCAGCCACTTTGCACATTGCTAGCATCCGGTTTGGAAACCCCTTTGAATTAGAGCCATCTTAATTTTTAAGGGTGAAGATGAAACAAGTTAAGGTTAGGTTAGGGTTAGATTGCTGGAAACATTTTTCATTTGTGGTCTACACTAACATGCCATTGCACACAATTACTGCTGATTTGAATGGGAGTGTTGTGAATTAAAGCACATCCCGGAGGTACGTATATATTTTCAAAGCAGCTTTACTGAAATAAATCAAGTTGCTACTTTGCAATTTAAAATAATGTGTCCGATGTTATTTAAGTATTTATTTAAGTAATGTCCATATGACTAGTTCTGGAATAATACAATCATGCATGTACTAAAGTAAGATAAACCATGTTTAAAGACATGATTATAATATAAGGATTTTTTAAGGTTTCTAAGTTGATTTAGAGTTTTTGATTGTGATGTCTTTGCGGGTGCTGTCATCATATCAGGTTTTTAGGTCATCTGAAATCTTTATGAGAAGCTGGATTCTAACTGGAGCTGACATAATCTCAGCTACCACAGAGCTGGAGAGTGGGTATCCAGAGGCAGAGGCTGAAAGCAAATATTTAAAAAATTAGCGTATTCATTACATTTCAAGCAAAGATAAACAATTATTTGACATGACTGTAAAGAGTGATGAGATGCATTATGTGACAGCTTGGCTATAAAGACATGTCTTTAATCTACATTTACAGTTGGAGAGTGTGCCTGAACTCAGTTTAAGAAACCAGTTGGAGATGATTTGAGCTGAGATTATTTGATCTAAGATAATTTAGAGGTGCCATAGAATGAAAATCTGCAAATGAAAATATGTAGTGTTTGATTGGCCACAGCGTTTCCTGTTGAGACTACAACAATGAATATTTTGCCCCCTAATTTTTTAAGTTTATCTATGCTTACTATGTATGTGGGCCTCTCATTTTAAAAACTTTAAGGAAGAGTTAAGGGCCGATCACACTGAACGCATTTTTCCATTCTGAGAATGCAAGGCGCATGCACCGCACTGCCTTTTTTTGTTGACAAGAAAAAAAACTACACTGCGCTAGGCAACGACTGAATCAGCAGCGTGTTGTGAGTGAGTGCTGCTGTTGATTGTTATAATTGTATTCATACAGCTCTAAATAACTCGAAAAATCTACCATAGCCTTTCCTCCATCTTTAAAAGTCTCCATAGTTGTCTTGACACAAACCCCGCCTCTGCTTTCATTTGATTGGAGAATAAAAAAGATGCGACTGATGTAGTGTGCTTTTTCTGTTCAGAGTTGACTTCTTTTCCTTAGGCCCTGAAAACACTGAATACATTTTTGGCAGTAAATATCATTGATATTCATGACCCTTCCAAATATGGTCAAAACCAACCATATCATATTAGGACTAATTCCTAAAGTAAGAAATTGACATGTAAAACCATTTTTTTTTCCTTTAAGGAGCATTTAATTGGTAATAAAATGACCAGTGAGAATTTAAAGATATGTACCTGTACTACTTTTTTTTTATAGATACATATTTCGTTGTTACTCTTTAACAAAAACAACATAACCAACTACAATTGAATGAATTGAATCTTTTTACACTATCTTTTTAAACATTCTTTAGGGCCACACAAGAATGATTTTATTAATTGAAGTGGTCTTAAATCACTGTGTGTGATGTGTTCCCCTGGAACAAGAGGTCACTCTGTTCACGGAGCATTTATCAGAAGGAAAGGGGGAGGTGGGGTGGGCTAGATGACAGAGAAAGCTAAGGGTTTGTGTCAAGGTCAAAATGTGCATACATAGAAGAAATAGTATAAAAACACTGGAAGGAGGAAAGTCTCTTAAATAAAGCAAAGTAAAAGAGAAGTTTGCGAACCAGTAGGTATAAGACATTTCAGGGTATAAGAAGTGGGACACAGAGTTACTGGGTTACTGGATAGTGATTAGATCCATCAGTGAGAATGAAAATCCACTGCTTGACTCTTCTAGTTCTGTCTCTCTCTGCGACCAGCACAAAGGCCTTATGGAGGTAAGTGAACATATTCCTCCTAAATGGAAAACAGCATCTTGCTTGGGTATATGTTTGCAGTTTGTTTTCTCATAGAAGTATGGTATTTTATCATGGTACAGGAGTAATTGTATTCTTGAATCAAAGAATGTAATACCATGGTATGTCCATAATAATAGCAATAATAATCTTAATTAAAGACCTTCCGCTCTGCACATTTTGCATGTCTTGCTTATTTAACACACCTGATTCAGATCATCAGCTTGTAAGCAGACACTCCATGAACTGAACTTTGTGTGTAAAATAAGAGAGATATGTGCAGTGCGAGAGGTCTCCAGGGCTGGAGTTGGAACAGCTGATTTAAACATCATGTACCACTGTTGGTTTTTGCATCTGCAGGAGGACATTTGTTTTACACATTGTTAAATATCTTTCCTTGCTTAACTCATTGTTTTTCAAATTGGGGTCTGGGAACTGTAAGGTAAAAGGGTGCTAAGAGAGTTATTAGTATTATTTTTTAAAATAAATAAAAAAAGAAAAGATTAACTGCAATTAATTGCATCCAAAAGAAAATTTTGTATATACTTAATATGTGTGTGTACTGTATATTGATTATGTATATATAAACGTACACATTTAGGCACAGTGCTCAGCATAAATGAGTTTTTAACGCTTTAAAATTAATATTTTATATAGGATGCTTTACAATAATATATTTGTGCGTTTAGTCAGTATCAAAGCCCAAACTGGAACTATCTAACAAAAATTAGTATATCCAAATTAATATGTTGGGGGAAAATATTAAATAAAATGTTAATAAACAGGAAAAATGTAAATAAACAAATTATAAAATTTAGTGTTGAAATTTTGTAGTTTGAAATGTTATTTTTGCAATTATTTTTGGAATTTAAATGTATTACCTTTCTATTCCTAAAGATGTTAGGTGACCAAACCCTTATTTTAATGGATAAAACTGTTTAATAAAACTGTTTAAATGCACCAAAAGATATTGGCTATATTCACTGAGCTATATTCATTTTCAAAAGGGCATGTACTCATTTATGCTGAGCACTGTATGTTTAAATTTTTATTTATTTATATTTAGATATATATTTATATTATACAAATGATACATAATTTGTTTTTGTTTTGTTTTGTATAGATTTGTTTTTATGCATGAGTGTGTATTATATACAGATAATAAATATATAAAACATTTTTTATTTTGGATGTGATTAATCGTGATTAATTTTTGCGCAGCACTTAAAAATAGATGTCTTTATATTTTAAATTATGTGAAAAAATAAACAGCTATTTAAGTTTTTAGTTTTTTATCTCAAATATTTTGACAAATATATGCTAAATAAGTGTTGTAAATATGTCAGTGGCTTAAGGAAATATATATTTTTACATATATTAGAGACAATATATGCAAATACAAATTTCTCATTGCAAAATGCAATATAAAGGGGATAGTTCAGCCAAAAAAGAAAATTTTGAAGAATGCTGGAAATCGTTAGTCATTACATGCTGATTGACTTCCACTATTTCACTACTTTGTATTCTCGATGTTTTATAATAATACATAAATATCGAAACAAATCATAAAAGTGACACAATTTTCTCTCTAGGGTAAAACTGAAGAAAATGCCTTCCATACGAGAAACTCTGAAGGAAATGGGCGTCACACCAGCGCAAGTGTTTTCTGAGATTATGCCAAAATATCAAGAACCGTCACCCACTAACGGCACAGCTCCGACACCTCTGATCAACTACTTAGATGTAATTAGTGGATAGAAATACATTTTCAGCACCTGTATGCAGTACATGTAATCTACTTCTTTTTTGTTTTTTCAGACTCAATATTTTGGTGAAATCAGCATTGGTTCACCAGCACAGATGTTTAATGTTGTGTTTGACACGGGTTCTGCCAATCTCTGGGTTCCCTCACACAGTTGTTCTCCTTTATACACAGCTTGCTGTAAGTCTTACTGTAAATAAATTAGCAGTTTTCCATATTTTGTGATTCAATGTTTTTATTTTATTTATTACCCCCCCTCTATTTATTTATGCATTTGAATTGAATTATGGGACCTTGATCTTTCTTCCAACAACTTTTAACCTCGAAAAGTTTTTAAAAAGTGACTTTTATTAACATTTCCATAGTTTAAAGTGATATGGGGTTAGGGCTGGTGTTGTATATTACGCAAAAAAAAACTTGTAACAAACTGCCAGTACATGTTCTGTTATTTTACAGACTTATTTCTCTATATATTATTTCTTACATATTATATTACTAAAATGTCAATAAAAGTCACTGTAGAGTTGAATTTGCAACATCAAAAGCCATAATGCAATTCACAACCATAAATAAACAAAAAACACTTGTCAATTGGAAACTGTTAATTAACAGATATTTGTTTTACAATGTAGTCATTGTAAAATGTGACCCTGGACCAAAATTATATTTGGCAATAGCTAAAATACATTATATGGGTCAAAATGATAGATTTTTCTTTTATCCCCACAATAATTAGAATATTGAGTAATATGTTTCATGAAGATTTTATTTTGTACATTTCATACTCTAAAATATATCAAAACTATTTTTTTATATTATGCATTATGAAGCACTTCATTTTAAGAGTTTTAAATTGAGTTTTTCTAAATATTTAGATTTTGTTTTTTAAACCCAAGTTTCCTGAATTTGAATAGTTGTATCTCAGCCAAATATCTTCCTGGCTTTTTGCTGCTTGTTTAAACTACTTATTTAAAATGAGCTGAAACAACACAATTCTGGAGATTTTTTGGGGGAAACCTAATTGTTTTATGTTCAATCCACATAAATTTGTCATGTTAACTTAATCAATTTGTGTTGGGACAACATGAATGAATTGTGTAAACTAACAATCAATAGATCAATGGAAATGTTAATTTATTCAGCTTTCAAGTGATGTATAATATCATATATAACAATTACATCACATGATTTAAAAATGGATACTTATGACTTCTGATGATTTTGTGGTCCAGGGTACATTATCTACATGTCATGAAAAAAACCTAAAACAACATTTGCATCTTTCATTCTCCATATGTTTTGTTTTAGTCACGCACAACAGGTACGATGCTTCCAAATCCCTCACACATATTTTCAACGGCACAGGATTCTCCATCCAGTACGCTTCTGGAAATGTCCGGGGCTTTCTGAGTGAGGACGTGGTTGTAGTGAGTACAACCCAAATTGATTTTCACACACATATTTTCTATTATAAATCTTGATTCATCAAATGCGTTCACTAGGATGGTATTTTTATGGTTCATCGGATCAAGCAAATTATATTGGTAGTCATCTAGATTGCCAAGTTGGACAGAGTTAGAAGATATATGGACAACCAAGTCCAGATTCTTATGCACCAAATTTGACCTGCCAACAATACAATACAAAGTGTCACGTGCTCAAAAGTACTACAACTGATACTTCTGCAACAACTTGCCTAAATGTCACAACTACTGCACAACCAATTCTGTTGCCATCACCATAGCTTTTCTTTGGTCATTTTAAATATCTTACTTAAATATCCTAATTAACAATAGAGATCCCGGACGAGCCCCCATTAAATGTTACGACCCTTGATGGAAATATGTTTAGGAAATTAAAAGGGAGTAACATTGAGATGACCAAAAGAATAAACTGATGGTAAAGGTGGCAAGAGAAACACAAAACAACAAATTAGCACCGCAAAAGATTTTAATGCTCCCACAAACCATATATTTACAATATGTACAAACAATAATAATAATAATAATAATATAATAATAAATTTGAAAAATGCTTATAGTGTGTAAGCACAAGAATGATAATTGCACAAAGGAAATGACTTGACCTCTCTTTTTAGGTGGGCGGTATCCCAGTGGTGCAGGTTTTTGCAGAAGCCACAGCTCTTCCTGCAATCCCCTTCATCTTTGCCAAATTTGATGGAGTGCTAGGAATGGGCTATCCAGATGTGGCCATTGATGGAATTACTCCTGTGTTTGATCGCATCATGTCTCAGCATGTTCTGAAAGACAATGTTTTCTCAGTGTACTACAGCAGGTGAGCGTCAGCCTTTATTTACAGTACATAGTGTCAGCAAAGTAAGTGAGACACAAATTTCATGATAGAGGGTATGGTTAAAGGTCACGTGAAGTGCTTTGAGTGCAATTTAAACACAAAGACAAGACGGGACATAGAGTAGCTCCTCTTCTTTTGTAAAAATTCAGCCAATAGTGTGTCGTTTTTATCACAGCTCTGCCAGTGAGGTGAGAGAGGTTGAGCTCAAGTGCATCAAATGATAAACGTCTTGAAGGGGGCGGGGCATGTGAGATACTAGAAAGCATTTGATTGGTCAGAAGATTTATTTCTTCTTTTTGTAATTGCCAAAACGTATACAAGAACAGGGAGATAAAACATAGTGTATCTCTTACAAGTGTAATGATAAAATACAGAAATAAAATAAACAAAAAAAGTGAGTTTGCATGAATGGGTTTACATGAATCAAGCTATTACATAATCAATAGGCAAAAAGAAAGAAAATATCAAAAAGGGATTATAACGTGTCCATAAAAAAGGTTGTCAATGTATGTCAAAAATGTAGTGCTTTTCTTATTCTTTGTTAGTCTAAGAGAGAAAACATGAGACTCAAATGCAGCAAGAAAAATGGAACATTTAGCATTAAATATAAAAAAAATACAATGAATTCTCAAAATAGAAAATAACATCTTTGAGGACAAAAAACATTACAAAATGTGTCACATTTGTAAACCTAAAAAGCTTAACTCAACCCAAAATCTATTTGTCACACCGCATTCAAAACACTAATGGGGAATTAATGGGAAATGAGCAAATCAACATCACTTAAAAATGGATAAATTAACCGGATATATTTTGTGCAAAATTTTGTAATGAATCTCCTTAACATTATTAGGTATAGAAAATATAATTGACCAAAAAAAAATACTTCTTCAGCTTACATATAAATGAACCCCAGTAGAATTGACCTCTGGGTCATATATTTTTGCGAATGTTATTACATTTATGATCTAAAATTTCAATACCAGACGTAGAGCTGGATAATCACTGTTAGCTTTATGAAACAAAAGATCATTTGTAACTAAGCCAGTTGGAATTGTTTTTAGCAAAGTATCATATTCCTTAAATGGTTTTGGAAAGTTATGGAGATGTATAAATTGTTCAAAGCGTATAATATTGCCAACATCATTAAACAAAGATAAAATACAATTCAAATTACTATTAAACCACCTAGAGAAAAAAATAATAATTAAGCAACTTATTTCTTATACTGAGGTCAGAATTGTTTCAAAGAAGTATTTGGTGGGGGGAGAAGCCATGCACATAACAAATTTTCCATGAAAGAAGACATTGCTGATGGAAGTTGGATAAAGAAACAGGTAAGTTGCCAGGCAGGAAATTGCATTTCAATAGGAAAGATAGACCACAGAGACTATAAAATATATGATTAGGAATGAAAAACTACATTGATGCTGGATTTGTAAGGCATCTTTTGAAGCGTTTACTTGAAAGGTTTTCACAGTATTTTCGAAATCCAGAAAATCCAAGCCTCCTTCACTTTTAGGGTTAGAAAGCACTTTTTTTTTTTTTTTTTGGTTTATAAGGTTTATTTTTCCAGATGAAGTCCAAAAATATGAATTTTCTTTATAGCCTTAACAAATAAAGAAAGAGTATAAGGTACACACTCAAATAAATGATGTTTGCTGTTTGTTCAAACTACTTTTTGAAAATGAGGTGAAACAACACAATTATTGAGTTTTTTTGAAAGGGAAATTTAATTGTTTCATGTTCAATCCAGGGCGACGTGGTGGCGCAGTGGGTAGCACGTTCGCCTCACAGCAAGAAGGTCGCTGGTTCGAGCCTCGGCTGGGTCAGTTGGCATTTCTGTGTGGAGTTTGCATGTTCTCCCCGTGTTCGCGTGGGTTTCCTCCGGGTGCTCCGGTTTCCCCCACAAGTCCAAAGACATGCGGTATAGGTGAATTGGGTAAGCTAAAATTGTCCGTAGTGTATGTGTGTGAATGAGTGTGTATGAATGTTTCCCAGTGATGGGTTGCAGCTGGAAGGGCATCCGCTGCGTAAAACATATGCTGGATAAGTTGGCGGTTCATCCCGCTGTGGCGACCCCAGATTAATAAAGGGACTAAGCCGAAAAGAAAATGAATGAATGAATGTTCAATCCACATAAATATGTAAAAACAAATACGTTAACTTAATTTCTTCATGCTGTCCCAACACAAATCGATCGTGTGGAACTCAGCTTTTTCTTACAGTGAGAGAGGTTTTCCACCTTAGATAAAAACACTCTTCTGTACACAGAAAGATCTCTCTTAAGCCATGCATTAAAGATGTATTAAGTTTTTATTATTTTATCAGAAACATTTAAATAGAGTTATAATGGGTTATAAAGTTATAAAGTTATAATGGGTGCTAATAGAGTTTTTAGTGATATGAATGCCCAACTAGTTTACACTTTTTTTAACGTTGAAATTCCTTCTAATAATGTATTATACAAATCATGAATTGACACAATTTCAAGTTTTAAACTGAAGGCAGATTAAAATTGTTCAACCAATTCTAGAGCATTAGGTAGCTGTTTTTTGTCCTCTGAGAACAATGTGGCCGTGCAATTTTAATCTGCCTATCAAATATTGAAATTCCTTTCAAATTTTCATCTAGGGTAATTCTTAGGCAAAGTAACTGTGGCTAAAAGAAATAAAAAAAGAATGATTGGGCAGCCCTTAAATCCTCGATAAATATTGAAAGGCTTTGAAGTATCAGAATTAACAATCACTGTGCTGTTGATGTCTTTATAAAATATAATTACAGTATCTATAAACGTTCAGCCAAATCCAAATAGTTCCCCTTCATATGGGAACTCCAAAATGTGTCTGGAACCAGTCATATGGGAGTACGTCAGATGACCAATCACTCTGAAGAGTAAGAAGATGGGCCAATGAATGCCAAAATGAGCCATTAGTGCTATATAAGCTGCCAGCTGAGAAGCTAGCGCTAGAATTTAGCCTCTCACAAGACTGAAGACACTCTATCTGCCAACCTGATTTCAAGACTGAAACCAGTTTACTCACCAGTGCCGGAGATGACGCGACAGCGGTGGTCGATCTGGGCTTCCTGTCCCCTGGGCGTTTTGCTGGTGTGCACAAAAGAGCAGTTTCCATTAAGAGAGCAACACAGTCAATCAACACGTCTTTTTCAAGACGCTGTTCGGACTGTGCGTTTCTGGATGCGGTGGTTCCTGTCTCCGCATGATGGGCACGGGTATCGCATCACAGGTCTGGGGGTCCAGCATGTCAATGCGGTGCTCGCGGACAGCTCATGCTCTCGCTGTGAGGGCATGGCTGTTGCACAGCTGAGATCGCGGCTTCCAAGCCTCCCCCATTGCTCCCCATAAAAAGCTGTTAGCACGCGGGCAGATCTGAGGATCACAGTGGGGGTTTATCCGTCGCCTCCGGGCCCGTTGACCCCCCACTCCTCCACACCGCGCCCCATCCAAGCTTCGAGTGGTTGTGGGGTTCATCCCCCGGGATGCCCGCGCCTCTGCTTAATGACACTGGAGATATCGCGACAACAGAGGGTGAGCTGTCATGCTCAGATGACAGACCGGGCTCGCTACCATCCTACGGGTGTGATGCGTAGTCACGGTTCTCGAATCAGACATGATGGCTGCGCTTCCTGGGCTGCTTCGGCGGTGTGGCTGGACATTGCTTGTCCCCCAGTCTCACTGCCGAACCGACTAGAGGGTGTGGCGTGCGGGCTGATGTAAGATGAATCTTCCAGCTCCCGTCCCCTTTTCCCAGGGGCACACAGCAAGCGCACGCTGGCATAGAGGGCGCTTTTCTCCGCCCGGTCCTCGTGCGCTTCAGCCAGTGGGTACGAAGCTATTCCTCAGGTGGTGGGTGCCGCCACCTGGAGGAGTAAGCTGAGACCCCCGTCCAAGGCAGGTGGGTTATCTGTGTCTCTCATGGCCAGAGCCCACACCACTGCGGGCCATGCCGCTTCTGCCCTGCACCATGGCACCTGGCTGTGCTGCACAGGGGCGGTTCTTCCCCAGGCTTATGCGTAAGAACCGCACGGTGGTCGACTATATTCTCATGACCTTGGGCCCTTGGGAGGACGATGACCACACAGTGGTCCGGAAATGCCACCCTTGGCTTACCCTGGCAGATATGCACCGTGCCCACAAAGTATACTTTCTTGGCATGCCCATATCCCAGGCAAGCCTACTCGGCGACATTGTCGGGGACTTTACCCAGGAGTCCTCGGTGGTGAGAAATCAGCCATGCGCGATGGAGCAGGTCATCTCTTGGTGGGCTCAGAAGACTGCTCCCTCACCGGACCCATCCACGCTGGCTCTTCCTCGCCGAGAGCGCTCTTCCCACGGCTCCAAAACGCTCAGCCATCACACCCCGTTCCACTGGCTAGTGAACGTGCCGAGCCTCCCCACAGGAAGTTGACGCTTCCATCACAGGTCGCCGTTAAGTCTGGTAATCGGACCACGAAGCGAACCTGAGGCGGGCTGCTTGGAGAGGAGGAGAACCGTGTTTCTCGCTCTCCGCCGGTTCCTACCGGTACGGGAGGGGACACACGTGTTGGGTAGGACGGCCAGCACGGCTGCGATAGCGCACATCAACCGTTTGGCTGATGTGCGCTACCGCCACATGTCTCAGCTTGCTCGCCATCTGCTCCTCCGGAGTCATGTGGCTTAACAGCTCTTAAGCCACATAAGCTCTTCCGTGCCAACTTACACGACAGTTACCTTTCTGGGAGAATGGAGACTCCACCACGGCACAGTCCAGCTGTTATGGGCACGCATCAGAGAAGCCCAGGTCTTCCTGCCGCTTCTCCCGAGCGGCCCTTCGCCAGCTGCTTTCCCTGCTCTGCAGAATACGCTGGCTCTCAGCTGGCCCTGGGTTTACGCAATATACGTTTTTCCCCAGTGAGCCTGCGCGCACAGACTCTGTGCGAGGTTGGGGAGACGAGGAGCGGGTCTCGCTCGTTGCGCCTCCTTGGCCCAACCGGACCCGAGTTTCCGGTCTCACACTCCTCGTGATGGCCCTCCCTGACAAATTCCCCAGAAGAAGCACTCGTTTTTCTGGGACGGGCACCCTCTGGCACCCGCGCAGTGTTCTGGAACCCCCATGGAGGGTTTCTAGACAGCGCGGTGGACTTAGGTGACCTATCAGTCGATGGTTAACACCGTCACTCAGGCTAGAGCACCCTGTATAGGCAAGCCTATGTCCTGTAGTGGAGTCTATTCGTTGTGTGGAGCTCTTCTCTCTGAGAAGAACCCCGGACATGCCAGATTAGTGTTGTGTTTA